>CABFPE010000630.1:228617-272357 GCA_900660155.1 Hofstenia miamia | reverse complement strand
CAATATTTGTATGACATTCTGTATAACATTAGTTTGGTTCGAAATATAGCATCAAGGCAGCATTAATTCACATTGGCAATCAACTTCCAACTGTTCCTGTTGCTTATTCAACTCAACTGAAGGAGACCTACATCAACCTTGCTCGGATTCTTCATGTTTTGAATTACAATGAACATCAATGGAGAATTTGTGCTGATTTGAAGGTTGTCGCCATTGTTTCTGGAATCCAAACTGGCTGGCCAAAGTTTCAGTGTTTCATCTGTGAGTGGGACAGTCGCGATAAGGAGAACCACTTCATTCAGAAGGTGTGGAAGACGCGTGATGGTTACACACTTGGTGAAAAGAACGTTATCAACGAGCCTCTTGTTCCAAAGGAGAATATCATTCTGCCCCCACTACATATCAAACTGGGATTGATGACTCAATTTGTAAAGGCGCTAAAAAAGAATAACAGCCCAGCGATTGCCATGTTCAAGGAGAAATTTCCGAAACTTTCAACAGCCAAAATTAATGCCGGCGTCTTCAATGGACCACAAATTCGGGAATGTCTTAAAGACCCACTTTTTAGCCGAGATTTTTCTGAAGATGAACTGGCGGCATGGGAGTCATACAGATCTGTTGTTGACGGCTTCCTTGGAAGAAACAAGAACTCTCAATACAAAGAGATCATTGGGAAGCTGCTGAGTGACTTTCAGAATCTGGGAGCCAACATGTCATTGAAGCTCCATCTTCTCCACTCCCACTTGGATCTATTTCCTGAAAACAACTGTGATGTCAGTGACGAGCATGGCGAACAATTCCACCAAGCAATTGCTAATATGGAGAGTCGATATAGTGCACAGTGGACTCCGGTTATGTTGGCCGACTACTGCTGGACACTCATGCGGGAAGATAATCAAGCTGAACACAAAAGGAAGAGACAAAAACATTCAAATTTTTCGTACTTTGTTGTATAAAGCTATATTATTTTCTCATTATGTACGCTCCTGCATTCAATCCATGTGTTCAATAAAGTATTAAAATCATACAAAAATGTATTTGACATATTAATGTATGAAAAAATAAACAATTTTTGCATAAAGCTATATATATATATTTCTCATTTTTACACTCCTAACGTAAATCCATGTATTGAAATCATATAAAAACCCAATTTGACATAATTGTTTTTACTCAAATATGTGACCTATTCAAGCAAAACAAAGATTACTATCGTATTCAGCATGCTCGAAATACCCAGAAACAGCATATCCCGTTTGAATAAAAAAAATTTTATCTCCATTTGTTGGCCAGTGTTATATATATATATATACATACATTATATTAGTGAAATTAAAATTACAAATCATTTAAATTCAGTTGGACAATTTATAATATAAATCTACATTTCCTTAAGCTGAATTACATTATCAATAATTTATGATGATAATTAATTAAATGTTATCAGGTAATTAAGAAGTATAAAAGCAAGCAAGGACAAAAATATTATCCTGTCCACGCCTCGAATGCAGAGAGATATTTCTCATATTTATTAGTTAAGTGTGCTTTGAAAAAACAGCCTCAAAATGGACAATATAAAATATCAACTGATTATTTAATTGAATTAAGATTACCACTTCATTCAAGAAAAACGTGACCAACTAATGTTGAATACAGAAGAGCCTGTCTTAAAGAAATAACGAAATTCAAATATGTNGGGGGGGGGGGGTGAAACGCGGTGATGAAGCAAGGAATTTTCTAGTTTGCCTTTCAATTTTTCAAAATTCATGAAAACTGCTTTCCCATACATTCATTAGGACGGTATCAATGGCATTTCCCATTCATTAATTGTAGATTTAGATTTGCAATTAAACAAATTTAAGTAAATCGAGAAAAAAGTGACAAAGAAGTGATCAAAGGTGACTAAGATATTTTAATAAAAAATGACTAAAAAGAGACTAAAAGTGACTATATTGTTAAAGCATCAGATAGGTGCGCGCACATTCTTTTTGCTGCTGCCTAAATCCATTAGGCGAAGAGGTTCATTTCTGGTTGCGATTACTTTAGGGGAACACGGGACAGTCGGATTACTTTCATAGAAAAGCACATTTCTTCATTATTTATCTCTACATAGCAAGCAAACAGACTTCTTACAAAGAGGGTACATTATAATTTTGATTTATTACTGTCGAAGCAGGCAACTGAAAAAAATCAGGAAAATGACACACAGTAACATGAGTGTAAAATTAAGTTCCAAATTCATACTGTATTTCCTAAAAACTTTGCAAAACCAAAATATTTGTACTGACTGGTTTATAAATTGCAATGAATTTCAGGTTTTAAAATTGTTTTGCCACATCGAATACTTAAAATGTATACTATACATAAAATATGGCATTCAATACACTACGCACGTATTATGAATAAGTGGAAAAATAAATATGTACTGTATATGGATATAAGGAACCTATATGTAGCAGAAAAGAATTGAAAATGATTTAGTACCTTTTGTGGACAAGGCTGCAAAACAAATGAAAGAAGGTCACGGGGTGACTGAGATGATAGTAGCTTAAGTTCGCTGCTATCAGAAAGGTTAGTGAGATTGGTCGCAGTAGAATTGCTTGTAGGAAGCGGAGAAATGGCAGCATTTTCACCAATAGAATCCGAGCGCTCTAAGTTCGCTGTTTCAATGCTAGGAGAATCCTAAACAGAATGTGATGAAACATACGCAATCAATTAGTAGTAGTAAATAAGAATCTCTTAGTAACGGTTACTTTATAATGATGAAAATATAGAAACAAGTCAATTACAAAACTATTTGAATAAATTATATTAGATAAATGCATATAAAATATATCAAAATAAGAATTTACATAAATCTACATTTCAACTTAGCTTTCCTTTTAGACCACATTTTGAGAAGCCGTGAATTGCACAAATTTCCCTTACCAACGAATATTTAAGCAATAATAAAATGACACACCAACCTTGATTTGCTTAAAAGTCAAACAAATAACTTACTTAAAAGCACAAATCAGTTATCGATATTATAAAAAATTATAAAACTTAAGTAATTTCCCACAAAAAGCTGAAAATAGATGAAATAGCAGTCACCGTGTAATTGAAACAATGGCTATATGCAATATGTAAAAAGCATTTCCCTATACTTCATTCTAAGAGACATCTGAATTTAATTTAGAGAAATTCTTGGTACTAATAAATTGATAGTTAACACACATTTGTAATACGCAAGCCGATAAGAAGATAATAAAGCACAAAGGCGGTATGATATATTCACATGGGTATAATAGAACACAACTGAAAAGCTTTGATTCCCAAAAGTCTAAGCTCACTGATCGCAGATGTCAGGTCCAAAACGAATAGATAGACATCATTTAAACTTCGCAATACAAAAATATCATGAATAAATTACCATTTTAAAAAATAACCTTAGAAATTAACCCATTCTGTATTAAATATAAATAAAATTGCGTTAAAAAAAATAATAAATGAGAATTACTTGGTGCCAAATATTAAAATTTTGCGCAAAATAAATTGATAATCTAATCAACTGGTATTTTTCTTAGTAGAACGAGAATATTAGTATTAACATATTCTGTTTATAAAATAATATTAGTTCATATGTTTCGTTCGCGACGCGTTAAACCGCTTGTATTATCGTGTTACAATCCTAAAACATCTGCATGACGTATGCTTGGTTATTAAAACGCTAAGTCTGAAAAATTGAAACGATTTCAATATAATGTGAATCTACACAATGCTTCAGTGTAGCATTACGAACGTTCTATAACAACAACGGAAAACAAATTTGCAGACGCTCTAAATTTTGAATTTTTTGAAATTTCAAATTATTATGTTACAGTGCTGTATACATTTGCTAGACTCATGAATTATATTTAATGGGAATGAGCACAATTATGAAGTAAATACAATCTACGCCAGGTTTGAAGTCAACTAGCGGAAAAGTGAAGTGCGAATAGTCAATTCTGTACAAAAGCAAAATACGCCTCCAAAGTGAGAAATAATGTATTGGTAAATTACGTTTTGAGGAAATCCTGGGAAAATGAGTGCAACTCTTTACGAACGAATAACATAATCATGCTTTCACCTGTCTGTAAAATCAAACCGAAAACACTGCGATAAGCAATATGTTTTTAAGTGAAAACACGTTTAAATATAAAAAATAGCAAGTTTTTTAAGAATTTCATATACTGCATATGCATTGAAACACAAAATATCGTCAGTAAAATTTTGCAATTGCTATATTCAATCGGTCAGCATTCGAAAAGAAACAAAGATATATCCCGCATAAAAAGTCTAAAAAAATCTAGAAAAAGTACTCGAAAGACAATTTCTCCAACTGGAATGCACACGTTCAAATAAACAGTATCCAGACATATTCAAATAAAGTTCGTCAAAAATCTTTCTTTGGAGGTAAATCAATCATGTGAAATAATATAAACTAGCTCAGTCTGAAATTTCAATTGGTTAAGACCTATATCTCTGATGGGATTTTCTTAATCTTAAAAAGCCTGTGGATTTTTGAAAATGTTTCATGCTTCTGTTAAATAATTTTAAGCACTTATAGTTCAAAAATATTAACGCTATGCTTAATCTGAAAGCACCCGCTACTAATCCGCAACCCGTGCGCTGTTCCATCGAGACCCCGCACGGTACGCCTCCAATGGGCTTGGGATATCTTCGCAGATAGCAAGAAACAGTCAAAGTCTTATAAATAGATGAACATCAGGCAAGGAGAGAATTTAAATCTTTTTCAACTTCAGTCACAGCAATACATTGTAATAGAAATTTCCAACATTGCATTAAAGGCTGCTTCCCAATAGACCTGGCCATGCCTCACGATTTTAAAATTTGCTAAAAGGCTTGAAGAAAATTATTTGTAAATGTGGAAAAACTGTTTACCCTTTAAAAGGGACGAGAAGCGGTCAAGGTTTATGAAGACCCAATCATTGCAATTTGCTATGACCCTTTTAAATTTAACGTATTCTGAAAGAAGTTACCGTGTCTCTTTATACTTATTAAGCTAAATGCTACATAACCAAATTATTATATAATTGTAAACTACAATACATAAATATACCTCAAAATCTACAATAGCAGAAGACGTAGTTTCATTTTTTGTGATCAAAGTAGTAGAATCATTTCCACTATTAGAGTGACCGGTTATTTCTTGATCATCATCAACATCTGTAGAACCAATCACCGGTAAAACAGTGACTGGATTTGCATATGCCGCAGGATGCTCATGGTAACCAGCTTTCATCCGTGCATTGCTTTGAGCTGAAAACAGCATGAATAATAAACGTTCAATTATTTGATCGAAATTTTAATGCGCAAATGTTCAGCTAAAAGTATGTCAAAATTAAAGATTCTGTTTATAAACAAAGGTTTACAAAGGAAAATTTTTAAACAGCAAAACAGATTGATCAAACTGTAAATCGAAGGGAATTAGTTTATCTAAAGCCATTACAATGGAGTCTCAAAATTGCATATTTTTGTAGACACCTACTCTACAGTTTCCTCGATTAATCAAACCAGTCTTAAAATTTTGTAAAAGGTGCCGTTAAGTATTATAATTTAACATATAATTGCTGCATTCCACGAGCTCGCTACGAACGTAAAATTGGTATAGTGCTGCAACGACATCTAGCAACACATTAACCCTTTCTTGCGCAAATTATTTTCGTTTTACTTTATTCTGGATGCTTTGTATGAACATGAAAAATGAAAACTGAAAAAAACTTATTTAAAGACCACGTATACGTACATATTTGATAAGGTTTATGTATCAGTTATATTACTTATATTACAATTGCTTACTATAAATATGTTACAACTATGTTATTTTTGTTAAATAATTACAATTTTATAACTACATTTATATTAATTTAATCGATTTAATCGGGTTTCTTTTTTTCAGATTGTTAAGAAAACCTATAATGTCAAACAATTTAAATACAGATGAAAGAGTATGGGTGTTAAAAGTGTATTGGAAATCTGAAAAATAGTGAGGAGAAAGTGGGGTTAAACATTTGGTACTCCAGCTCCAAAACGACAAACCATTTACCGTATCCGTGACAAATTCGATGCCACTGGTTCAATCCTTAATGCTCCTAAAACTGGTCGACCCAAAACAGTCTGCACAGACGATAATAATCAACGTGTTGCCGATGCGTTTGCTCAAAATTCAAAAAAATCTACCAGAAGAGCTTCTATGGAATTGAGCATACCACAAACCTCTATTAGGCGAATCATAACGCAAATTGGGTTGAAACCCTATCAACCACGACTTATTTATGGCGTATTGTAGGATGATCCAGACAGGCGACTGCAATTTAGTGAAATGATGTTGAACAAAATTGAAAAAAAAACTCAGGAATTTTCGATAACATTGTGTGGAGTGATGAAGCTTCTTTTAATTTATCCGGTCATGGAATAGTTAGAACATGCATTTCACATTAGAACAGCAGCTAAAGCAAAATCATGTCATCAAATGCTTTGACGCAGCTTAAAGCCCAGTGGAAGGTTGATTCAATGTAATCAAGTCATTCATTAAATCAGAACTGCGAAGATCCAACCCTGTCAATGATTTCGAAGCAGCTACTTCAGAAGGAAAAATGTTGGCAAATACAGAGAAGAAAAGCTGGTGAGCCTAGTCAAGCCCGCAATTGATAAAGTCACACGTTATCATTTAAGAAATTTCCATCGTCATCTGAATCAATGGATATTGAAGGCAACTAATTTGATTCCATTTACAGATCAGCCGTGGTTTTCATGAGAAGGTGGACTTTTGTTTTACGGATTCATTATGAGTTGGATAAATAATGTAAATAGTCTTGATTTTATTATTGAACACATACCATTCTAAAATCCTTCACTCATTTATTTAAACTTGGTTTGAAAAGTGAGCATGTGAGAAAGAGTCAAAGCAATATATGTGCTAAGAAATTACAATTAATCTACAAACAAAATATAAAATATTAATAATAACTTTGTGTGTGCGTGTCTATGTATGTTGTGAGCTCAGTGTAAAAAATCAGTAAATGTGTTTAGCATTTTTGTCTTTCCGATTGTATTTTGTCTATGTAAAAAATGGGATCTACCGTGTGATCAAATATTAGAATATATAAACTCAATTATAATGATTATTCCTCCCACTTGAACAAACTGCTTTAATAATCATCAGCTTTACATAGCGTCCCATTTTGCCAATTTGGTAGCAAAATGGTGTAGTTATAAAGGCGTACAGAGTTTACATCGACCATAGTTTCAAATAAATGGTACACTTTTAAATCATTAACATGGAAAACGTTTTGATTGAAACCACGAACCGAGGAAATCCTCTTTTAGACATTCTAAATCGGTAATAAACGAATAGAAAATATGGCGAGTTTTACGTAGATAACTGCCCAATCTGTCGCGCTACATACAGCAGTGTTTTAAGACTGTTTTAAATTTCGTATTTTCTAATTTGTTTCAAATTTGTCTTGTCATTTTAAATTTAGCTTTCAACATTCATGCTTATATCATTATTTTGTTCCATCGTTATTACACCCGCTTTCAAAGTATATAAATTATATTGTAGGAAAAAACATACCGAATCTATATAACATCAGGTTAACTATAACTGAGAATGAATATTATAATACATCTACATCAAAAAAATATACTTCTGAACGTGAAATTCATTATTGTATCATGCAATAGTACTAGCAGAATATTAATCTACTTGAAGCTATCGTATCATATATTTAACATTTTTCAAACTATCATACGTTCAATACTTTTTCACGTATTTAATACTTTTCACGTATTTACAATGAATATAGGTTATTAATGGCTTTAATATCGTATTACGTAATGAAACATGCTAATTTTAAGCATGTTAACAATCGTGGCATTATTCATGTACCTACAGTGTCATTTATGGCAAGCTTCGGTCTATGTAAATTCTTTGGTTGATGTAAAATCCGGTCGGTGTAAACTCTGTAGACCGTTATAATGTAGCATTGTGCTTGAATCTCACTCTCATTTTACTCCTCAATAATATTGTATAGTTCTAGGCTACAAACGCTTGAAAACATTTTATGATACATATCAATTTGAAAAAATATATTAAATGCTGAACAATATTTTATCATATCTATAAAAGTTAGTAAACCCATGATTATAATTATACTTTAAAAAAATTACAAGTGTAAATAATGAAATGTAGTTTCTGAAAATATCTATGAGTCAGGTTAAAGCAAGTGTCTCAACATTTTTATATTAGGTTAAGGGGGCGATTATATATCAAGTGAATCCCGTAGTATGTGCATTTAAATTTCTACAGCGCTATTTTCAGGAAATAATTTCTAAAAGGAAAACTCGCATTTAGATATTAAAATTATGTGTGCGATTATTATAATTTATTTTATCAATTTAGTGAAAAACATGTTATCCCTTATACATGTAGTTTCGCATCATTTATCTTGAGTTCCAAATAATAAATTTAAATAAAAGACTTTAGTACCCCACCAGAAATTTCTAGATCCGCGTCGGTCGGAAACTGTTAAATTTATGAAAAAAACTACGATGTATGCAATTTTATATCATTTGTAGAATAAAGATGTTTATGATATTGTTAGAAATATTTTAATGGATATATCTATAAAATAGTGACTATAGTTGAACTTATACACATCATTCAGAATGACTAGAATTCGATGTGCATAATTACTCGAATATACTATATTATCAAAACACCAAAACCAGTGTGCTGTCGTGTATTCTGCAGGTATAACGTATATTTTGCTTAATCTATAAAGAAAACATATTTGTAAATTGGAATGCGCTATTAGAGAAATTTAGCACTGTGCCTAAGCTATTTTTACCAATTTTTCTAAAATGTTCGGCTCTAGTAGATTCCGCCTGTTGCTAAATTGAAAGAAATATAAATGAATTAAATTTTTACAAGTGTTTCGTGTATTTTACAAGTTCAAGTAAGTCGGTGGTTACAGTATCTTAGGCCAAATACTCGTGTATTTCATTGGACAACACACTCAACAAAACCACAAGTTAAGATGATCGACAGCGAAATTTATTCGCTACCGTGTGAACACATCTATCTCAACTCCGAAATAATTTACTTGCAGTATAGTGTTCGTGTGAGCAGTCAACAACTTCTGAACGCTACAGTGAAAACACTCCCATATCACGTTACCGCAACCTACTTGAAATGTAATTGTACGTAGCTAGTTTGCGTAAATCCAGCATATAAAATTAGTGACAGCTATTAATATTAAAACATGCCAAAACGAATTTAGGCGTTCAGCATTGCCAAAATTTACCGCGTTTTTACCATAATTCCTTTGCAAAGTTAAATAACTATTTGAAAGCAGAAATGCCTGATGCAATTCCCAAAAAATTCAAGAAACTTATATAGTAAAAACAAACCTTGCGCAATCGCTATAGATGGCATTTCAGGAGTTCTTTTGCGTGGTTGATTATGGGAATCGCTCGTGAATATCATTCCACCTTGCTGTTGCTTCATATTCATCTGCTTCTCATGCAACTGGCGTTGCTTTTCAATTTTCTGTTGTGTAATAGAATCCATGACTAATGATACATTTCTGAAACAGTTATTAAATGATTGATTTTGGCATCAATGAACGCTTCCAGTGAAGAAATATTACTAAATTTATATATATATATATATATATATATATACACATTTTTGCACAGTGGTTTTCAGAAAAAAACGCTATAGTACTTCGTGAAATTTGTTAGGTCATGCTATTTCTCATAAGATACTTGCGCTACAGACCTAATTTTTCTTTTACATATAGAGAGATGTATAATTTTAATATGAATCGTACTTTAAAGTTAATGTAAAAANATATATATATATACATTTTTGCACTGAGTGGTTTTCAGAAAAAAACGCTATAGTACTTCGTGAAATTTGTTAGGTCATGCTATTTCTCATAAGATACTTGCGCTACAGACCTAATTTTTCTTTTACATATAGAGAGATGTATAATTTTAATATGAATCGTACTTTAAAGTTAATGTAAAAAGATTTCCTACCCTAATGAAACGTGGTTCTGAGCTTGAATAATATTAATAATCCTCATTTACACGAATAAATTTCCTTGAAGTCAAAAAGATTAGTAGTTTGGGCAGGTATATTCAATGATCATATCATTGGGCCTTACTTCTTGAGATGCTGAAGACTATTCTTATTCCTGAGATGCTGATGACTATTCTTATTCCTGAGCTGAAGAAACTACGTCGATTCTCAACGACGGTTTTTCACCAAAATGGCGCCTCAGCGCCAAATTTCCTGACCGGTGGATCGGTTGAAATGGTCCTATCCATTGGATACGCAGATGTCCTGATCTGACCCCCTTGATTATTTCTTGTGGGGTCATGTCAAAGAATGTGTCTACAAGAGAAGACCTACAAACTATGAGGAGCTGAAATATGTGCATTGAAGAAAATCTTCATCAATTTCAACATTTCAGATAGATTTTTTAGCAATACAAATCTTGGTGGATAAAATTTATTGGTTTTCTCTATATTTTAAAAGAAAAAATAGGCCTTTAGTGTTAATATATAGCAAGATATATGTATTTGAAACCTGATTAAGACTTTTGACCTTCTCTCCCACCCCCAACAATCCGTTGTATCTATAAAGCCAGAAAAGTTGTCTATATTTTCAATAATTTTCACCAAGCCTATAAAGAAATTAGTGAACCTTGGACTTTGACAAATTTGTGGTCTTTTCCTTTCCTGTTATGGTGAAAAGTTTTGATAAAAAATATTTTAAACAAAAAACATTTTGATAAAATAAAAAAATCATGAAGAACATAAAATAATTTTAGGTTTATGGCTTGGGGTAAGATTAGGGTTAGGTTAATATTTAGTATACATGTTAGTGTTGTATTTAGGGATAGGTCTTGGGTTAGGGATATAGCTAGAGTTAGGTTTGGAGTTAGGATTATGGCTTGGGATGCTTTTTGGACAAGAGTTATATGTTAATAAATTAGCTTATTTTTGCAAATATCTTAAAATAAGTACAAAAATATTGGCCCTAATTGACCCACTTTCTGCCAAACTGGAGCTACTATAGTAGTTTTACGTAAATTTAAACTATAATTAAACTCTGGGATTACAATTAAAATTATAGGAATAAGAATAATCACTATGTATAAAATTTACCTGAAATAGCATGTTTGTTGTCACTCAACGTTTAGAAGAATGCATGTCTTTTTGAACTTCGGTAGTTGTAAATTTCTGTTCAAACTCGTAGGATTATTTGAAGTCATGTCATGTGCCCAATAAAAAAGCAGATTTGTTGAAATGCAAATGCAAATTACACAATCTTGATTGTAGGATCAAAGTTTTGTCTTGGAAGTTGTTAACCACTTATTCAATAGTAGTGAATTGTGCAAGGAAAATGCATGGGAAAACAGATGAGCTTCTATGGTGCATTCTTTGTGTAGAGCCACTACGGCAATTAGGACAACAACACGTTTGTATACCATTGCTCGTTTATTGCCATAAACTATGACTATCAACTGCGCAGATGAGTAATGTGTTTGAAGGAATTGGCCAATTAGAGGATTTAACCCTTTTGCTTGTAGCACAGTGTGAATTCACTTTGTACTGTAACTAGTTCCATCATAATTATTGATTTTTGTAGTATCTCAGTGTAATAAATTGTCAGTGCCGATCCATGTTTTTTGCATTAATTCATTTATGGCTGTGTACTATAAGGCTAGAGGGTCATATGAATGGCAATCTTATTCTTACAATGTGAATGCTTTATGTGTTTTCGACACTTCTTGGTCTATCAAAAGTTAAATTCATTTTCACCAAAAACTCTAAAATACACGAAATATATATGCTGTGTTGAGTCTGATCAGCAGAGTGAAGCTGAAGGCCAAGCTTCAGTTGAGAGAGTTACGCCTCTCCCACTTTGGCCAACCAAGGCTACTAATGGTGATGACTAAGAGAGCGCCTGCTTACTGCTAAAATGACTGACACAACAAAGCTTCCTCAATAAGGGGCACAGCAAACGCTGGCCTAGGCTTATCTCATAGGCTAGAGACAAAATAGTTATCCCTGTATGACTGTCCCATGAGACGCACTCATGAAACTGGCAACAGTAGCAGTCTTGCAAACTGTGTTTCCATGTGTCACTGTCTGTCCGCCACAAATACTAAACAAACAGGTTTCTCGACAGTTATCGCCCCCAAATGCACAAAGTACACATGGTAACGCCTTCTATTACACTGGTTTTAACGGCCACTGTAGGTACGGGCATCTGCACAGCGAGGCGCCCGTCGATTGCTAGCTCAGCGCCATGTGTTATCGCAGCTTGAGATTTGAGAAACTCCCAGACTGGTATGAACAGGGATCAGTGGTCTCCACGGGTTATACAGATCACGGGTGAAATGCGTCATTAATTTTGGAGGATCACGCAGGTCGCGGATGAGTCTGTTTTTCCGCATGACCCACAAAAATTTAACACAAAGCTAAAAATTGATGTTTACCGAAAAACCGTATTCTAAATGGCGGCTCATTAAAATAATCTGTTCAAAAATTAGGTTAAATTATTCAAAGGTGAAACTAACCTAATTTAGATGTTTTTATTGACACAAAGCTCTAAAAATCAATCATGACTGCCAAGGGTGTCCGCGGGTCATGCAGGTCACATGTCACGGCTCAGAAATGAGCAGGTCACGAGTCAAGTTGCTGCNATATATATATATATATATATATATATATATAAACGTAATGAGAAAAATTAACCATTATATCGAATGGTTCATAACACTAAGGCGAGAAATATTGTGACAATTTGAATAAATTCAGCAAAATGTCTATTTAAATTTATAACACAAAATGGTATTAAATGCTTTTACTAATAATGCAATAATAAAACACATTTTTATTGATATTATTGGTGTTATGATATGTTATGAATTTTGTGATATAGATAGAAAGTGATGAAAAAATTGACAAGCGAGTCAAGAAAAATGGAAATTCAGGATTCCAGGAAAATTGCGACGATAACTGGCAAACAATCTCAAATAATATGCTACACGCGCGTTGTAGATGACTGCTAAAAAACGAAAAGACAAGTCATTGAATGAAACCAAATACAAAGACGTCCTGAAATGTATTAACAAGCAAAGGTTGGTATTGATATAATTTTCTAAGAGCATGGACAAATTGAGAAACATTGATATTAATTTAAAGATTTAATGAAATGTGAAACAAATACAATATATTCGGTTGACCCCATCTAGACACTATCTATGTTGGAAGTGATCGAATTTGTTTACCGCGGAATAACATTGAAATTCAATCTATACAAAATTTAAATAAATCAATTTAGAAAAAGAATCTTTATGATGCTCTATCGCCTCATCTCGAAGAAAAACAACTCTATTACAAAATACCATCAATATAGGTTGAATCAAAATTTTATTAATAGTTTTGATTTTTTTCATCTGAAACTCTCAGTTATTCAAAGTCAGTTCTAAACCTTGTTAAACTTATACATTGCGTTTTTCCTATAGCAGTACTATTCATCATTATTTCTTACAGTTTTTTCTGATAACCCCAAATCTCAACGTGATTGTTGGATGCCCTGTTTATTTCAACTGGGATAGTTGTCAAATCGCAAATACATCCAACATTAAAAATTCAATACATTCTGAAAACCTCGTCAGTATATATAAAATAAAAAATAGAAATACATCCCTTATTTCATAAGCCATAAAAAGTCTAAACTAAATTTAATGGCAGTTATAAAAAAGCTTCAATGTTGAAACAGCTAAATTCTATCAGTAAATAATGAGTTATAACTACTTTAAAATCTACTGTTATATGTGTTCGGTTTATCTCAAATACTGAAGAATATTTTTAAAAACGCTATGTGCTTATTAACTTAATGGTATTGCTGGAAAAGTCGACTGGCTTTCCCAGATCGGTTGTTATATATATTCTTGTATAAATTGCATTAAGATTTCATGCCAGCGTATTTCGAAATTCAAAAAAATTTATTTATCCGCATAAAAATTCGAATTCAACAATTTTAAAAACACTAATTTTTAAAATTTAAGTTACTTTACTTTTTTGTTGACAATCTTAAAATTAAATTATTATAATCAATGGTATGTAACTACAATTTTTCGAATCGAAATCATACATAGATCAGTCACTTTTCAACTGCTTATTTAATGTTATAACTAGATTTAAATTAAAATGACTACTGAAACACAATACCGCTAGAAGTTTCCTTAGTAGAGAAATTGTTATAAGTGCATCAGTGTATTCCATTTAACTTTGAACGATCAATATGCAGAATTATTTTGACTTTTTCTGCGTTTGGCTACTTTCACTGCGAAAGCTGAATAGAAATCTGCAAATTGAGTTACTCTTTCTTAGCACATTCATTAGTAAGGTTATGTAATTATACCCAGATAGGATCGATCATAAATAGATAGATGACAAACATCACATATATTTTTTATCGGGATGTCTTCAAATGAAACAAAAAAGAAGTCCTCTATACACTAATTATGAACAATGGACAGTTTCCTCTTATTTACTACATTACTTTCATTATCAAAATAAGGTATCCTCTCTCAACTAGAAATTGGCGATCACTTATTTTCCCAAGCTATAGCAAATTTCACCGAAAAAACTATTACAAAGAAAACAGACTACATACTATAAATGATTATATTTGAAAGCTATATATTAAGGTGATGGCATGGTTTATAGCTGTGTATGCTGATGGCTCCGGCAAGTGGTCTCTACTGGCGTTAATCTTAATCAGAATCTACGCCTACACTAACAAAAAACTGGATTTTTTTGACCTAGCAGAAAAGCAAACCTTTATACACTTTAGTGTGGCTACATAAACTTAAAAAAGGGAAAAGTTTTTTCGAAAATAGATTTCGTGAGTTACAATGTGTATTGAATTTTTTGATGAGATTTAATGACACCATTTTCACAAAATCGCAACAGTAATATACAATTTAAAGTATATTGTGAAGGTTTATGAATAAGACACTTCATACAATATACATAAAGGAATGAAGTCAATTGAACAGTAGAGACAATTTTACCTAAAATAAGATCAATCTTTCGATTTCATGTCAAATTGCTATGTGAAAATTATTAGTATATGAATTTCTAACAAAAGTTGTAGTATTGCAAATAATACCAATTTATACAATTATTGCATTATTTTATAATTTAAATTCTAATATGAATATTAAGACTAAGAACGAAGCAATATAATATTAATTGTTACTATATCACAAGATCTAATATTGTACGAGATATTATTTAATGGACTCTATTTATGACTTAAACATGCTTAAAAATTTTCATTTAGTAAATTAATGTTCATTATGTGATCACTATTGTTTAATATTTTAAATTAAATAGTAATAACCACTAATATTTAGAAAACGTAACTCAATCAACACACTAATATTTAGAAAACGTAACTCAATCAACCAACTAATATTTAGATTCAATCAATAAAGTCACTATAATTGTAATTTTGCAGGACATTCAAAGAAGTGATATCTTAAAAGTACTTGATATTTATTCCATTATCAATTGAAAGATTGCATCACTATGAAGATTTAGCACTGATTTGCAGTGTATTTTATGGTGATGCCAGTCAATATGCTGAAATAGTAGCATAAATGTAGCTGAGCATTAAAAACACATAGATCTAGTAGCTAAATGTGCTCACCACTATCTACTAGTGTCAGCAAATATTTGTAATTTTGTAGTAGCATTGGAACATTTATTTACAAAAGTTATGCATATATATGTCACCTAATAATGTCTAAATGAAAAATTCTGTTTTGTAAGTGTTTTCAAAGTCTTCCTGAATGTACAATTCTCTTTGGTATTAGATTTTGAATATTGCAGTCAACATTCAGCTTAGAGGAAATAGTAATGTTCTGCTTAAAGTCCATTGTAAAGGTTATTTAAATGGTCAATATATTTCCTTAGTTGTAAATTGAGCAGAAAGATCATAACAAAAAAATTAAATTTCATTCATGTTATATAATTAGTGGGTTGGTTCTAAAATTTGTCAATGTATTGTAAAGTCACTCAGGGACCATCAAGAGTGAGTATTTTAGTTATTTTTAAAAGGAGAACAGCTCTCTAATAGGAATTACATATAATTACATGTAGATATATTCCAGGCTTTGGTGAGATTTGAATCAGATTGGGCATTGATCTATTTAAACAAATCTTTTAAAAATAAAATGTAACATAATGTCTTATTATTATTTATACAATACTACAAAGAAAATGATTTTTATGCACAAATGCCAGGAGGTGAAGGCCAAATAATCATTTAAGTGGAATTTTACACAATTTTAAATGTCTGTGATTTATAATGGGTTTCCAAATTTTCAATATAGAAATATCTCCTAATTTTAATTGTTTGGAATTTGTTATCCAAAGCCTACCCTTCTTTCAGAAATGGGAATGAATTATTGAATATTTTATTTCTTTTTAATAACTATTGAAGACATGAACAATGGTGTTGGAAATGGTGGTGTGAATATTTGAAAATGTTGTTTTTACAAAATATATAATATTTCTTATTTCATGTGATAATATTTAATCAAGTATATATTTGATGAAATAGAGTGAATTTAAATTTATGTTATACAGTGAACAATTTATCTATAATGTATTATATTTGCATCTTTTTTGTAAAATATCATTTAGTGTCTAATTAATAATAAGATTTGATATTAGTTATTGCACTATTAGTGATTAATATCCTTTTGTGATTTGTTTGGTCATTTGTAAGAGGAATCAGTTTATGTGTGTAAATTTGAATTGCAGATATTGCTGTATCTTTTGCTAAGTTGTTCTGCTATTACTCATCACTTTATAACAAGTGAGTTACATTGTTGATTAATAATTGTAAATAGTCAGAAGTTGCTAAATTCTGATAATTTAAGTTTTGTGCACAATTAGCAAGCATGGTTTTCATATAGCTATAATTGCTGTATTTTCTCTAGTCTAAAATGAGCTGAGAATTAGGTATTGGAAATGATTCATTGCTTTGGTGAGAAGCCATGGTTCTGTAACAAGTTTGGATTAACTTGTTCTCTGAATATCTATTGTTGTAGCCTATGGAATGAATATGCCCTTGATTTCTCAATAGATAGAATGACAAAATCAATCAGTAGTTTCATTCCTTATTTATTGTTTCTAAAGATAGAATACTTGCTGAATGTTGCACTTGCTTCTACCACAAGTCCAGCAGTCTACATGTTGACCTGACTTTGAATATGTTACTAATGGATTTACCTCTTTGTTTTTATTAAATAATTAACACATTATTGAAGTATATGAAGAAGAGTTATTATGTTTTTACTGTTTCTATAAAATCCTTACAAAAATCAGTACAGAAGTCAAAAACCTTACTGCAGTACTGCAGCCAACTATTAACTCAAGATCAACCTTTTACTAAATAGCTATCAAGGAAAATACCATTTGCTATTATGGTTTCTCTTGTCTTGCCAAAGCCCATTTAATTTCATTATGGATTCCCATATAACTTGTTCTCAAACTCACATAGCCCTCTCTGTTAAAAACTTACAACAAATTCCTAATGACAAACTTTTACAAATGGTTGTAACTTTACAAAATGATCTAATCTATAAATAGCAACAAAGGAAATCTTGAAAAACAAAATTTAGTTGATAGATTAAGTAATCTTCAAGAACAATTTGAAAAATTTAAAAAAGAAATGATTTCACTAAATCAACAATAAAAAAGAAAACCAATCACCCCCTGTTGACTTAACTCCCCACACTAATTCCCTCTGAAATGAAAAACAAATTTCAGATAATTTAAAAAATTTTTCATTCCTGCAAAATTGAACAAAATTTCCAATGAATTAATTCAACCTGGATATGAAGATTCTCCATTGACTTAATTTTCATCAGATTTAATACCAAACAATATTGTTAAACCTCCAAAATTTAATGGAAAAATTGATGCATCTTCTCCCACTTTTAATAAATTGTTTACACAATTTGAGCTATACATGACACAAATGAAAATTGATCAAGTAATGGCTTCTTAACAATTAGCTTTTTATTTACAAGGCCAAGCCTTGTTTTTGACAATGCTACAAAACATTATTATCACTCACTTAATGGTAAATTGAAATATCATTTCAATTCTAAATCCACTAAAAAAACAATATTAAATGCTATTGATTGAACAAATTACATTGCCCATGATGCTAAAGAAAAATTACTCTTTAACACATTTAACAAATGACTAGAAAGAAACAGACACTGATTCAATATCAAACAATCCAAGAATTGCAAAATTTTAAAAGTTCATGACAATGAAAATAGACATTGCTTTCATCATTGATGAAAAGAACATTTATGCTCCCAATGCACTTTAAAAATTAACATTATTGAAGATAATGAAGGTTTTTACACAGACACAGATAACAATAATGAAAATATTTATACTGACAGTGATTATTTAAATGAGTAAGAGTGCCAACTACAGACTGAGCAGAAGAGATATTAATCTCAACAAACTTGACAGATAAAAAATCTATTTTAGTAACTGTGAACAGTAAATAATTGAAGCAATTATTGATACAGGAGCTGCACATTCTGTCATAACTGATTACTGTGCTAATTCTATTGGTATAACTCATAAAGATCTGAGAAAACAAAATTACAGATTAATTTCTGCAAGTGGTGATAATTTAAATACCAAAGGATACATTAAAAATGTTAAAATCATGATTAAAGGTAAAATATTAGAACAAGATTTAATTGTAATTGATACTATAAACTTCCAATTGCCATAACAATTGATACTAGGACGTGAATTCTTAGAAGTTAATGATTGTATTATAAATATCAAGGACATCACCAGCACAATTAATGATAATAAAATCATATGGAAAAATTTTTTTGTTAAAGATCCTGATTCTTTTCAATTTCAATTAGAAGATGTATTAAAAATTAAACCTAATCATTGGAAAATAACAAAAGCAAAAATGGATAGTTCTGTATATGGTGATTACATGATTTCTCATTATACTGGATACAATGCAAAGAAATTAACTAATTTATCTATGATTTTGTATTTTAACAAAGATTTTCTTATTCCAGCTTTATTAAACAAAACTGATAAAATTATAACCTTGTGACCTCAACAGTTGAAAGTATTTGCTTTTCATGTTTATACTCACATCAAGAAAAACTGCAATTGTTTATTAATAGAGAATACAATTACTAAATCAAACAAAGAGATTACAATACCAAAAATCAATTCTGACACACATCCCCATTTGACTTCTAACCAAATCAAAGATTTAAATAGCTTCCTCACAAAATACAACAAAGCCTTCAACTTCAGTACCATTAGTGTTGGACAAGCAGGCAGTGAATTTCATCACATCAAAACAACTTCCAACAAACCAATTAGACAACAAGTTCATTGTGTTCAAGAACACCACAAAGAGGAATATCTAAAGACAATTACAGAATTATTAAATAATGGTATTATACATAAAAATGATAGTCATTATGCATCACCTACAGTTTTCATTACACAAGGAAATAAAATCTGATTATGTACTGAAAACTCAATGATATTACTGTTAAAGATGCTTATCCCCTACCATGTATAGATGATATTCTTTATAATGCTAGTAAATTTAAAATATTCTCAATTCTTGATTTATGCAAAGCCATGCATGCTCAAGATATTGAAAAAATGGCCTTCATTATTCCATATGGTTTATTAAATAGTTGTATATGGCATTCAGTTTATCAAATGCACATGCCACATTTCAATGTTACATTATGAATGAAAATAATAAATTAGACAATAGTATTGTCACTTACATTGAGGATATTTTAATAACTTCAACAAAATTTCAAGAACATTTAGACAAACTGGAATGAGTTTTAAAAATTTAAACAAAAGCAATTTAAAGATTAATCGCAGCAAATGTAATTTGGCTAAACATTCCACAGTATTTCTTGGCTGAAAAATTGAACACACAATGATTACTTTAAAAAGATGGCATGACCTTAATTATTGAATAAATTCAATGCCCAAAAAATCATAGACTTTCAAAGAATGCTTGGATTTTTCAATTACTATCAGAGCTAAAAAGACCCTTAATATGTCAAATTTATTAAAGTCTAAAAATGGGCTTCAATGGCAATGGAAATCTCAAAAAGAATTTGATTTATTGAAAAATAAATTCAAGAAATTTCATTCCTTTAATTGTCCAGACTATTCTAAGGAATTTATTGTTGATTTCAATGCTAGTACAGTAGCTATTGAAGCTTGTCTAACTCAAAATATAGATGGTAAAGAACTACATATTCAATTTTCCAGCAGAAAATTAAAAAATTCAGAATTAAATTAGAGAAGCACTAACTTAGAAATGCTTTCATTAATTGAAGCTTTAAAGAAATTTCAATATTTTCAATTTAGGAAGAAAAACTATACAATATGCACAGATAACAGTAATTTATCATGGTTAAAAAAATATTCAGGTGATAGATCAAATATTGTTGTATGTTGGATAGAACAATTAAATGATTTCCATTTCATGATCCAACATTGAAAAGGTACTTTACATGCTAATGCTGATATACTTACAGCTTTACCACAATATCAAAGAGATTTACAAAAACCTCCCAGTGATAAACTTAAATTCTCTTTTATTCTGAAAAATGAGTATAAAGATTTGACCTGATATCAATATTGACAGAAAAGGAAACCTACTCTAAGTATTAGTATTAAAGAAATTTCAGAAGAAATTGTGGAAAAACAGTTACTTGATCCACTTTTAAAACAAATTATCAACAAAGTTACTATGCCTGATATGATTTTAGATCCTATAGCTTAATGCTATGATAATAAATGCAATTGGAATATTGCATCTCAAAGTTCATTATTTGCTAAGTCTAGAAATAATCAGATTACTTTTCCTAATTTATACAAATATGAATTGATACATAAAATTCATGAAAACCGTCAGAAAAGAACTGTAAATGCACATTTCATAGTAACTAATTTGCAGAAAGTGGTTTACAATGTCATTGATAACTGAAAAATTTGTTTATTAACCAATAAAGAATATTTTCCAGAACAACATACAAAACTTCAAAAAATTATTGCTGAAAAACCTAATGAAATCATTCACATTGACATCAAACAATTATCAAAAGACAATGAAAATTTTCAGTATGTTGTAGTTATGGTTGACAATTTTACTAAATATTGTAAAATTATACTTACTGATGTAATTAAAGCTAAGAAAATCACTGATATAATTGTACATGAATGAATATTAATAATTGGTCCTATGTCAAAAATAATAACCAATCAAGGTGTTCAGTTCAAAAGTTCTTTGTTTTCTGAATTAATGTCTCAGTTTGAAATATTACATGAGCATACAACAGTTTATCATCCACAATCAAATGGCATGGCTAAAAGAACTAATTACATTTTATCAAAATCAATTATAGCATTAACATTACATATAGAAGGTAAACATTGCCATAAAATCATTAAAAATTAGAATTTTCTATAATGCGTCTGTTCATACCACTACTGGCATTTCATCATACAAAGCATTGTTTGGTCATGAAGCTGTTGCTCCACTATCAATTTTATTTAAAAATTATTCCATAAACTGAACTGATGAATATGTTTACAATCTTATTGATATTTTAACATCTACACATGAAACAATAATTCATAACATGAAAAAGAGTACTATATGCCAAAATATAACTTTAATAAGAAGTTTATGGCAAACATCATTCTATCAGAGATAAAGTTTGTTTTTATACCTGGCATTACCACAGAGAAACACCAAGTTTGAAAATTAGTGCATAAATGGCAAGGACCATATGAGATTGTTAAAGTAGTACCTTATAATAAATATAAATTAAACTCTGGCAAAATCATTCATTTTCACAATCTTAAATGCACTATTAAGGATATCAAAAATGTTAAATTAGACAATTTTAATGAATTAAAATGTATAGATAATGGTGTAGATAATTTTTATGATGTTTCTGATATTATAAGTGTATTAGAGGAACCTTTTAATGAACAGATACATTATGATGTAAATGTTACAAACAGAGTTTTACCAACATGTGCAACTAGAAAACCTAATCCTAATTATATTCCAAAAGATGGGGAACTAAATATTTAACATTTGTTTGGGTATGAAATGACAACACACACCAATGAAGGCAAGTGTGACAACCTCGTCTCTTTCAAGGCACTGCATCATATGTCAAAAATCATGCCAGTCCAATACATGATCAGATGCAGGGTCTGGGAGTACTGAATTGAATGCTTCTGTTTAATTAGAGGCCTAAATAGTTTCTGAGACTGTGATGCCCACACCACACCATGAGCTTCAAATGGTTTATGAGGCAGGAGGGATGAGTATTCAGTCAATCTTGTTTGCACTAGTTCATCATCAGCTTCAAATTGTTG
This sequence comes from Hofstenia miamia, assembly GCA_900660155.1. Lineage (NCBI taxonomy): Eukaryota > Metazoa > Xenacoelomorpha > Acoela > Hofsteniidae > Hofstenia > Hofstenia miamia. The sequence continues at coordinate 249,770 of CABFPE010000630.1, read as the reverse complement.
ATGATGCTCATGTAGAGGTCTTCCTTGCTCCAGGAACCACAATAGGGTGGGCATTAAAGGTAAAATTCTAGATTCCTCACCTCTTACAGATGTTTCAGAGTCTCCTATTAATAGACCTCACTCAGACTCAGACTCATCTGCCTCATCTACAAATTCTTAAACTGTTAAAAACATTTACTTGTATAGAAGGTGAATTTAGATCATTTTAGCAAACTCTTGTCCTCATACCAATCTCTATTGTAATGTAATTCCATGATAATGATTTCAGATAATATTTTTAGTGATTTTTCGTAATGTTATATTAATCAATTTCGATTATGCCAATATTTGGAAGGATACTAATTGCATTCAAATGGCTTTTGAATTTAATAAGAATATGAATATTGTACAGTCATTTAACAGGCAATGCTCTTGCTTTTAAAAACATTTTTAACTTGTATAGTTTGAATTGACAGCACAAGCTGTATTTCTTTAGTTTAAATTTGAGCTTCAGGATAACAGGTTTTATTTCCTTCAGTATGTTTAATTATTATATAAAATTAAATCTTTCTCGCAATAGTAGTCCCTTCCTCACATTTGAGTCACTAGTTTCTCCAACAAATAGCTTAGGATTATGGCTAGGAGTATTTGTTCAGTTAAGATTGCTCTTATTTTGATTAAATCATGTATCTATAATTATTTTAACAAGGAATTCATGAACTTGGATCACATTATATTTGTTATATATTATTTTTATATTGATAAATTATTACTCTTGCAGTTATTTGTTATTGATATTTCTGCAACTAGGAGATTTTTATATGATATCTTGATGAGCTGAATATATTGAAATTGGCGAAGTAGATTTAGTTGATTGATACAACTTGCCCATGTTTTATTGTATGCAATGTCTATGAGATGCCCAAACTTTTATATTATTAAATATCAAATTAAACAGTGAGTACCAAGTATCAATAATGTTTAGTACACTTCTCTTGCTTTTAAACCAATTCTTATATTGTGTTTTCAGATGCCTCAGTGATACTTGGAAAGCGACGTCAACTTTTCCTATCAAATGATGACGGTCAACTTTTTTTACGAGGAGAATTTTCGCAATAATAAAATTTTTGTATTTTACTGATATGCTGTTTGCAGTTATTTGTTTGCAATTCATGTACATGTTTATATTTAGTATTTACTATTCTTCAGGTCATGTCGGGTAAGTGAATTGATAGTAGTCGGTTTGGTTGATCAAATTGTGTGTGTCAGGTAGAATTCTTATATTGAATACTCATCAATGCTCTAGATGCAATGATCACATATCTAAAGATACGCAATCCATAGTGGGTCGTCAAGAGTAATTTTTACAATAAGAAATAAACAATTTTGCAAGCTCAGCATACGCTGAGATGATTTCTCTTCGAGCGGTTGGTCCTGATGAACTCTCTGTCCTACGTTTACTTGGTAGTGAAAATTTCATAACGAATGAGCCTAGCAGAATCACATCTGCTAAACTTCTAGCTCCCTTCAACAATCTATCGAAGGAAGAGCTTTTAGCTTTGGACAGCTTACTCCACACCATTTTCGCACACTAAGAAGAGGAGGTTTTGCCGATCAAAACTCCAGAGAAAAATGAATGGACGCAAGTTTCACCTCCTAAAAATCCGTCGTAACATCACCAATCATCACAAATTCATCCGCATCCTCAGAAATATCCGACGTACGAAAACGCCGCACCAAACGACTACGAATAGATGCAGGTGTGCTTATTTTAGGAACTTCCATGTATCGATACCTAAAAGCACCCGCCCTACTAAAGAAGGACGTCGTTGCCGTACATTCATATCCCGGAGCAACCATAGAAAACATGCCAAAAACAATCAAAGAATACACGCCGTCAGAAAACATTAAAAAAACGTCATCGTTGGCAGAAGTGATGTAATGCAACAAAAATCGGAGTACACTGTTATTTTAAAATTTAATTAATGATTTAAAACATATTTTTAGGTCTGCTCTAATTTTTGTAGAAGTCGCATCATTTCCAGATGACAGCACATTGAATAAAAAAATTCAAGAACTTAATTCTAGGGTATACCGTTTTTAACAACTTTCAATCTTTTTATTTAGGACATAACATCAATCGTAAATTATTTGCACAGAATGGTATCCATTTCTCTAGAAAACACTAGTGCGCAAGATTAAAGAATTTTTTGATGAAACACTGCCCCTTAATCAACACTATTACGGTACTGCGCCGCCATATTTCAAACAACATGCCGCCACGTTCGAACACCCGCAGCGCCAATGATTTTTTCCGCCAAATCAACTTAATTGGCCTAATGAAAACGCTCAACTCGCACTATAGCCTTTTCATAAAACCTACGCTTTGCCCTGTCATCTCCGCTGCCTAATTTCTTCACACTCACAGCAATTCACAAGCTAAGATCTTTCTTAATGTTTAACAATGTCTTGTAAATATTTATATTTTATGCATTTACTAACCACGCTCAGATTATGGAAATTTTATCATCTAAATGCTTAAAATAGTTCTCATTCAAAATTGTTAATTCTTCTATTGTTATTTAACATATTTTTTCGTCCTAAAATATAGGAAACTATGCATGTTTTGAATATAACATGAAAAACATTATGTCACTATAAATTAATTCAAATTTTCCTATCAACAACAAAAACATCTTCATCATGTTTATCAGGTTTAAAGAATTATTAAGTATCTCAATATTTTTCTTGTTATTATTAATTGTTCATGGCATTGAAAAGAACCCTGGTCCGATTTTAGATTAAGATACTTATTTCGAAAGATTGAATGCAAAAAATAGCACTATTAACTATGTGCATATAAATTTTCAAAACCTGTTAAAGAAAAATTTTGAATTTAAGCAATTTATGTCCAATTTTAAAAATGATGCTATTCTAGGAATCTCGGAAACCTGGTTGTCGAACAAAGACTGATAATTGTTGATCATTCAATAAATCATTTTGTTTGTTTAGAAAATATAGGCAAAGTAATAATCTATTAGGAAAATCGAGTGGTGAAGGAGTCTCATTATTAATACCAAAAATTATCAAACCAAAATTACGCGAATATTTAAAGTGTAGGGACGTATCTAAATTTGAAAGCTTGTGGGTAGAAATATCAAATCCTTTAAAAATGGTACACATAAAAAACAACTGATAAATTCTTCTTATTCTCCGCACAAAAAATATTCGAATTATTTTATTGAGCAAATGGAAAATGAATTAGTTCTAGCTGTTTCTGAAAATAAAAACATTGTTTTAATGGGAGATTACAACATTAATTATTTGGACCAAAAAACGAAATAAAATTGACATTTTACTAAATATGTTTAATCTGAATATTGTTAATAAAATTACGCCGTCAAGGGCCACTGCAACGAGTAGCACGCTTATTGATTACTTCATAATGTCAGATAGTGATTTTTCAAAACTTACATATTTTACTGCTGAATGTCCGTTCTCCGATCATTGCATTACTTTTATTAGCTTTATAAAAATGAAACCACTAAATTCAATAGTTAGGAAATAGACCACAATTCGGGAAAAAATTATCATGATGTTGAAAAACTAAAATTATCGCTGACTCTAGAAAATTGGCATGAAGTGTATTATGCACAAGATACTAATTCTATGATGGAAAATTTTATTTCAATCTTTGAAAAACGCCTTAATATTTTCTGTCCAGAAAAGATCTTACTTAACAAAAATTTTAAAAATTCTTTCTCTAAATATTATAAATCTAAACCTTGGTTAACTGATTTATGCAAAAAATTGATTATTGAAAAAATCTAGCAAAAATTTCTTAGCTAATAAAAAGCAAGAAATTTATCAAATATTGAAAATCGTAAATCTTTTAATAATTATATTAAAAATGTATTCAAGATTTTACCAAACCAAAAGTCCAAATGGAAGCTCATTCATTAGATTGCTAACACTGCAAAATCTAAATCTACAATCATTGAGGAGATTAGAGACTCTGATGGGAACTCATTTATAAATGATTTTGACATTAATAATGTACTAAACGAAACATTTGTTAACTTGGGAAAATTTAAAGGACCCTATATCAAATATCAATCACCAAATATTAATAATAAAATACCCGAATTCATTTTTCGTTTTTCTACTACATACGAAATGATTAAAGCAATTAATAAACTAAAACCCAATAAATCTAGTGGTCCATCTAAAATTCCTTCCTGGATATTAAGAGCAACTGCCTCTATAATTGCTTAACCTTTAAATTTTATCTTCAGTGAATATTTAAAACAAAACAACTTTTCAAATTCTTTGAAACAAGCATATATTACTCCGATTTTCAAAAAGAAAGATGTAATTTTAGCTATTAATTATAGGTCGATCTCAATTACTTCGTCAATAAGAAAAATTTTCGAACGACTTTGACATAATCAAATTAGCGGCCACCTTTCAAAACACCAATTAATGTCAAAAACACAATTTGGTTTCCCCAAGATTTTTTCAACTGATGATGCTCTTTTGAATGCTACCGAAAATTGGCGATCATCCATCTCTTGACTCTGACCAATTTGTTGCAGTGGCCTGTCTCGATCTTTCAAAAGCTTTTGATTCTATTAATCACGATATCTTACATATGAAATTAGAAAAGCTAGGATTTTCTGAAAGTAGCGTAAAATTAATATCAAGTTATCTAACCAACAGAATTTAGTACGTCAAATTAAAAAATGCTTTCTCTAATTGGCTTTCTATAAAAAACGGAGTACCGCAAGGTACCATTCTTGGACCGTTACTTTTTAACATATATGTAAACGACCTGCAGCAACATACGAATTGTCAATTAATTCAATCCGCCGATGATACATGCATTTTAATGGAAATACATCCTTAAATCAAGCAATAAATGATGTAGAACAAAATTGTGAAAAATTGAGTAAATATTTAACATGCACAAATTAAACAACTGTGAAAAACTGAATTTTGCATTTTGAATCCCCAGGGAAAAAGTGTATTACTACCAAATGTTTCTCTTACTTTTAATAACGCCTCAATCTCCCCTAAAGCGCATGGCAATGAGTTTTAAAACAATATCACAAGTAGCTGAACATTTACCCTCTGCCAATACGTTTCAATTATTTCATGGTTTAGTCATGAGTCATCTTAATTATGCAAATACACTTTTTTCAAGTTTAAGTGAATCATTAGTAAAAAAAACTTACAATGCAATTAAAATGGGCATTCAATGTTTGTCAGAAAAACTCCTCCAAAACAAGAAATTACATTTTGTCATCCTTGCTGTTTTCAAATCAACTTTTTATTTTTAATATTTTGATAAAGTTTTTTAAAATAACAAATCAATTACCTCCTTATAATTCAATATCATTCCCAAACTTTTGTCATAAGCGCAATGTAAGAACTAATCATTATACTAGAATTAAGTTTCGTAAAAAAGTCAAACAACAGTTTATTATTAATGTTGCAATTCGCAACATGAAATTAAAATGATTAAGAGTGTAATTAAGTTTAAAAGAAAATTGAAAGCATTTATGTTGAAGGAAAAATTCTTTTTGGGTAAATCATGGTTAGGATTCAAATTTTACAATAAAGATTATACAATAACGCGCAATTAATCTCAATAGCCTCAACAGAACAGATTTTGTAGTCTTATTTTTTTTTGTAAATATAGTTATTTGTTATCATTCTTGACGCTATTCAGATAATAACCAGTCTTGTAATTGAAAATATTATCTGAATAAAGAAAATCTTATTTTAAAGAATTTGTATCTAAAATTATTAATCTGAATAACCATAAGTATGAAAGGCATTATATACCCTTTGATTTGGATACCTGATGCCGGACTACCCCTCTGGTCTGAGTATTCCTTCAAAATAGTAGCGTCAGCCGCCAACCCCCTTCAAATTTAAACGTGCTCCTATTCACATGTATGGGAAGCAATCTTGTACGGAAAAATGTAAAAATCAGAATATTGCATGAGGGTATATGTACTGTGTATGGATTTTTGGAAGGTCTATATCTACAAATGATCAAAAACCATTGAGTTCTTCAGATTCAGAAGGCCTAAATGTAAATATTTCATTTTCGAGAGAAAACTTTAATATTAACTTTTGCTGGCAGATTAATGTTGGCTGTTGAAAAGTTGTAACCGGACTTAGTCAAACAATAGTTACCATTTAGAGTTTTGCTTCTCTTCTTTATATATACATATCAGTGTGCTTAAAACTAATTATTTTGATATTAATGCAATGATGGGGAATACCGTTAAATATTAACAAGTAGAACCTATGTGGTTATATGGCCCATTGAAATTCCATTGCCATATTGCACCAATTAGTTTCTATTTTAATCGAATTATTATTTCAACTGTGCCAATATTTCGTGATAGTCTATTAACCCTAAAGGAATACATATACATAGAGATTAGACACGGGCCGAATTTTAAGCGCATGTTGGAATTTCTGTAGCCATTTTCGACTCGTCAAAATTTATTGATCTATTTCTAAACATTAATTTTTGCCTGAAGCACAAAGTCCAATTTTACTACGACCTCTTTCTGACTTAGCAGCAGTTGCTTGGGTGGCATATATCTTCAATGCAACGTTACACAAATCTGGATGGGAGCTACTATTGAGATTTCAAAATGCATATTTACAAGCTTGTTACAATTCATTATATTCAGACCGTTTTTTGCCCGAATTTTATATAGAGGACAAAATATTATGATGTATATGCTTCTAAGTGACGTTAATCTTTTCAAATTCCGTTAACGAATAGTTTTTTGTTCATAGATCAAAGTAAAATAATTTTCTCAAAAAAATTCTATCTCATTTATTACTATATTATTAAGTGAACGGTTACATTTTTTAGTGAATACTCTTCAACGGATTTAATGAATACAGAAACTAACGAAGTTCAGTCACTTTCAGATTTTAAGCACCTATAGGATGACTGCTATGTAGAATATAAGAACGCGAATTCAGGAACCTAAAGCGAAATTGGTAATAACAGAATATGCAAGAATTATTTCAATACATTTATTAGAATTCTCCATAAATGAAAATAACTATTAGTGATAATTAACTGCCAATTTGACTCTATAATTTTGTAAGTCCACTAATCTTATATTAGCAATGAAAACTAAAATGTAAGAGCCTTTTAAATTACATTACATTATTTTTGAATCCTCTAGTTTGTGTCTACTATAATTTTTTTTCAAAATTTTTGATTTTTTTCAAGTTTTTATATTTAATATATATACCTTTCAATATTATTGTAGTGGAAACAACGACTATCTTAAGTCTGAAAGTTACTAAGGCTTAGAAAATTTTTAATCGATATGATATCACATTTCTGTAAAAAATAAAAATAATTATGTACAATAAATAATTAAAAATGTTCCTGATTAAAATATTGCAACGGTAGACGGGGAAACTGATTTCAACTTCGACAATGTAGTTATTGCGTCACTTACAGATTGTGTTCTTCCTCTTAGTGAATACTTAATGTAAGATTGCTGTCGAACTGCATGACTATGGCATAAGTATCTACACACACTGCAACTTTCTTTCTCCGTACGAGATGAAAGAACTAGATGACTTCTACGTGGAGCCCCCAACAAAGTTGACAGAAATGCATTCGATTCTCCTTGATCACATTTAACAAATTTTCTAAAATTATCAACTAGCGCCTTTTTAACAATCTGAAGATGCATCCCGTGTTGAGAAACAAAAAAATAGTGCAGGTCTTCATTATGGGTAATTTCCTTTAGAGCTTTTAGATTTTGAGTAGTTGTCATATCCTTTCTTTTTCTTTTAGTAAAATAACTTTTTGATATGGATTTAGCAAACTTTGCACGAATATTTCTGAAATATGATAATAGCACAAGAAACACATTAATTGGAAGACAGATGTGGGCATCGCCCTTTTCCCGCTCATTATGCTGTTCTACAGAAATAGTAACGAATGTAGGTGGTGCATTATTTTTTGAAACATAATCTTCTAGTGAATTCAGCGCACTTACAAATTCGAAGACTTGTATATTGAGTGCTACTCTCAAACTATGACCTGAAATGAGAGACGCCAAAGTTAGAATGTGATAATTAGCTGACATTAAAATCTCCACATTTACCTCCTTTTCTTTGATAAGCAAAATTTTTTCACTCATTTCATGGGATTGCTTTAGATACCGCTTTGAAAATGCAATTTGACTTATTTCTTTCATGCAGCAATTTTCAACAATATTTTCCCGGTTTTTTTCTCTGGCTTCGTATGATCTTTGCAACTTCTGCAACTCATCCATCAATACATCTCGATTTTGAAGGCAAATTGCATCATTTATAAAAAGAAAATTCACAAATTCGTCTCTGACAGCTCTAATGTATGAGCAACCTGAGGCAAAGGGCTGATGTGAAATTGCTTGGAAAATATCGTTTCTTATTATAGCATAATTGCTATGACTTCCCAAAAAATCTCCAATCTGATTCAGTGAAAAATTTTCTGTATCAAAATTTATATGGTTTTTAAGTAATTTCTTACATTTTTCTACAGTCTTTTTAGCCTTGAATAAGTCATATCCTTCAGTCGATAACAAAAACTTTCTAAATTTAAGTGCTAAACATTCTTTAGGCATTGTTAAATTTTTATATTCCTGAATAATTTTCAACATATTTATAGGTTGAACAGTTCTTGGATTAACAATGGAGCAATTAAAATATGAACGAACACTTTCCTTTGATTGTTTAGATTCGGTTAAAACAGTAAATTTTTGTCTCATTTCAAGAACGTGATTATCTAAATGAAAAAATGCACTTTCACACGAAGGACATTGTTTAAGAATACCAATTCTCACGTTACTTTTTTTGCATGTTGAATAATGCGTTTGGAAAAGACGTAATATCCTTAAAGATCTAGCTGCGGTAAAGTTATTATGAGCTTTCTCTAAATGAACTAAAAAATTTTTATGAGTACTTTGAAAATGGCAAAGTGGGCATTCTATTGAGTTGCCAATTACACCTGGTACTTTAATAATCACATTGTACAAATGTTCAGTGTCTCTTTTGGGACCAAAACTGTCAAAATCGTCTCCTAAATTGCAAAGAGAGCAACCATTCACATTTAAACAAGTGCGACATAGCTGGTGCAAGCATGACTTTTCAACGACAAAATCTTCTGCAAACCAACCGCACTTGTCACAAACAGTTCTCTCAAAAGCAGCTATAAGATTAGAAATCTGAGGGCGATGTAAATCAATATTAAGTTCATTAGCTGCATTTTTTACAAATTTAACATCATCCGTTTCGCATTCCAAAGAATCGAAATTAGAATCTTGAAAATCTATAGCTGATTCTAGTAAGGGGATTTCTTCCTCACTGACCTTGTTTATATTGTGCATTGTGTTAGGATTCCCGTTTTCACTATAATCATGTCCGCTTTCCAAAGATTTTAAATTACAACGTTTTAAAATAACACGTGATTCTAATGGGGAGTTGTCGCTTCTAACAAACTTGTTAGTACTCTCTATAATTACATTACTAGCAATATCTTTGTTGCATTGAACGGATTCTAAATCTAAACTTTCGTTAGCAATAGATGATACTAGCGGACTGATTTGTTCTTCGACTAATGTAGATAAATTGCGTTTTTTCGAGGCAGGGACATAGTCTTCTTCACTGTGTTCAGAGCTTTGTGTTTCCTCGCTATCAAAGCATTCCTTACAAATGCTGACATTGAGACTGCGCACACAAGGTGGCTCATAACAAAAAGGTCTTCTACACATTGAGCACATGTTGTTTGTGCGCAAAAGACAGTATACGCATCTACTACATCCAATATTTTTCTTTGAAATAATTCTTCTCTCTTCACAATGCTTTAATGTAGAAATTAACCTTGATAAATCTTTACTATCAACTCTAACATCGCAAAAATGTCCACAAACAAACGATAAACATCTATGAGCGGATGACCAGTTATCACTTTTTTGGTCTCCGCCCAAGCAATAAAAATATGTCAAATTAGGGAAAATAGATTTGAAATTTAGAAAAATATCAGAAGTAGATTGAACTTCTAAGCATGGATCATAGTGAATTACAACATTGAATTCTTCACTCTGTCCTTTGACCACAATAACGAGCGAATAGTGGCCCTCAAAATAGTAAAGAAATAATAAATACTTCATACCATTGTAGAGATGGGAATTTCTTCCTAGAGTTTTAATCAATAACAAACTTTCAGTTTTTAAAGTAGAAAAAAGTTTTGTCTCTTCTCTGAGTGGAAATATTCTGTCAAAATTACAAACGCATTCATCTAGGATGAATTCGGCAAGATGGTAGGTAAATGAGTTTGAAGGGTCTTCTATTAAAAAATCATTCGAAGATTGTGTTGCAAAGTCTAAGAGGATTTGGAAATCGTAATCCAACCACTTGCTTCCATATAATTTTAGAGGAAGCTGTTCTACAGAACGATCTTTGTACAAAACGAGAGCAACTTCTCGTGAGTTGTATAACCGATGTATTTTTAAGAGTGGTGTATCTAAACAAAAAATATGAGAAAAACTTCAAATTATGGCCACAAGAACAGATAAAAATCAAGTAAACATGTACACCAATAGATATATAATAATAAGCTTATCTAACACATTAACAAGTCTAACTAGCAAGCCTGTCACGTAAAAATCATTTTATAGAAAGCCCTTTGTTGAGTTGAATTTGACTATATAAACAAAATTTTTTGTGAAAATTTAAAAAATTAATTACAATTCAATGTAAGTTTTGAAATTGAAGATGTTCATTTCCTATCGCTCTCAATTATATATTTTTTGTTCGATATTGGAGATTCGAAGAAAACTAAAGAAATTAAGATTTCTCATTTTGGGAAGCAGACTTGCGCGAGTAGTCGTTTTCTAAACTAAATCAGAGGGTCTCCCAGTACTTTAAAACAAAGGGATAAAAGCAAACATTCCCGGGAATAAAAATCTGCTAAAATTATATCATATGCAAAAACAAACCAATATTTTAAAATCAAATATACAAAATCATTATAAATAAGCTAGGGTTTTCTTTGATATAAAAATATAGTTAAAGGAGCTTTATGATCAAATAAACTCTGGGTGAGAATATGTTAGTTAAATCACTGACCAAAATCCTTTAGTTCTAAACTACTTAAAGGAACACTATACCATGACGTGTCATTTGCAGATCTATCTTAATGGTGTCTATAAAAATGAATTAAGGATAGGAATTCAACACTCAAGAAGATATCTCCTACATTACTAAATATTTTAGATACTCGTGAACAGGTAAAATAATGCCAACAAACTTGTCGTTTGTAATAAACATTTTGGATGTTGTTGTGTATATAACTGAAATTATGCTATTTTGAAGAACATATCCGAACTACAGTGTACTGAAAACCTGGAATTGGCCTACATAACTTATGTCAATACATATATATATATATATATATATATATATATATAATACTTTAGCTTAGTAATGTTAAGAATTAGTGATTCAATACTAGCTTGTGTACAGAGGATTCACTCAGGAAAAATTTATTACAGAGCAGATTTTAGCATGTTTAGTAAGAAAAATTTGGTATACATCTCCTTATAAATATCGCCTACACTTAATGAAATAGGATTACTGTTACTGGATATCAACTAAAGCTAGCTTAGTTACCAATAATAATGTGTTTTATTGCTAGCAAAAACTTGCCGTTCAGTAAGAATCGATTTAAAACTAACGTTGCATTCGTAATATAATAAATTTTATTGACTCATTTCACTTTAAGCATCTTGCAATTCAGTGATGACAAATATGATATTGATAACATGGCAAAAGAAAAAATACAGAAATTGAAGGAGGTAGACGCTATCAGTGTCCAAATGGATCATTGGACCTCCCATACCGCATATAACAAAGGAATGGGTACAACTGAATCAGGTCATATAGTTCAAGCATGTTTCAAATACCAAGGCGATAACCACAAGCATTAAATTAAAACAGACACTCGAGCAGTGCAATCTCCGAACCGAAAAATGCGTAGCCGTTCAAAGCGACAATTGTAATTCAATTATTGCTGCACACCGATTTTTTTTCCGACAACGTAGTGGAACTATTGTATGAAAATACCGCTCGTAGGCTGTGGTACACACAGGCTCAACAATTGTATTTTGGATACGGTTGCACATCTTCCGTATTTCCAAAACCTCAACAATTTCTGTAAAGAATATTCTGACTATCACTCTCAAATACGCGTTGGTATGGGCATCTCCGACAAGCAGAATTTCTCAAAAACCTGATGAAGCGAATAATCATGTTCGTTACAGCGGTCTTGACGTTCATTTAGTCGAAAAATGTTGAAAGTTTTAAGGTGAGCTGAGGAGGTTCTTGGAAAGTGACTTCGTCATACCACAAGTTAAGAGGATGCAGCAGTATATACAGACTTTGTTAGAATCTCCAAATTTGCGCGACACAGTCAAAATTTTTCTCGCGCAACTCTGTAAAAATGGATCAGCCTAAGTGATTTAGGGATTTTACAATATCTTTGAAAGCTACAATTATGCTAAATCTACAGAAAAAAATTAGGCAGTTCATCACTAACGAAGACCTGGAGGATGCAAAAATATATAGTTCCTCATTTTATGAAGAAGCTGACCCAGATCCTGCTCAGCCTGACGATGTACAAATCGTCATCCCTAAACAGAGGCTTAACGATTTTTGAGGCTGTTTTTCAATCGACTGTGACCAACAAAGAAAAACTCTGCCTTTCATGCGAAATTGAAAATTTTTTTATGAACTGAAGATTCAGAAATTGGCGCTTTCCAATTTTTCAAAAACAATTGCAAACTACCCAAAGCTTGCAGAGTGCGCCAGAAAAGTTTTGGTGGTGTTCCGTTGCCTGCTATGGCGGAACGAAGTTTCGCAAAGCATTTTATTTGATTGACAATCGTATACGTCGTTTTTTGGAAAAATTTAATGTTAATAATGATTCTCAAGTAATGGAAGAAGGGAATAATGATAATGATGAAAATTTAACGGAAATAGACGAAAATTTTTCAGATTTTGACTGGGAGTTCCAGCAACTAAGTTCTTTGGCAGTAACTTTAGATCCGAACAGTATACCTAAATATGAATTTCCGGAAATTAATTTGGATTGGGATCAGTTTTTTAAGGAACTTAATGTACCTAAACGTTTGGAATTTTTACGTAAGCCTTATATAGCACTAGAAAAGTTGAAACCTTTTATACGGAAAACGCCTTATCGTTTTGATGAAATTACAAACAAGCACTTAATTGCACAGGTGGACGCTCTATGGGAAGCAAAAATTATTGAGTCCTCTGCTCGTAGTATTTTTCAGTTCGGTGTATTCGGTGTGCCGAAATCTAAAGAGAAACCACGCTTAGTGATCGATTATAGTCCTTTAACACCATTATGCTCAACACCAAAATTTTACCTACCCTCATTCGCTAAAGTAATTATTTTCAAAGAGCCGAAAGCAACAGATGTGGCAATCCAACTTGACTTAAAAAGCGCCTTTTACCATATCAACCTTCCTAGACATGAACGTTTTAAAACGGTTTTTCTTGACCCGTTAGGTCGCAGATTTAGATTTTGCAAACTACCGATGGGAACCTCGATCGCACCCTACTTGTGCCAGATGTTTACGAATTGTATGGTTAAACCAGTGAAGAAATACTGTAGTATAGCATGGTCACATATATATAACTTAGTTTTAATTTTTCCGCCAGAACATTACACGGTAATTATGGATCATGTCAATTTGCTTAAAAGATTAGGAAAACGTTTCCAAGAAGAAAAATCGGATATTAAACCTACTTCTATTTTTGAAGCTTTAGGCTTTTCAATAAACCTTACTCAATCTTATGTTACCTTTACAAAAGAGCAGCAATATATTCTTGAGCAACTTATTACTATGGCTGGGTCATGTTTGTCACTCATGGCCGTTAGTTGGCCCATGGGGTCTCATTAAGCAATTACTTATGGATGAACAAAGTAAAGAGATTTATAACCTTCTTGTGATTCAATTATTCTATATGTTATCTCCAAAGAAACTTTATTGGAATAATCCTCGAAAATTGTTTAACATTCGTATTTACTCAGATGCCAGTGACGAAAATGGCGGGCTTTATGTTGAAGATGAACATCATAGTACTAGTATTACTTTTCGTTTTCCACTACAAATTCAAAGTTTTCACATTTTTCAGAAAGAACTACTAATGTTTTACGTAGCACTTGTCGAAGCCCCCTTGGAAACTATTATTTTTACTGATTCTCAAGCTATTTATGAAGCAGCGAAAAAATATAGAATTACTTCATCAGTCTTGCCGCATATTGCTCAATCATGTAATATACTTCTATGGATAAAGAATCCAGAGGTACAATGGGTACCGTATGAAAACAACAAGGCAGATAGATCCTCACGTAAACTTGATTTTGATTTTGTTTTAAATTTTAGTATTTGTAATATTTCCTCTGCACTCCAAACAGCATTTCAATTTGCCAAGAGTATAAAAGGGAGTGCAGAGGAAGATTAAGTACCACTTTATGAATAATTGTACTGTCAGAAGGAAAGAGAACAAAACATTTTTTTGGAGAGAATCTCTTGATTATTCTTTTAGTCTCAATTTGTAAATAGTTAAACTAATTAGTTAAATTTAATTAGTTTAAATGGTGAAAAATGTTAAATTTATTTAACTGGTCAACATTGTTGCAATTATCTTGACACAGTTGCTTCAGGGGACAATACTGTTACTAAAAATGTACATAAAGCAGTCTTGTATCATCTCAGCGTTCCATTTCTCTTGCTCATTGCGTAAGTTACAACTGAAATTGTGGACGCTTAATGTGAAATTAGTGGTTGTGCAGCTAGATGCTGTTAGTGTTGAGCCCAAGGCTTCCGTTATCAATATAATTTGTGTCATTCTGCAAAATACATATTAATTTTTGATTGCCCAAACTCAATTATCTGAAAGCGACTGTCTATCGTATCTACACTCCTGACAAGCTCTATGACCTGGATTTCGCAAAAGGGCGGCTTCAAATTTTTCGCTAACAGTTTTGTGAACTTGTTGCCAGTATTTTGTCGAATATTTTTTGAAACTGCTTTCATCAGTGTAAAACCTTCGGACAACTTGATGCAAATCCGTAAAAACTATAGGTAGAAACGAATCTATTTAAATGGTAAATCTGAAGGTTCTAAAAAATCAACAATAGGTAACCTTGTAGAATAGCGACACGCGTAGCACGCGGAACACGCGGATAAAATAAACACGAATCTAGGGTAAAGAACAATGAGAAATACAAATTACATAAAAAGTTTAAATGATAATCAATATAGACCGATAACTTTACATAATTAACCAAACTCATAGCACGCTGTAACACGCGGGAGCACGCGGTGAGTATTTAAGCATTATAGCTTATAAGTAATTATTTTTAACTAAAAAAATACAAAATATAACAGCTTAGTTGAAAACATCCAGAAACTTTTGGCTTAAATCAAGTCTTTATCTTACGTGAAAACTGCCATGAAGTTGTATTGGATTGGGATTTTAGATAAATTGCAGGGGCGTCAAAAACCAATTTAGTGTAATGAATTTTATTAAAAAATCGTATTTTTATTAAATTTTTCCTTTAAATAAATGATCTGGAAAAAGACTGTTTTTTAAAGTAAGAGATCTATCGGGGTCTTGTCGTGTCAATTTAGCCAATAAAAACGCGGAACAAATGGAAGCTTTACGGAATGTTGACACTAAATGTTGCTATTGAATGTACACCTGAATCTCAATACTACTGTTTATGGTGAATTAAAAGCGTTTTACGATAAATATATATATATATATATATATATATATATATATATTCGTGATATGATATGCAAAGAAGTTTAATTTAGAATGACATCATTTAATGTTATAACTGTTGCAACTGTTATTTTAAACTGAGGAATTCCAGATAAGCTTTATTTCTATTTTAAATAGCTTATATTCAATCCTACAATTCAAGAAAACTTAAATTTCAATTCCAAATATCTGTATATTCAATCCTGCAGTTCAAGACTCCGTTTATTTCTGTTTTTAATATCTTCAATCCTGAAATTCTAGACAAACCTTAAGTCTAGTCTAAAATCATTATATTTCATCCTGGATTCTAGACAACGTTAAGTTCAATTCCAAATATGATTATATTAAATCCTGGAATTCTAGACAAAGTTAATTTCAATTCTAAATATATTATCTTCAATCCTGGAATTCTAGACAAACCTTATTTGTATTCTAAAATCATTATATTCCATCCTGGATTCTAGACAACGTTAAGTTCAATTCAAAATATGATTATATTAAATCCTGGAATTCTAGACAAAGTTAATTTCAATTCTAAATATATTATCTTCAATCCTGGAATTCTAGACAAACCTTATTTTTATTCTAAAATCATTATATTCCATCCTGGATTCTAGACAACGTTAAGTTCAATTCAAAATATGATTATATTAAATCCTGGAATTCTAGACAAAGTTAATTTCAATTCTAAATATATTATCTTCAATCCTGGAATTCTAGACAAACCTTATTTTTATTCTAAAATCATTATATTCCATCCTGGATTCTAGACAACGTTAAGTTCAATTCAAAATATGATTATATTAAATCCTGGAATTCTAGACAAAGTTAATTTCAATTCTAAATATATTATCTTCAATCCTGGAATTCTAGACAAACCTTATTTTTATTCTAAAATCATTATATTCCATCCTGGATTCTAGACAACGTTAAGTTCAATTCAAAATATGATTATATTAAATCCTGGAATTCTAGACAAAGTTAATTTCAATTCTAAATATATTATCTTCAATCCTGGAATTCTAGACAAACCTTATTTTTATTCTAAAATCATTATATTCCATCCTGGATTCTAGACAACGTTAAGTTCAATTCAAAATATGATTATATTAAATCCTGGAATTCTAGACAAAGTTAATTTCAATTCTAAATATATTATCTTCAATCCTGGAATTCTAGACAAACCTTATTTTTATTCTAAAATCATTATATTCCATCCTGGATTCTAGACAACGTTAAGTTCAATTCAAAATATGATTATATTAAATCCTGGAATTCTAGACAAAGTTAATTTCAATTCTAAATATATTATCTTCAATCCTGGAATTCTAGACAAACCTTATTTTTATTCTAAAATCATTATATTCCATCCTGGATTCTAGACAACGTTAAGTTCAATTCAAAATATGATTATATTAAATCCTGGAATTCTAGACAAAGTTAATTTCAATTCTAAATATATTATCTTCAATCCTGGAATTCTAGACAAACCTTATTTTTATTCTAAAATCATTATATTCCATCCTGGATTCTAGACAACGTTAAGTTCAATTCAAAATATGATTATATTAAATCCTGGAATTCTAGACAAAGTTAATTTCAATTCTAAATATATTATCTTCAATCCTGGAATTCTAGACAAACCTTATTTTTATTCTAAAATCATTATATTCCATCCTGGATTCTAGACAACGTTAAGTTCAATTCAAAATATGATTATATTAAATCCTGGAATTCTAGACAAAGTTAATTTCAATTCTAAATATATTATCTTCAATCCTGGAATTCTAGACAAACCTTATTTTTATTCTAAAATCATTATATTCCATCCTGGATTCTAGACAACGTTAAGTTCAATTCAAAATATGATTATATTAAATCCTGGAATTCTAGACAAAGTTAATTTCAATTCTAAATATATTATCTTCAATCCTGGAATTCTAGACAAACCTTATTTTTATTCTAAAATCATTATATTCCATCCTGGATTCTAGACAACGTTAAGTTCAATTCAAAATATGATTATATTAAATCCTGGAATTCTAGACAAAGTTAATTTCAATTCTAAATATATTATCTTCAATCCTGGAATTCTAGACAAACCTTATTTTTATTCTAAAATCATTATATTCCATCCTGGATTCTAGACAACGTTAAGTTCAATTCAAAATATGATTATATTAAATCCTGGAATTCTAGACAAAGTTAATTTCAATTCTAAATATATTATCTTCAATCCTGGAATTCTAGACAAACCTTATTTTTATTCTAAAATCATTATATTCCATCCTGGATTCTAGACAACGTTAAGTTCAATTCAAAATATGATTATATTAAATCCTGGAATTCTAGACAAAGTTAATTTCAATTCTAAATATATTATCTTCAATCCTGGAATTCTAGACAAACCTTATTTTTATTCTAAAATCATTATATTCCATCCTGGATTCTAGACAACGTTAAGTTCAATTCAAAATATGATTATATTAAATCCTGGAATTCTAGACAAAGTTAATTTCAATTCTAAATATATTATCTTCAATCCTGGAATTCTAGACAAACCTTATTTTTATTCTAAAATCATTATATTCCATCCTGGATTCTAGACAACGTTAAGTTCAATTCAAAATATGATTATATTAAATCCTGGAATTCTAGACAAAGTTAATTTCAATTCTAAATATATTATCTTCAATCCTGGAATTCTAGACAAACCTTATTTTTATTCTAAAATCATTATATTCCATCCTGGATTCTAGACAACGTTAAGTTCAATTCAAAATATGATTATATTAAATCCTGGAATTCTAGACAAACCTTATTTTTATTCTAAATACCAGTACATTTCATCTTAGAATTCTAGACAACGCTAATTTTTAGATGGGTCGACATACTTTATTCGACTTTACCCCAGATATTATTGTATTTTACAATGCAAATAAATCATTATTCAGCCATTCGTATCGAAATGCGCATTCCATTTATGGGGAAATATGTTTAAAATTTTCGTTTGAGAATAGCCTTTGTAATAGAAAAAGTGTTTACAATTTTGTGAACTCTAGAGTTAAGTATATTGCAAAGGATAATGAACTCACATATGCATTCAATGTTAATCGCCAAATACTCTTACCATACTTGCCACAAATGAAACCCAAACGCCGATTGTATATGAAGAAAGTTTGGACATCTGTACTTTCTAATATTTTATGCGACTATTTTTTTTTGCCAGTTTTCTTTTCGCTATAATGAATTTTGCAGCACTATTGGCTTTAAACTGCAATTTGTATTCATTGTAATGTAAAATTCATTTACTGGAGATTTTGGTGTAAAAGCCATGTATAGTTCTGGCAAAATCTGCACTGACAATAATAACAATAAGATTAGGATTTCGGGAGCCCGTAGAGATATAATTAAAAATGAGCTGAGAAATAGATCTGTCGCTGAATGGGTATACAAACAGAGTGATGTTAAAGATATTCCTAATTGAAGTTCTTTGAGCAAAATCAAATCAGAAGATCATCTTTCCACCCGGTTGCATTCTGATGATTTCATTGATTTGCTATGTTTAGATCAGTCCTTACATTCAGTGTTACCTGGTGGTTTTATACAAAATATTTCCTATAAGCCATTTTATATGATTTTTAAAAAAGCAGCTAGAACTTTTCAGGGAATTATGTAAACGAAATGATTTTTCACTTCATATTGATTTGTAATTTCTCTTACACATTTTACATCTTTTAAAGTGATATATTTCATTCAGCAAACAGTAGTGTATTAGAAACACACCTATATACATATGGGGTTGTGACTGCAGCTCGATATTTAAATACAAGCAAAATTTAGAAAATTTAAATTGGATTTTCAAAATTTATTAATTAAAAATGAATGCGGTAATTACTTGCCAATTAAAAATAGCTTACGATAGTCCAAATGTTGCGTTTTTCAAATTTTGCTTGTATTTAAATATTGAGCTGATCACGAATATCGAGCTGTAGTCACAACCCTATACATATAGGAGACTGCTGGTTCGATTCCAGCCTCTTTGTGCACTGCAGTGATATGGAATTGCTGCAATTAGGTTTTAGATGGATTTCATTTATTACACTGAATTTGTCTAAATTGGTTCTAAAATCCCAATCCAATAGAACTTCACGGAAGTTTTCACGTAAGATAAAGAATTGATTTAAGCCAAAAGTTGCTGAATTTTTTCAAATAAACTGTTATATTTTGTATTTCTGTAGTTAAAAATAATTAGCTATAATGCTTAAATACCGCGTGCTATGAATTTAGTTAATTATGTAAAGTAATCGGTCTATATCGATGATCATTTAAACTTTTTATGTAATTTGCATTTCTCATTGTTCTTTACAATAGATTCGGGTTTATTTTGTCCGCGTGTTTCGCGTGTCGCTATTCTACAAGTTCGCCTCAACAATATTTGTTGTCTTTCCTCAAACTTTCAAATTTCGTCTACCTTCTGTAGTCATTTTAGAACATTTTACTATTTTATTTTTCAATAAATTTATTCTTCCAGTATGTTTTTATGATGCTAAATGATTCATATTGGTGATTTGTAATGTAACCATACAGAACATCGATGACAGCCGTAAATAACTTAAGAGTGTGCAAATTACTCGTTCATTGGGTGCGTTCGCGATCGCAAACCGGCACAACTGAATAATTGGCTTTCAGTTGTCAACGTATTCACGATAGCATGTCGTTGTTTACCAGTCTATTCGCGCATCAGGCCAGTATTGCACTCAGCGTCAACTGGAGCATTCACACAATCCACCCATTTGCAAAATCAGTGTGCACAAAATGCAAACTGATTCGCTTTATAGTTAGGTTTGGCTGAAATCAAATAAATTTTATAAAATTTTATAAATATATCAATCTGTTATTTATCAAACATATCATATTTTTGATATATCTGATATTTTAATAATACACCAATATAGATGTTCATAAAATTTGTATTTTATGAAACCTATTTATCAATACTGTTTCAAAGTAACTTTAGATTTGAGGTTGGTTGCTGTATTTTTTTGGTTAATAACATTGTTTTGTACTCCTCTAACCGACCAGTGAAAACGAATCTAAACCTAAACTTTCTAAAACCTAATTAATTAAATTTAATACAAACTTCGAGTTTTCACTGAAGTAGCATTGTAAAACACCAGTGTGCGGTTCTGGATTATATTTACCAGAGATTGCCTATCGATATTTGTTGAAATGACCCTGTTGTCTATATATATATATATATATATATATATATAT
>CABFPE010000630.1:203658-219212 GCA_900660155.1 Hofstenia miamia | reverse complement strand
AATCAAGACGCCTTCAGACCACACATCAGGATTCATGAGTGCACGATGAGACTCTTGATCGCAGACAACATGGAAGGATACAAATGGAGAGTCAGGACGTGGAGGAATGGAAATGATATCATCAAATTGTAGAGAGGAGGAAGGAAGGTGGTCAGCAACATCTGAGGTGGACACAGAGACAGCAAAACGGCCAACAAAGATATGAGCTTTGCAGGGAGGTGGCGGAAGGGAACTAATAGGAACAGCAGGGAGATGACAGGAAGCACTAGAACCAAAAACTGGACGAGGACGATTACGGTTAGTAGACGAAGGGATAGACTGCTTAGGAGGATGCGGTAGAGCAGGAGGAGCAAGCGCGGGTGTGAAACTCGGAGCAGGAAGACTGGGAAGAGATGAGACAGNAATCGAGCATATTGTGGAGCAGCCGGATTAGCAGATGGAGAAGTAGAGTTGACAGACAGACTGAAGCTGAGGAATGAGTGATCTGACAGCTTAGCAGGAACAGGGATTACAGATATGTCAAATATGTAATCGGGGTGAGAGCATAGAACCAAATCAAGCAGTGAGGAGCTGGAAGTAGGAGAAAATACAAGTTGTTCAAGAGAATAGCAGGCAAAAACGTCTAAAACTGCAGACTCATAAGTGTCAGTAGAGTCGAACGCATTCCAGCAGACTCGAACATAGATGATAAATCAGCAATGGGAATGCGAAAGGCACTTTTCGAAGGAGGGTTGTAAACGCAGAGCAGAGATACAATGTGGTCACTGAGAACAACAGCACAGCTACAACAGAAATCGACGGATAATGAATCGAAAGAAATGGGACGGATGTCAAGGTTAGGAAGACGAGAGGCAATGAGAACACCACCATGGCGACCACTGGATCGATCCATACGAGAAAGAACTTTAAGGATAGAGTTGGGAAAAACAACACTATCAGCAATGGCAGTCAACAGGAGACTGCAAGAAGAAATTGTAAAAACTGAGAAGACGGTTCAAAGATACAAGACTGTAGGCATTGGCAAGCAATACGGAAAAGCCAGAGTTACGGGGAGGAGGAAGATCAGAGTGAGATAGTCAGTCACGGTGAGGCGCATTACGGCGGCGGGGACGAAGGCCAAAAGATTTGCGCTCATCGTCAGAAAGGCGGTAATAACGAATCAAGATGCCTTCAGACCACATATCAGGATTCATGAGTGTACGATGAGACTCTTGATCGCAGACTACGAAATGAATTCTAATGTAAGGTGCTTTGAGTTTGAATCAGCCTCAATTTTGGATACTTGGTAGATAATTGAAAACTACATGGCTTAATGAATAATCGGTGCAATGGATTCATTAAATCCTACAGAATATGGATTGCTGAAAATAGCGAAATGCTTAGAGTGAGACGGTATACGTATACGTATAACATTGTTGTACGCACACTATACGTATACTTGATGCCTACCAATATTGCTTGTATAGGTGTATACCTATGCATACCTTTTTTATCGGCTAAGATAACTCTTAAACTAAACACATTTGTACTCCATCCGTCAAAAGCCCAAAATGACAATCCTTTTCACAAATCAGAATAAATCTTGTGCTGATGTGGTCCTGTTATTTATCCAAAGGCGTATGCCTAATTCGGCACATGACTATGACATTGCTGGCTGCTGCTCACTAGCGCCGCGATACTATACGTATACTACACGTACACTATACATGTATACTATACATATACACTGCACACCATTTTAGTCGTATATGTAGAAAGGTTGATCTTTAGGTAGAAAATTACGTATTTAAGTAAAAAAAGGCGAAATTTTAAATTTTTTAGGTCGACAAATCGTCCTAGTAATTGCCGAATAAGAATCGAGCTTGTTAATAAGCAACATTTGATTGGCTAAGAGTAAATTTGGTTGACTACCGCTGCCACCGCGAATGTAGTGTGAACCAAATTTAATTGTCAAGAAAACAAACCCTTCTGCTGTTTACAGTTGGATTTCAGTGGGCACTGAAAATGCAAACCGGTGGATGCGTGAATGCTCTAGTTGACACTTAGTGCAATACCGGTGCGCTCCGCGAAAGCACCCATTGTGGCGGGAAGAGGATGAGGAATTCAGGGGAAATAATTGTACGACACATAATAAATTTTCTTTTTTAGAAACTTTAGTATAAACCAATTTTAAATTTTTTTGATAAGTTATTAAGCTTTAAACCTAATGCAGAAGTTATTTTGAGACAGATGGAGCTATATTTAAGAACCACCGTATAGCCTTCTCCATGCATTTAAATCGTCAAAAGTTTATTGGTGATGCCATATACAAAATCAACTAATCAGTTTGTATTTCTTTAAAACATCACAAGTTTTGATCACATTTATATCCAAGTTATTATGTGGGCTGTTTTGTCCAACATAGATGATCAAAAATTAACTGATAGATTGTGACTTGATTACAGAAACCTAATCAGCCTAGCGTCCGTTTTAAAGGACAAACCGTTTTTCTACATTTACAAAGAATTTTCTCCAAGCCTATTTTCGAATTTGAAAATCTTGGGGCATGGATAGGTCTATTGGGAAAAATACATTAATACAATGTTGAAAATTTGTATTAAAGCTTATTTCTCTGGAAGAGATTGTTGAAAAGGTTAACAAGTTTTCTTTGAAAATTTTGAATTTTTGAAAAAGATTTAAATTCTCTGCATACCTAGTGTTCTGAAGTTAGAAGGTTTTGACCCATGGAGGCAACATAGAACTTGGACTATTTCTTGATATATGCAAAGATATTCCAAACCCATACAGACGTACCGTGCTCAACGTCAAAGGTTCGGGGGCCGAAGGCCTCGATGCGACAAAGACAACGCGCGGATTTAAAGAGACTCTCCTCTGTCATGTGGTGCTTTTAGCTTAAGCAGAGCATTAATAGTTTTTGAGCCATAAGCGTTTAAAATTTGTAAACAAAAGAACAAATAACTCTGCGAAATGCTAATTATAAGCCTTAGAGTTCATCTTAGCGCCCTATGGTATTTTGTAGAGGTAATTATAGTAGGTTATTTATTCTCAGCTCAGAGATTAATTTTCCATCAGTTAACAACGTATGAGCAGAGCACTCACTTTCTAACAATACAATATCAAACAACAAAGCCCATTAATTTCTACATACACTCAACGCCACGGATATTTCAACAACTAAAAATCCATTCAATATCATATTTTGATAGCCACTACTATAATGCGAGCTACGTTATCGAGTTTTGACTAATTCATGCGCTAATCAATTGTGGCCAAAGAAATACATTAAATGTAGAAATCCTATCTATTCGTGTGTACCTTACAATATAATGCTGGTAGATGTTAGAATTGCTAACAACAACCTGTTAGCTTTTGTGAAATACTATAGTTAATGGGAGCATTCACTCGTGACATTACGTATATTTTCCAGTTACCGAAAAAAGGCAAATGCTTTAAGTCCGTTTTTACCAATGAAATTTTCCGTAACACGGATAGTGTATCAACTACAATTCTGATTTATAGTAAACAATATGTATCTGAAATGAAAAATGTTTTACATTAAAAATGTACAATAAAAAATATGTAAAAATGAATATTTTTTGGAATTTTGAATATCTAAGAACACAACCCGACTTATATTAGAGCTGCGTATATTTAAAAAATTTGTTTATAATATGGAGGCGTGTAGAAAAATCTCACAAAATATTTTTTTATATATAAATGATGTGAATTTAGTTTTATAGTAAATATTATTTTGATTAAAACACTGCTTAATTTTACCTAGCAAGACCCATAAGAACCATAAAAAATGTATAATTTTCAAAAAAAAGAAAAGAACACAAAATACTACATGCAAGTCATTCGTTAGTCTGTCTAATTAAATTTTTTGCTGTCTTTAATCAAGGTGGATATGTTTTAAACAATGTGTTTAAAACACGAGGTAAAAAACATGTTTAAAACACCTCGAAAAAAACATGTTTTAAACACATAATAGATAATTATTTTGCCAGATCTTGTAAATGTTTTGAAATTGACGTATCTCGCTTATCAATGTTTTCACATTGCGTGCTTTGTTGTATCGTGCAGTCTGCAAATGTACCAATCGTAGCACAGAATCGATAATCAAAGGACAGATAAGTCAACATTTCAGATGAGACAATGCCTCGTGAGAGAGACGCCATGTGGACAAATTTTACAGAGATTAAGCGAGATGGTGTTACACGCGCTGAGTGCAGACGATGTAAGGCAAATATGGTGGCCCTTGTTGCACGTATGAAAACTCACATATGTGCCTCCTCCGCCCAATCCACAAGTAAAGACGCGGAACCGAGCGGAAGCAGCACTAGTCCGGTTCCTCCCAAAAAGTTAAAGCAAACTACGATGGAAGTAGTTCGCACAGGACCCGGCAAGCAGCACGAGATTGAACTCCAACTTACCCGGTATGTTTCCTTTCGTTTATATAGTGTTGATGCTCACACTTTTATTGTATTTAGATACGTCTTGGCGACAAATACATCATTCCGATCTGTAGAAAATCCTCAATTGAAGAAG
Source organism: Hofstenia miamia (assembly GCA_900660155.1). NCBI lineage: Eukaryota > Metazoa > Xenacoelomorpha > Acoela > Hofsteniidae > Hofstenia > Hofstenia miamia. The sequence continues at coordinate 214,664 of CABFPE010000630.1, read as the reverse complement.
CTTCTGGAATTGCTCCGCCCCAGTACTAACGTGCCCACGAGGCAAAAGGTTTCCGGCCAGCTACTCGATGAGGTCTATACGGAAGAAATGGCCAAAGTTGGCAAAATTGTCAAGGATATGCCAGCTACCTTGTCGATTGACGGATGGTCTAGCTTACAAAACGAACCAGTTATTGGAGTCAGTTTTTCTGCGGGTGGCGAATCCTACCTGATTAATACAATTGATACAACTGGTAAGGCGCACACAGCCGAATACCTATCCGAAATTACTGCTCAGATGATAAAAGAATGCGAAAGAGAATTTCAGGTTAGAGTTACATGTGTTGTCACAGATAATACCTCAAATGTTACCGCAATGAGGCGGCTGATTTCCGACCAGGTACCTGGAATTCATACGTACGGCTGTCAATCACACTTGGCCAATTTATTAGCCAAGGACATTCTCCAAGAGAATCCCATCAAGACGGTCATGGCGAAAATCACAACAGTTGTGAAATTCTTCCGAAATACTCACCAGGCATCTGCCGAGCTGCGCGAGAAAAAGCTTGGCAGGCCTCCTCTGCCGGGCGACACCCGATGGAATTCTGCTAAAGACACCGTGGAATATTTTGTGGCAAATTGGGCAGCTCTAGCTTGCATTGTTAACACACTCGTGAAAAACACAGATCCTTTGTATCGAATCATGGAAGACATTCAAATCAAACGAGGAGCTGAAGACATTCTTGCCATTCTACGGCCTGTCGCCATTGCTCTCGATACGTTGCAGTCAGAGCGGTGCTATATTGGCCAGTGTTTCAATGTGTGGAAAATTTTGATTGACAAGACAGCGGAGGCAAGATATGTATCCCAAGTTTCAAAACGGGTGGAGCAGGCTTTGCCACCTGTAATCATTTGTGCAAATCTTCTTGACCACCGATACGCAGGAAAAGACCAGTGTCCAGCAGAAGTTGCCAAGGCAATTGCCTACGCCGGTGAAGCCAACAAGGACTTTCTTCCTCATATCACACGCTACATGGCAAGACACCCGCCCTTCAACGTGACCCTGTTTTCCGATGCGTACCAAAATGTTCCCCCGGTAGCTTGGTGGAAGTCGGGAATTCAACTTGGTTTTGATCCAGAATTCGCAAGGTGGGCCGAAGGACTCGTTGGGGGTGTATCGACTACAGCAGGTCTCGAGCGCCAATTCTCAACCCTTGGCTTTACCTATGGTAAACTGCGATCTCATCTGCAAGTGGACAAAGCCGGGAAAATTGCATTCTTGTTTCGGCAGCTAAATAAGTTCTGCAAATAATGTTTCCATCTAGTTGTTTTCATAGAAGAAGAAAAGGAAAAAAACATATAAAACATTTAAAACACGTTTTTTTCGAATAAAACATGTTTTAATGTTCTTTTCCGAATTAAACATGTTTTTTAACAACCCTGTCTTTAATTTTTCTTAAGTCGTACAGAGAACATTTTGAATCCCATGTTTATACCGACAAAAATTAAACTAATCACCAAGTGTTGAGCAAGAGCAACATATAACTGCATAGCCATTATTAAGACTGGCTAGAACAGCGATGTGTCCTATATCTCATCAGAATCGTGAATGAGCTGGGACAGCCATGGTCTAGACCAGAGCTTAAATTCTGCAAGAAGCCGAGATTGAAAGCTTTAATATAATAGATGTCGGAGCCATAATAACGTCGCAAATTATCCATTTATGCTCGCAGTACCAATATAGACAAAGACGCTTGTATCACAAATGACTTTTCGAATAATGAATTTTGACTACTACTGGATCATATCAAAGTTACTTTTACCATTTTCTCAAAAATTAAACAGCTGAAAATATGTGCTATATTGGAAATCTGTAGTTGTAGTTGAACTTGACTCCCTATTGAGGTATTTTCAAAAATGTCATCTACCTCATAAAAGCCAAAATACCAAATTTTTAGAAGAAAGAAGGTTGAAAGAAATCTATTTTTGTCGAGCTGGGCAGAACAATCGTAATTCTCATACATCAATATATCAGTAAGTGGTTTTTACTGCTTTTACTTTAAGGCTAAGAATAGAAGTTTTATCAGTCATTGTTTTATCTTTAGAGTATACACTGTTTTACTATACTTGTTGTACACTTTGCTTAACCCTCTACTACATGAGAGGCCGATTTCGTCCAGTAAGGTTTAAATAGGTTTCCCTTATTAAATAGAGAACATATGATGAAATGTATATTATCTCACACTAAACTAGACGCATTACGTTGTTATTAATACGTATGAAGACGTATCTATCTCGTTCAACATCAGTTTATATGAATATAAGAAATAATTTTTTCGTTAATTTTTCATAATTCATGCAGTAGAGGGTTAATACTAAAATGAAGTCTAGTACAGCCACAGGGCAGTAAAGACATCGAATTTCTCATCAAATTTTCAACATTAAAATAGATTTTAAAAAACACAATCTGATTATATAAATTTTGTATATAATTTATGCATTAACATACCTTCGAATTCAGTCATTCTAAAACACAAAGTAATTAAATACTAAAAATAACCAAAATGAACATCAATAAACTTGTTTATTCAAGGATTGGTTTACTGCTACAAAAGAAGGAATCAGGCTTAAATAAAAAACAACCCAGAATATAAAATATATTTCGTGGTATATCGAAATATGGCCTGGTGATTTTCACTTAAAAGTCGAAATCCATTCTGTTAACAGCCAAATTCCATTCCCCGATTTTCAGTTATCTGGCTTAGGAAATTTTAAACACATTGGAATTTGCATTTCAAACAATTTAAACAAAACATTTTCAAAGCACATCATTAAGACGGTCAATACCAATTTTGAACAAAGTCTATTTCTTTTACTATTGAAATTTCTTGCAATTGCACTTTAACATTTATTGACGAAATAAATATCGTGAAAATGGCATAATTTATATATATTTGATCTTTTTACGCTATTTTTGAACATTTAACCACACTAATCAACGTTGATAACTTTATAATGTTTTGTGGAAAATTAACTGCAATCGAGTAATCGCCAATGTCTTATTACAAACATAGTAACACTTATATTGAAAAATATAAATGCAACGCATTGGCAAAAACAAACGTAGAGCCGACTTATTATGCTTTAAATATAAAAAAGCATAAAAAAGCATAAAACAACTAAATACAGGAAATAATATATACTACGTTAGAATAAGCATAAAATAGTTGCAGTAGCGCATAATAAATTATTATGATAAGCTAATTGAATACAGGCATGTTTTGGTAAGAACTCCTAGATTTACAAATTTGCCATTACAATTATACAATGTCAGAAAGTAATAAAAAATATGCATACTAGAGGTGCTTTCAATAAGTACTACACAAGAAACTCTTGAAAGTCAATCAACAATCAGTTAGACACTTAACCCATTTCATACCAGCCCTACTTAAATCCTTTGAAATTTGCTATTTCTCAGGCATAGTACTTTTAGATAGTATATTAAGAGAACTTCTTGTGAAATTAGTTTTTTGAAGTGTTATCTTGTGATATTTCATATTGTCCCCAGTTGAGGACCTTGGTATAAACTATTAGCAAAATGTCTAAAACCTCAAATTTTTGAATCACACAAGGAATGTACTATGTAAAGAGGTCAAATTTATGTTGAAGTCAGTGATGCATAAGTAAATTGTTAGACGTAACTTAGGAAATATCAAAAAATGTGAAAAAATGGTCGATTAACAGACTTAATAGAAATTGAGAAACAACAGTAAAACCAATGCTGAAACCGCAAAGCATTAAAAATACCATAGATCTAAGCAATCAATAAAAGTTATTAGGATGAAATTAAAAACATGCATCAGCCATACATTTAAAGACATGGTCCCCATTTCAGGACCTTGGTATGAAATGGGTTATATTGTTTAAAAGACACTGGACTGCTTTGAAGTTCTTTACACTTCAAGAATATAACACAATTTCAGTTCATTTCTCTGTATTAAAGGAAACCGTAGGATTGCAAAGTTGTCGATAGAATATTATACCAATATTGTAATCACTCATATATGAAAGCTATCGATATTTAGAAAATTATGCCTACTCAACCTGCTAAAAAAGAGAATTTATATTTATATATTAACCGAGAGAATACACTGTAACATTTTTCAATATCGAGAAACTTTTCTAAAGTCAGTATACTCCCGAAGAAATCGGGATAGTTGGAAAGTCTAGATGTAATATGTAGATATTGAATTATCATAATATATATATATATATATATAAACACCGGATCCGAAGTATGATGGTATTTACAAAATCTTTAATAAATTATTTAACCACAAACATTGCGTTAACGATTATTGATATTGAAGTTGATTACTAACAGGAATTCCTGTGCCAAAATAGTGTGATCACCATTTTATGTGTCATATACTCAAATACCATGATATTTTAATCAATGTAATTAAAATTCCTCAATATGATACACTAACTAAACTAGAGAATCACTGTAAATTGAAATAATTTTCTGCTGATAAACGTGTCGACTAGATTATTTAAAATGTATTTTCGTGCTACTATCCTAAATACATGGAAAAAATATTTTATAAATACACTAGGAAAACGTTTGGATTAAAAATTTCAACAGATACTTTCTTTAAAATCTACAACTGCGTAAAACTCAATTTAAGTTGGTGAAAGTATAACATGTTAAATGCTAACATGCTTTCTTTGAATAAAATGACGATTAAAATAGAATGAGCAATAAATAATGCTCAAATTCAATTACCAGGAAGGGACAATAAAGGTTTAAGAAATCTTGATTTTGAATTGTTTTGTATTTCATATACATTAGATATTCTATGAAATTTATTGAGCTTGAAATGTACATTCAAACTTCAATACAGTTCACCCACTTGCATTTTATTCAATTAATTCAATGAGGGAGACTCACAAAATATAATTTTTTTTGAAATTAGTCTGATTTTATATGTTTTGGTCTGAAAATCATTACTGGGTTGGTACATTATTCAACTGCATAAATATTGCAAGCTAAACTACAAAAATAGGCCAAGTATTTTAGAAGTCATGTATATTATATTATTCCTCATATTGAAATTTATTTGCAGATATGAAATGCTTTAACCAAAAGATTTATCATAGTAATGAATAAATTAGAAAACTTGTCAATTCAGCAAATGGAAAACTATTTAAAATACAGATGGTGCAGAACTGTGAAACAATGCATTCATCAGAAAAAGTATAGATGCCCTGTATAGGTTAATGTGTACACTAGGATAAAGAACAAATAATACAAGTATTAGTTTGCACCAATCAGTGACTTGAGTCTAACTTAGGTTTTTAATGGACATGATAAAGATGTAGCAGTAGCTAAACATCAGGAGTATATGTCACTATTAAGTTCAAGTCAGACTGACTTACTGCATAATTGCTGTCAAAATCTTTCAACTACTGGATACAATGTTAATTCTAAAAGATTAGCCAGGAATTTATATGTGTGGCATTTAATAATAATTATATAATACATTATATTTAGCTTTGGAATTTTAGTTAGCCAAAATTTTAGAATTGGGAAATCAACCAACCATAGACAATTTGAAAGCACTACTACATGACAAACACTTAGAAGATGATGATATTATTTACCAACTGCATTTCACCAATGAAAGCAGTTTGTGTAATTAACATTCAAATATTTATTGACAAGTTAGCAATAACAGACAACTTGTCAATAGATTTTAAATTTAAATTGGCCAATATGTGGAGTGAAAAATTTCAAAAACAGAAAGGCATTCTTGTCAGCCTCACTTAATGTAGAAAAATGGGAATGGAAAGGCACCTATTCTGACCAGAGTGTAAATAGTGAATTTTAGATACAGATCTATTTAGAGTATTTTTATTTGTAAGACTTTATTATTGATTATTGGGTTAAATCATGTCAGAAAGGAATACTGTAAAACATAGTTCAGCTAAAATTTATTTGCTTGACTTTTGACAAAATATAAATTTGAATATTACATTGATCATCTGATCTATTAAAAAAGGAATAATTAAGACCTGCAAGTGATTCTAGTATTTTTAGTATACATGTATACAATTATTGAAAGAAACTATGTTGCAATAGAAATTAGTATCAAAAAAGATTTAGTCAATTTTGCTTCTCTATTTCTAATTCTGTTAATTTACAGAAGTTAATTTAATGTCAGTGATTAGCTATGTTCTAAATTTTCAATGGTGGTGGTTACTTCACTGGTAAAAGTGGATGGTGAAAATTAAGATCAATTACAAAATAACAGTAATCTTATGAAATTCAATTATATAATTCTAACTCTTCTAATAACAATTATTCTATTATGTGATATGCAGTTTTGTTATGGTGATGCATTTTTTTCATTATATTATGGATTGTTATACTTAAATTTTATCTTCATTAAATTGATAAATTTACAAATAAATGATTATATTAACATTGAAAGATACCTGTATCACTGATTATTGAAGAGAAAAAGAGTTGTCATAAATTTCAGATTTTTAATTGCTAACTATTCTGTTAATATTGCATCTCATATTTCTCAGCTCTTGTTACTGTAGTTATTATGTAATGCATTATCAGTAATTAAGAAACTAAGAGAGAAGTTCATTACAGTATGTTCTATTTTAAACCACAAGTGCTACACAGAGTAATGTCATTTAGTCAATTAATCCATTAACATCTACATAGTGTCAGTGAGATGCCATTTGTGTCACTAACATTGTGAAATCCCATACTCAGCAATAGACATTGTACTTCTCTTATGATACAGTATCATCTATAGTATCTGCTTCAACACTACATTAATAATAGTTGTTACTTTCTAAACTGTTAACTCCTACAAATAATATTGAATATATCTGAAATGTATATACAAGTATTTGTATAGAGTAAAAATTTGTATATTTGTAATAGCAATTCCAGTGTGAATGAATAAAGAACAATTTAACCATTAACTCAATTTAACACTTAATCCATTGGTAGTAATGTAATATTTAATTAAGATGTAGCTACAATTCCCTTTGATCATCAGTGAAGATGAAATTAAATAAGTACTTGTTCATGCAGTTAAATTTTTGAAATATAAACTTGCATTTGCAAGTAATTGATGGAGTACTGCAAACAAACTATATTATTTCTAGCAAGTTGCTACCGCAAATTTAACCGTGCAATGGGGGCGTGTAGAGTCACTCAGGGCCCTTTATTTTATCTTATTGGCACTCTCTTTGATCAATTCGGTGCTATTCCAATTATTAATTTAGTGATTTTTATTGATTTTTAGTGTTTCAAACTTAGGTTTTGAATTTGTTATAATTGTCCCCTTGATTAAAGTGTACATGTAAATTGCTCATTTAATTTGTGAGGGAATTAAGTAGATTTTGTAAATGGTAAATATTTACCATTTTCTTTGTATAAAAATAGGGAATTCATTGTTGAAAACATCAAATAAATTTCGTTCTCACTGGATAATGTTTGATTCTTTACTTACTTTGTATTACTAAACCTTTTTTAGCATTGTTATTAATATGATAAGTATCTGCTTGTAAGATCCAGCAATAATGTGGGAGGAACTCCACTGTGCCTGGGGTGATAACTCGCTCTTTTACAGATGTGGCCCATATTGTGGTTGCTCTAAGGCTACGCATAGGTGTAGGGAGTAAAAGAGCTTTATATTCAATTGATTGTACATGCACTTAACAACACACTATGCAAATATATTATGCCATTGGCGTACGTGAATACATGGTAACTACATGTCATTATATCTTATTACAAGAGCTGAGGTAACAAGAACACTGAGCTAAAGTTGTTATTGAGCTAGAAATTAGACTTGAGACACACAATTAGCACCTTGGCAAGTATGGATGATTTCTTATGATTTGGCTACAGCATGATGCCATGTAAATTGGTTGCTAGCTGGAATGCCTTCTTGGAAATGGTTTCAGTTCATTTTTCTACAGTGAAATTGGCAAACTACCAATCTTCATTTGTTTTGTTAGAGTATGGGCTGTTCTAAGCAATGGTAATCCCTTGCAACCTTTGTACTGCTTGAGCTGCTAGATGTGCCCCACAATTCTACATGGTGACCCTGACGTGATACAGAACTGTTCTAGTGTTCTCTTACTGTATTTGGTTTCATTTTTCCACTGGGTGTGAGTCAGCTGGGATGGATTTCCCCTGACCTTGATCTACTTCACCACCCATTGATGCACAACTTTACCTCATATGTAATTCTACATTTTCAATTCTGTGATCTGATGCTGTTACCAAGCTTTGATTCTATTCTTACCTGTTCTTAGTGCCATACTGGCATTGTCTCATTATTCTAGAGTTTGGAATGATTGTTGTACCTATACCTCACTACTGTCTGTTGGTCACTTTTATAGTTGTTGCTTAGATATTAGGCTAAAAGTTAAGTAACTACAATTAAGAACAAAAGAATAGATATGGAATTTGGAATCTGTCACCTACCTTACTCAGTAAAAATAGGAAATATTCGAAGTAGCTCCTAAATTACACTTAAGTTTACTAGTTGGAAGGTTTTCAAGATTCTACATGGCGACCATGACAGGTGCAGAACATGCGCAAGGAGAAATTGGAGTCAAGATAGTTGTTTCTTCTCAAATTAATTGAATTTGAATAGTGATCTAAACATCTGGAGGATAGTGTTACAGCAAGTAGTGACTAAAGAAGAAAGAAGAAAGAAGCGGGAAAGAACAATAACATTACACCAGAGCACAAAAGAAATGTAAGAAGGGATCACCAAATCAGATACCTGGAGCAATAATGAGAAAGATGGTAAATTCAAAAAAAAATCTACTAGGAGTAAACCCAGAACTCAAAAGACCCCCCAAGCAAGAAGTACACCTGAAACACAGGATGTAATTATGTCCCCAGAAAGTGAACAATCTCCAACAGAACAGGTGCTACAACCTGCGGAGTTAACAAATGAATTTACAATAACCCAGTTAATGGAAATTATTGAAAATAATGCGAAAGAAAGAAAGGAGTTGACGAAACAAATAGAACATTTAACAAAGCAAATAATTGAAGTGGAAATAAAAAGCGTCGAAAAGGAGAAACTAGTTGATGAAATAAAAGAAGACACAAGCATACGTTTGACGGAGCAGCGAAATTTATTTCAACAACAGATAGAAAAGTTGACGGAAGTAAACAAAGAAATAAAGCTCCAATGTGAACAATTTCAAAAAATGCTAAAAGAGCTTCATGAGGAAAACACTAACTTATGAGAGGATAACATAGTAAAGCAATTAGAAATTGATAATTTAAAGGACGAGTTGAGGTTAATCGAGTTAAAGAAAACCGAAATAAAAACAATAGAGAATGTCACAGTGGAAAAACCGCATGAATTAAATTCAGCGATACCACAAAAGGAGATATCAATACAAGACTACAAAAATGCGGAAACTGAAGAAGAGTTTATACAAAAATTAGTCGAAAATGTAACGAAACAAGTTAAAGAGAAGGTGGAAAAACCAATCGAAAGGAAACCGGTGTTTCAAGATACAATATTGTCGGAAGATGAGGAAAATGAGATATCAACATGCAAAGCAATACTGCCTAAATTTACAGGCAGGGTGGACAATTACTCGCCTACATTTAATGAATGGTTAGAAATATTCGAAATGAGTATGAAGGAACGAAAGGTCACACAGAATAGGGCAGCAGCAAGATTCCCACTATATTTAAGTGGAGCTGCATATCAGCATTATTTAGTGTTAGATTCAGAAACGAAAATGAACTACAAAAAATTGATAGGAGAGTATCGACAATACTATGATGATGAAAGCTTTAAGAGCCAGTATAGGATGCTATTAAATGGAATAAAGATGAACGGTAAAGACGATTTAAGAAATTACATGTCTCAAGTAGAGAGATTGTTAAAACTTAGTTCCAGAGAAAGTAGTTATTCTAAATATGATTTATTTGCACACATTTGTAAAGGGTTGCCAGAGGCAATACAGACGCAATTTCAAATTAAATGTGATGCAGATGATGCATTGGATAAAATGATTAGAAAAGGATTGGCGATACAAATTACANGATGATGAAAGCTTTAAGAGCCAGTATAGGATGCTATTAAATGGAATAAAGATGAACAGTAATGACAATTTAAGAAATTACATGTCTCAAGTAGAGAGATTGTTAAAACTTAGTTCTAGAGAAAGTAGTTATTCTAAATATGATTTATTTGCACATATTTGTGAAGGATTGCCAGAGGCAATATGGACGCAATTTCAAATTAAATGTGATGCAGATGATGCATTGGATAAAATGATTAGAAAAGGATTGGCGATACAAATTACAATGGAGAGTAACGCAAGAATTAGTAAGAAATCAACAATTACGAAACAAATAGTTAATTGGACAATACCAATAGTGAATAATCCAACAGGTAAGACCATAGTAAAGAAATCTGTAGAGGAATTAGTGAAAATAAAACTAAAAGATGGAACAATAAAGCAAATNATGGAGAGTAACACAAGAATTAGTGAAAAATCAACAATAGAAAAACCAATGAATAAAAAATCGGGAGAGGAATTGGTGAACATTAAAATGAAAGATGGTATGATAAAACAAATAAAAAGAAAAGATTTGAAATGTCAGACATGTGGCAATAGAGAACATATGAAAAAATTTTGCAAGCAAATTAATTGGATAGAAGAAGAAGAGTTATTTGAAAAAGAACAAGAAGAAGAGAAGGAAATTGAATTGGCAGAAGTAGAAAATTGAAATTAGAGGGAGCTCTGGAAAAACCGAGCACCCATACTAATAGTGACCAATCTACTAAAAACAAATATGATAACAATTGTTATTAATTGAGTGATCGTAGAAGTGACAGTAGATACGGGAGCAGTGATATCCATAATAACAGATGAATGTGCAAAGAAAGTTGGATTTCAAAGAAAACAATTAAACAATGAAAAAAATAGATTAATAAATGCTTCTGGAGATTA
>CABFPE010000630.1:145328-162703 GCA_900660155.1 Hofstenia miamia | reverse complement strand
GTCATAATCAGTCATCCATCTTCAAAAGTAGGTGAAGTAATTGCAATCAAAGAAATTCGCCTGTCACTTAACAATCAAGTCGAAATCAAACTTCACCTCTTCTTAGCTGTCAATCATTCAATCAATCATTTAATTGCATTATATTATATATATATATAAATATATATATATATATATATATTTAAAAGAAATGCTACATAAATGAATTTTAAAATTGAATAAACTATTTGATGTGTTTTGAACATTTATTGATCATGCTCAAATTTGAAATAGATGTAATCTTTAAAATGCATTCATTTGTTTGTTCAGTATAATGGTCCATTTTAATTTCTTTAAATAAAATGCTTCTCTAATTTTGGTATTTTTAGTTTTTATAATTATTGTAAAATTTATATATATATTGTAGAATTGCAGGGGAGCTCTGACTACTCTAGTGGTACTAGGTAACTCAAATAACAGGTAGAAGGTTGCAAAGGCTACCATCATAGAGAGTGACCCGCATTCCAACAGAAAACAGAACATTGGTAGTTCACCAGTTCAATAAAGATATAGAAAAATAGTTCACAAAGAATTATCCTCCAATAAAATTGATCCAATCTCACCAAGGTGTTAATAGTGTTTCTCTAGTTGTTAATTTCTAGTTCAATTAAAACAGATCTCAATTGTTCTTATTTCCTCAGCCTATGTAAATAAATAATAAATATCGCATGTAATTACCATGCATTCATGTTAACCAGTGGTGTATTATCATCACAGAGTAAATTATTAAGTGCAATGTATGAATGGAAATAATCGAATAAAGTTGTTATTTCCCTATACTTAATCATAGCCATAACTTAATGTTGTACCATGATTTGGGCTGCCAACTGTTAGAGAGTATGTTGTTGCCCTAGACACAGAGGAGTAACTCCCAAATTGTCACTGGAAATTAAGCAGTTATTATTTCACAACAATCCATAGACGAATCTAAAAGGCTTAGCTTAATAGATATATTGAAAAAGACCAAACAAGATTGAAGTGAGACAAATTATATTGTGCCATCACTACAGGTTTCTCAAGTATTTATAACAATCAAGTAATTATTACCTGTTCAGGTTTTACAAATTTTACGTTTGAGTTTCCTCACAAAATTAGAGAGCAATAACACTTTCAACTAAAATGAGGGGACAAATAATTCTAATTTCATATAACTTCACTAGAAAAACTTGATAGTGAAAATCACAACGTCATGATGATGTAACTAACTAATCTAAATAATTGTAAGGCAGTATGATAAAAATAAAAAAGAAGCCCTGAGTGACTCTACTATATATATATATATATATATATATATATATATATATATATACAAGCAATGTTTTCAAAAATTAGTAAATATCTTATATTAAATTAACTTGATAAACATTAAAGGATAGCAAACAGTTGTGAAGTAGTTACACACAATAAATGCAATTCTGGTTTGATTCCAAGCTGTTTGTTGATGGGCCTAGATATTTATTTTTGTTAAAATATTTTCCATTAGAACATAAGTAAAATTTTATCAACCTCAAGCTTGCATTATTTAAGTACAGATTACATCAGAGATACAATAGATTCAAAAATATCTTAAGAGAGGTGTCTTTTTCCACAAAATTAAAGAATATTCTTAGTGAGCTTTAGTATAAAAAATTAAAAATATTACAGCAATAATAAATTACAGTATTTAGATCTTAATATGTTGCCCACATATCATATCTTATTACAAATAAAAATGTCAATTTCTCAATTTTATTGAATTATAATGTCAGAAAACTACCATTCTGGTTACACTTCTGTCATACAAGACTAAAAATTGGGAGTAAGTCTTTTAAGAAACACTTTAGATTATACAAATATTGTTAATTTAGCTCCAGCATCTGAATTATTTAATTCAAAAAATTTATTGTAAATTGAATTTAACAATTTTAGTAATTTGGGAGATGTCAAGCTTATCATTTAACATTCTAGTATGACATCACTTCCAAAAATTGAAAAATTTATGTTTTTATCAATTAGAGTTCAGTAAACAATTAAATTGAATGATTATTGTAATTGAGAAATAATATTGATCAAATTTTCTGAGGAGTATGAGAACAAAATGATATCTAGTTCATTGTAGCAAAAATATTTTAAAGCAAAGACTCTCTAACAGATGTCATAAACCCAATCCAGGTTTGTTCCTATCATGTGATTAAGGTTCAATGAATTGAAAAATTGCTTTGTAAGCAAAATTTAAAATGGATTGACTAAGTCACTCTTGATAAGCATTTGCTTAAATTTTAAATGGAAAAAGTTGAGCATTGTTGCACTTCTGATAACAGAAAAAATTTCTTAATTAATTATTTAATTGTTTTTACTTCTAACTAGAAACCTAAATTTTGGATTTTCTTAATATTTTAATAATTGTCTTATTCAAAGTTGAAATGAACTTTTGATTCATAATAAAATTTATAAAATGATAGTTTGAGAACTTATGATATTAAATTATTTGTTGTCATTTAACAATAATGTAGCATCTGCTACCAAGCTCTCACTCACATTGATCAATTCCTTTTGAATGTAATTCTGTGTTAAGTGCAGGTAGGGATGTACTTTTACTAACTGCTTTGATTTGTTAATACTTCTAGTTAACTTTAATTAACAGTATTGTAATAAAACACTATTTATGTGTGGACTGAATGCTGCAGTTTCCTTTGACTTGATCTTTTCATAAGGCCTCCAGCCAACTCTGATCTCCAAATCTTCCAACAAGTAGTCACCTTTGTTATCAATGGATTGTTTTCAAATCTCAGCTCAACTAAAAAAATTATGCGTTCCCTATCCTAACTTGCTGCAACCCTCAAGGCTGGATGTAACTGACTTAAACTCGATTTGTAATGTGTAACTTGTACTTGCAAATAGGCAGTGTCACTAGCTGCTTAATAAATATTTATTCAGAAATTACCAAAAATTACTGGCTTCAATTAGTTTAAATAGTTAAATAGATAATTACTTGCTGCTTCCTAACTAGCATTTAATTAATACTACATGCTCAGTCTCATTATCAGTCTATTTATAGGTTACCTATGTAGTCTAGTTAATATAAGATATAATAACCAATGATCAGTTATCCAACCATTTCTTTGATAGTTTTATTATTGTATACATGTTAATGAAAGAATCAGTAGTCAGCTAAACAGACAAAAACTCCTAATCTTATCCCTAACATATATGCAGTTTTATGGCTGGGATCAAGGACCCTCAAATTGCTCTCAATGTGTGCCATTGCCACTACAAAGCATTGGTTGTTTAGCTTTACATCATTTAATAATAAGCAAACCAAATTAAATCTAAAGATAAGATTTTCAAAGAATTTACTTTAAAAGTTCTCCAAATGATTTCATGCTAGTTATAGTTGCTAATCCAAAAGTACCTGTTGAATTTGAATTTCAAATCTTCTGCCAAGATGGCTGAAAAATAATGGAAGCATTATCACCCCCTTTGTTTTGCCAAATTGTTTCAACAAGTACTATTTGGTAAATGTTGTTTCTTAGTTGCATTGTAGAAAATTACTGATGCTAAACATAAATTGATTTTAATTTACTATTAATACAATTTTTATTCATCATGGAATTCGATGCAAATCTTTTCTGACTAATCTCTTTTGTTTTGCAACTTTAATTGTTGGATTATGCTACAATATCTTTAGAATTAATGCCAATTTTATTACTAAATTTGCAAACATGATTGCAAAAGAATTGAAAGAATGTTCAAGAATTGGCTACAAAAAAATGGAAAGCCCAAGAGCAAATCTTTAATGTAAGTGTTGAGGCAATGCTAAATATTTATTAAAAACAAATCATGACTATCAATGCAGGGAATTCAAGACATTTCATATTCTATCTGAGTTTCAAAAATATCATAATAAGTTTTGCTATCATTCTCAATGAGCCTTGAAAATAATCTTAGTCACAAATCTTAGTCTCAACTTGAATCATTACTACTATTGGTCTTGTTTGACATTTAGAAGAAATAATAATGCTTAAATAAATACAAACAGTAGACTGTATATTTGAATTTGCTTAAAAATTATAAAAGAGAAGTTTAAAAGATATAATATTTAAAATGAATAATAAATTTTAGCTTGGTCAAAAATATTTCTAGTTTGACTAAAGTTTTTGCAAGCTATGGGACACAAAAAAGTTTCAAGTCTCATTTCCTCAATGAAAAATACTCACTTCTTATCTCAAAAACATAAGTCAAATTCTCAGTCTCAGTATCATAGTCTTAGTCTAGCTTTAATTCCTTGTGTTAAAATTTATCATATATAATAAAAATGCCATTTGTGAATAAAGTCTCTAATGGATCATTAAAAATTATGATTTAAAATTAGCTTAATTATATTTGGGAATGTAATGCACTACCAAGGATTGGAGCATTGAGAATGTTGAAAACTTGACTTCAAATTAGCTTCTAAAACTCAATCAAAATCACTCTGAAGAGGAATCCTTAATAATTGAGATCTGTACCTATAAATGGTGCCTAAAATATGTTTATGTAACTTTTACCATGTAAATAAACAGCATGATTTCCATAAATGTAGCTTAAATTTTATTAGCATAAAATTCATTCTCATCCTTAAAAGTATTTGATTTTCAGCTAAATCTTAGTATTTTCATATACTCTAAGATCTGTAGATTCAAAATCTGAGTTATATGAACAAAAGAATTCACAAATTTTAATGGAAAACTATTATCTTGGAAACATGTTAATTTCATTATTTCAAATTTCCTTATCAATTGCAAGATTGTATCTCACTTCCCCATAATACAGAATTACAAACAAATAAATGTAAATATTTACTTTAATTATAGTAATTAATTTTCACCATTTGCATTTATTAAATATTTAGCAGTCCTTTGAAACCCTATTTAGATTTAAAATAGAAATTCAATTATATTAATTACTTCTGTAGATTGTACTTTATTGTAATATGTAGCTAATTTTTTAGAGTTTATTCATTGTTGTTTTGCTATTTATCAATTTATAACTGATAGATTTCATGATCAGATATATTTGTCTATTACTTTGCAACTGTGGAATTTAGTTTTTTTATACATATTTTACTGTAATTTTATAGAATGAGCCAGGAACAATGAGTTAGAGTTAACTCTCCCATGACACTCCTGCATTAAATGCAGTTAATTCTTAAGTATATTTCTCAAGGGGGACCAAGAATCCTGAAAACTTTTAATAATAATTCACATTAGTTTACTATTTTCAAATACAAAAATGCATGAATTCTTATCATTTGGATGCTGAAACAAACCCCAATAGGTTTATGAATTTTATTTGTTACCCCTTTCTTATTATAAATCCTTTTAAATTTTTTGTTTACAAGACAATTTCCATAATCAGATCCAAAAGGATTCAATTATGTAATTTTCAATATTAGAAATGGCTATTTTGTCTTACACTTATGAATCAGTAAAATAACTATATTGGCCTAGTAAAACTAAATATTGCCCTTAGTAAATGGGACACAAAAACAAATTTGCTTTTATAATTAGTTATTTATTAAGAAAGTACACAGCACAAAGCACATTAACACAAATCACTAATTATCAAGCTAAATCTAAAGAGTTTTGGTGATAAATATGTATAAAATGAAAATGGAGAGTTTCAATGTTTATAATTAAAGTGCATATTTACATTTACTTACTAGCATTCCATATTTCAATAATGTAAACTACACAGAAAAATAATTGAAATACAGATTAAAAAAATGCATATATTCCTTCAAATATATAATTACAATTTCATTGAAATCATATCTCTAATTGTTTTTAATTTTTGGTGATGTTAGATTGGATGGAAAAGAAATTGGAGGAAGTGAGATACAAACAATTGCAAATATATTGTTCATAGCCTACAAAGATTAAAATTCCTGATCATTTCTAAAAACTCAATTAAACTCACAGTTTCCTTCAAAATACATTCACACTCCTGCCAGAAAAGTGAGATCTACAAAATAACTCAACTAAAGCATGTGTACCCAACACATAGAATATAAATTGTTTAATTTTCAAATTGTCAATTTTACATAATTTGTATATTAAATGGCTGCCACATTTTTCAAAAGGAATACCAAATATCTCAAAACAAATATTGACTAAAAAGGCAGCATATACTGCTGATCAAAAATTTAAGACCACCTGAAAATTTTTAAGAATCACTATTTTCAGTGATAATCAACTGTTCTTTCTATACTAGGGGCAGGTATAATGTCTAATGAAAAGATTAGAGAAACAAAATTTTATGAATATAATGAGTTCATAAAAATATGTCACTTATTTTACAAAAATTGCATTCACAATTGATCAAATTTATAAGACCATTAACAAAAATTATAGGAAAATCTACAATGAGGACTTTCAATAAAGTGAATTTTGAACTTAGTAATGAGTATGGCCTCCATTCTTGTTGATGACTTCAAACATTCTTTGTGGCATGCCAGAAATGAGGGTTTCCATGAGGGTAGGGGAATGTTGCTCCAGCTTCTGAAGATGGCATTACAGAGTTCAATTGCTTACCATTTTTGTACACATCTCTTGCCATCCACCCCAAACATTTTCAATTGGGTTTAAGTTGGGTTAGCAGGCTGGATGAGGTACTAGAGAGATGCCATTTTCTTGAAAGAAGGTCATGGTGTGGCGGATTGCAGCATTATCCTGCAGGAAAACCAGTCATCTCCACACAAACAAGGGCCTTCTGTTGTTAAAGGTGATCTTTGCAACATGTTGACATAACCATTTGCAGTCTGACGACCCTGCACCACCTGAAGCACCATTGTTCCTCTGTAGGAAAAAGCACCCCACACCATGACGGAGCCCCCACCACTATGACGTGTGGAGAAGATTTCAGGGGGCATTTCTTTGTCATGCCAGTATCGTTGGAACCCATCAGGACCATCAAGATTAAATTTTTTTNTGATCTTTGCAACATGTTGACAACCATTTGCAGTCTGAAGACCCTGCACCACCTGAAGCACCATTGTTCCTCTGTAGGAAAAAGCACCCCACACCATGATAGAGCCCCCACCACTATGACATGTGGAGAAGATGCCAGGGGGCATTTCATTGTCATGCCAGTATTGTTGGAACCCATCAGGACAATCAAGATTAATTTTTGTTTGTCAGAGAACAAGACTTTGCTCCATGTCTCTATGTTCCATGTTTGGTGCTCTTGAGCAAACTGCAAGCAGGCTTCTTTGTGATGAGGAAGCAACCAAGATCTTTGCAGGTGCTTTTTGTTCTTCATGCACTTTTGTTTCAAGAATGGTCTGATGGTTACTGCACTGCAATTGGCATCAGTGAGCATCTTAATTTGCTTGGAAGACCTTCCTCTGTCATAAGAAACTACCCTCATAATTCTTCTGCCCAATGCAGGTGTGATTTTTGTTGGTCTAAAAGTAGATTTGTCTGTTCCATACCCATCAGGTCTTTTAGGAAATTGCAAATCACAGTTTTACTGCAGTGAAGCTTGGCAACAATTACACACTGTGACAGACCTTGTTTTTTGAGCTCAATGATTTGACCAAATTCAAATTCAGAGAGTTTGCTTGCTTTTCGCATTGTGACCACTTCCCACCACCAATGACAACTTCAAACTAACCTAGAATACCAGTAGGACCCTGGAATAAAAACCTGGTCTTATACTTTTGATCACAACATTAACACATTGGTTTTTTAAAAATGCAAATTTTAATGAATTATAAATGTAGAATTTTTTCAAAATTTCATATCCATTTGCTTGATATATTAGTAATCCATAGTCATGATAACATATTCATTTAGCAAAGGAGAATTATAATTTTTTAAATTTTTAAGTGGTCCTATACTTTTGATCAGCAGTGTAATTGCCCACGCCATTACAAGAGAACAAATATTACAAAATTTCTTAAACAACTACTTTCAGCTCAATTAACCTCAAAATATTCTTTCACTATTTCTGCTCATTTAATGCATTTATTAGTCCATAATTTATATGCAACAATTACTTACATGACTTTTGAATGCACACTATCAAAAATCTCTGTCTAATTGCAATTGCATAACCATGATATTTTACCAATTTAATTGGGTAAAACATGCTTTGTTGCTCAATGTCAGTATCTTCTTTGAGATAAATGACATTTATTTTGGGAAATGTGATATCCATTTAAGGGGTTGGTACTTGGGATCTTATGTACTTGTATTGTTAAGAATTTGAACTCAAATATGCTTGCAAAACTTGATTGGAAAAACTTGCAAAAGAAATCATCAAAATTTGAACTTCAACTTGATCAAAAATCTGCTCAAAATGCTGCAAATTCTTTCCAAATCACAAATAACTATTTTTTAACTAAAAATTATTGTACAATAAAAAACTCCAAATTAAAAAAAAATTTGATTAAACACGGAATTTTCATTAAAGAAATACCTGAACTCAAACTTGAAATGTAAAGACTTGATTTGGTTGAAGTAACTCAAACTCAACTCAAAAATCCTTGTTGGTGTTTTTTCATTCTGGCACATCTCAAACTTTCCAAATTTATCTCCAATCTTTTAAAATTATTATTTAATGGACGCTTCTGTCAGAAATTTGGAAGATTTGAGATTTTATAAAATGAAAAAAATACAAACCTATTTAAGGTACCAACCATTTTACATATTTTTATTTTTGTCATTGTAATTTTTGGCATGTTTGTGAATATTTTGTTTATTTTTTCAAATTAATCATTATTTTGCACGTGCATTGTCATGTTAATCTACAGTATGTTCGCAAATTCTGTAAATGATATAAAATAATGGGTCATTTCACGAAATTTTATTTTATAGACATAAGCCCTAACCCAAGTCACAACTTGGCAGTTCGTAATTCTATACCCTAGAGCCTAAACCGAAAACAAAATTTTCAATGTTTTTAGACCTAAAACTAAAAATAATGAATTTTTAAAATTGGATTGACGTAATCCTTAGCATGTTATTTGACGTCAATTCTGCTTTTAGAAATCAGAGTTCGTTGATCAGCAATAACGCCAATTTTGTAATAATGAATATTCCAAAACAGCGAAAATGTATTATCGAGTGATTGATTGTAGAGTATGTAGCCACATGAATCGTGAAGTTGACATAGACTTGTGAATCCAGGAAAAGTTTTGTGTGTATATGCTTTGACAGTGATCCTGGAATTTGAAGTAACCTTCAATTTGGACACCTAAGATCATAGGGAGTCAGGAGACGCAAACCCATCAAGTAATTGAACAGAATCAAAATTGACACAATTGGAGAATTTATTGTGATTTCTTTTTATTTAGAATTTTTATAGTCCGTTTTGCCGATGTGGTCATTAAACTATCAGTTTGAATGTCTTACAACGGGTTTGTGATAAAGATACGAAGATTTAAATTATCAGTAGACTTGATCAGATATAGCATATGACGAGAATGGCATATTAGAGGGCTTTGTGGGATGACGCTGGTGATTTCAAATGCTTGGCTTCCGAATCTGTTTTCAATAGCTAGATTCAGTGCATAATTTTCGTTAGTTTTTCGAACTAATGAGCATTACTGAAATCAAAAACTTGTATGAGAACATAAATCAGCGCCTTCAAACATTTGTGTTCAGCAGATGCATCATTGCTAAGCAAAATGTATTTCTTTTGACATGCATATTGAAACGTGTCATTTAGAAAGAACAGAGACGCCATGTATATTATCAAAATAATTTATTATAAGTAGGATTTGCTTTTTCAATGGGTGTATTCTTGGTAAACTTGAAACTAAGAAGTCTTTGATTCCAGGAAGGACGGCGTTACTATTTTGCACAAGGGCTATGCCACTATATGCATTGATGCTTTTTAACACTTTTTGGGAAGGCCGTAATTCCCTGTTCCGTAGGATTTTATTGAATCAAGATGCCTTATTACGTCTAGTTAATAATAATTATAATAATAATTGTTTTATTTGTCGTACAGATTACACCATGATAATGTAAATAGGAAAGGATGTGCTAAACATCCGACATAGAAGCTACATATACATGATGTAGCGAGGCTTATTGCCATAGATAATATACCTAAGCATCGTAGGAATAATAGAAACTTGTTACAGGTGGGTCTTCATCTGCGGCATCACGCACTTTTGTCGGGTTTCTGTATTGCTACGAAAAAGTTCAATCTCAGCGTGCAAGGGATGCTCATCATTGCTCTGAACATTCCATATCATCCTTATGAACTGTTGATGAAACATTATCTTCAACGATTTGATGCAGGTTTTTTTATTGTGCTTTGTTAATTTCGCAAAATATGAGATATGCTTGCGTAATGTATTCCGGAGTGCTTCAGTCGGATATAATCCAAAAGCTGTTGCGCAAAACAGGTAGTGAGGTAAAATATATTGCATGAAGAGTTTGATAGAGTTAGTGGTGTTATTAAATTGAAATCAACAGCAGTCAATTGCACAACCTTCACTTCCAGCTGGAGTCCTGGAATATTTGAAGATCTCAGATGTCTAGTCAAGACGTCCTTCCAAGGATGAATATATGATTTGATTATGTTACTGAGCATTGCAAAAAATGTGTCCTTCCTGAACGTGTTGATACAATTTTTGCTTTATTTTCATTGATGATCGAAGATTCTGGCTCCTGGCGGAATGCGCGGTAATCTGTTTGTTCATTAGGTTGATAATGTAATGAATTCAGTTCACAATTTGTGATTTGATGAATCAGTGATTGAGGTCCCGCTGAAAAATGGGTGTAATTGAGATTTTCTGAAAGAACTTCATAAAAAATATCAATCAGCAAAGTACTGCTACAATGACGAAACATCTTTAAATGCTGTGACTAGCAGTTCCAATTCATTAGTGGTTTTGATTATTTTAATTGAAACGAAGTCTCCATTTAGGTCTTCGGAATGAAGACTTCTTTGAATTTCTCACTCTTCCTGGGAGTTCGCTCCTTGGCAGACTTTTATTCTTGGTTTCAATGTTCTCTCAAATAGCATGGAGCAGTTTCTTTCCAATTCTGATTGCCCTAATGCCTTCAATGTGACCAAGATCAATTAATTTAATTAGATTTCAGTCATGCCTGCGGCTAATTTATCACTTGCTGATATTTAGAATCTTTCGGATGCCCAATTAATTCTTGTTATAAAATGTCTCTTAGTTTCTGTGATGTAAGAATATTTACATTCTTCACAAACATATTTATATACAATCATATTTATATAAAATAATTCAAAACACATAAAAACAGTTTATGCTGGAAACGATAAAGGAGGTAATGCTGAAGTGAAGAGGCGAGAAGGATAATCAGCTGGGTTGGAAGTGGAACAGACCCAGTAAACAAGTATAGATTTGAAATGGACCAAAAGTGTTGCAAGAACGTTCTCTGTATACCGACCGCCATGAAGCTTTCCGGAACGCAGTGCTTGAACTAATGGCCACGAGTCTATTATCAAAGTATCTCCGTATGATGCTGCCGCCAAGGCAATGAGAGCTGCTTGTAGTTCTTTCCTAAAGATGTGAAGTGAGGAGATAGCTTTAAAGGAGAAGTATGAATGATCCGGTTTGACGAGACCAAGAGAATACTGTGAAGCGTCTGTGTACCAGATTCTTGCTGAAGGAGTAATAGGGGCGGGAGCCCATTCCATGAAGTAACTTGACGTTCTAAGAAGATAAGTAGTTAAAATTTGAGCACTGAAGAAATCAATGTGATATTTGTTGTAAAGTGGTTTAAGTATATTAAAGGGACCAACTAGGGGCCATACGAACGAAATATGTCCCAGTGCAGATTGCCGTTGTTTCTTAGTGAGAGAGAAGAGTGAAACTTCTGCTATGGCTTTCATCATTGTGATGCGTTCTGAGGTAGCTGCAATACTTTGGTGGAGAATGGAGAAATGATATCCCAAAAACTGAGTTTCTTTAAGGCCAAATGAAGAAGTCACTTGGACACAAACTATTCCTATCTGCTGCAGGGTATCGAGCCATTGGCGAACCATAGGTAAAGCTTTGTGCGGTAAAACCAAGAGCAAGTTATCAATATGTGCCCAAGATGTATAGCCCATTTTCCGGAAAGGTGTGAGAATGACGTTGGAGAGCATTTGGCATGGTGCCACTGAATACGACAGTCCCATCGGGGCCTTATTGAAAACATAACGTTGACCATCATGCGAAAGAAAGGTAGAGCGGTATCTATGTGGTTGGTGTAAAGGAAGGTGATAAAAGGCGGCCTTCAGATCGAATTGTAATAGGATGTGATCAAGAGGTGGGACTCTTCTTTTAATGACTTTTAGTACTGAAGGTAGAGCAAACTTAATTGGTGACGTCAACGGCGTGAGAAAGGAGTAATCAATTACGAGTCTTAAACGTCCGCCACTTTTAGGTACAAAGAAAGATCTAGCCTGAAAGATCGATCGGCGTGGAGCCTTAGCGATGATTTCTGCTTTGGAGAGAGCCGTAATGATACGTTCTGCATGTAAACGGTGGAGTGGCGACGCTGGTAAATTTGTATAATTTTCTCTGCAAGCGAAGCGACGTGATAACACGATTTTCCGATACAAAAGGTTCAAATGATTTTACATAAAAATGGCGACTTTTTATACTAAAACGATTTAAAGGGCGTAGCACCTACTGATTTTTTTTTTTTTTTNTTTATTTTTTTGGATGTTATCTTTGTTCGGGAAAATATCTTGAGTTTTTAAAGAATACAATATTGGATTTATCATTGATTTTTTTCAGTGTTTTGTTAATTCTCGAAACACTTGATGTAAGTTTTTTAATGTTTGAATCAATGTATGGTAGTTTCCAATAAACAGGTTTCAGTACGTTTTTACTTTCTGTTCTTCATTGTGAGATGGTGCTGAACTAACTGCTTTATCTATGTACTTTTTAATAATTTTGTGTGAGTAGACATTGTTTTCCAAGATTTCATATAAACAATTTATTGAATCAATTAGACTTTCATAATCAAATGATATTTTGATTATTCGATGAATTAAGCACTTAATTGTGTTGATTTTATGTCTAGGATCGCAATATGAGTGTCCTGGGATGTATACTTGTGTCCGTTATTTTTCTAAAGAGATGTTTCATAACCATTATCAATATCATTAGATCTTTCAAAAACAACAAAAATATCATCAACATATCGATGGTATCGTAGAGGTTTTGTTATTCTTAAGTTTTCGAAAATTGTTTCAACAATGTCCATTGCAAAGCAAGCAATTGTTGGTCCCAAGTGTGATCCCATAGCCATGCCTTCAATCTGCTCATATATAATATTATTGAATGTGAATTTTACATTTAAGCAGGCGAAATTGGAATTTGAACTTCTGATATTAATGAAAGAATATGTTCAATTGTCCTTTTTACTGGAATATTTGTGAATAATGATTTTACATCGTAGCTTGCCATGATTTTTGATTTATCTCTGTTAACTTTAAAAATATCTTGTAATTTTTCTAAAAATCCAATGTGTCTTTTAGTATAAATCTTTTAGGTATATATTTTTTCAATAACTCATCCAACCACAGTGATAAACTAAAGGTTGCTGAATTTACCATAGATAGGATTGGTCTATATGGCGGATCTTCAGGACTTTTGTGTATTTTTGGCATTCGTGGTGGTTGACATCCAGTACTTCAATAATAATAATAATAATCAATGACTTTATTTAGCCGCTGAAGGCATACAAAACAAAAAAAAATAAAAACAAGTCAAGTTTTACGGCAGCGAGGACAATCACAGGAGATGAAATAGGAGCAAATGGAAGAGTAGGCGAAGTTGGAGAAGGGCTCAGCAAAGAGGAAAGCCATCAAAGATTTCTTGAAGCTCGGTGGCGGGGAAAAGAAATCAATCGCTGTTGGAGGGTTGAGAGTCAAGATGTAATTAGCAGCAGTACAAGCACAATTGAAAAACGAGTGAAGGGTGCGATGTTTCTTCGTACGGTGAATCGAGAAGGTGACAACATCATCAGAGCGAGTGCAGCAGGAATTAGAGAACTTAATGAAATCAAAAGGATCAAGATCCAATTTGCGAGTCAGTAGTCGATTGAACAGAAGGAGATCACAGGCATGGAAGTAGAGTGACAGCGGGAGAGTGGAGAATTTCAGCAGAGCGTCTTTATAGTCCAAAGAGGAAATCCATTTGAAAGCGCGTTTCTGGAAACGTTCCATGGAATTGAACAAAGCACGAGAAGGTCACCAACAAGGAGACGCGTAGAGAAGAATGGCGCGAGGAACGGACTTGAACAAAGAGAGTTTCACAGCGGACGAGGTATTATTAATAGGGACATTACGGAAAAGTTTTTGCACATCAACTTATGATTCTTTGTTCTTAACCATATTTAGCAACATTTTGTTAAACACTTCATCATGAATGAACACATTTTTCTTTACTCGCATGTTATTAACTATTTTCTTAAACTTGATTTTATCATTAAGAATATTATTCATTTTCTCTATATATTTACAACGATCTGTTACTAACACTCTATTGCCTTTATCAAATCTTGATACATAAATAGATTCATCCTTTGACAGCTGCTTAATTGAATTAACAAGAGTTTTCATTTTCTTTCACTTGGTTTTTCATGATGTAATAATGATTGGTACATCACTTCAGTATCACATTCAACTTTCAACTTCTTGAAATTAGACGGCTAACTCATGTTCATTCCAAATGATAAAGCTTCTATTTGATCAGATGTAAGCTGTTTTGATGATAAATTCTTGACTGTATTTTTTAGCTTAAATTGACTAATATCACATTGACGTTCTTCTAAGAGTTGAATTTTTCGTAAATGTCTTTGAGAAATTTCTATAATTTTATTCTTATATACTATTTTAAATAAATTTACTAGCATTGGCTTGTTGTTTAATGTAATTCTTCATCAAGTTTATATTTTATTCTCCTTGTTTCTTTGATTGAATCTCGTAAAACAGACTTTAATTATTTCAACTGACTTTTTCGAAAATGAATAGAATAAGGTCTAAGATGTTCTGGAATTGATATTGTCAAAAATTTTGGAGTTATGTTTTTTTCTATGCAGTTCTTTAAAAATTGTACTTTTAGTTCTTCTTGTTGTGACATTTTATAACAAGAATTAATAAACACCTTTCGGGACACCTAATATCAGAAGTTTATACACATTTACATCAACCAAGACCAGAAAATTTTAATATAATCATGAAAACCACAAATACTAAAATCGCAGAAGCAATATTTATTAACCAAAGCAAAGTTATTTAGATTTTTTTGACAATCAAAATAAAAAAAACTGTCTTTTTTAGAATCAAACATTTTTTCTCATGCAAAAATTAAATTAAGATAAACCATCAATAGTACATGTATGAGCAAATAAGTAAGTTTCTCATGTATGAGAGAAATACATAAAAATGAAAAAAGGTTATTGAATTACATCACAAATTCATAGTGCTGTTGTTATAATAAAGTATCACTAAATGAATATGTTTTTGTTTGAAAATTGTCTGTCTGTTCGTAACTGTTTATTCAGCATTGAAAATGATCTTTCAACAGCAGTGCTGACAGCACTGCAATTGTGCGAACACAGCAAGTGGATCGTGCTCATGCTTGCATTCAACAATATTTCTAAGCTCAGAATTCTGTGCTAGCCGCTTCCTAACATATCCACCAATACTGGCACAATCCTGCTTGAAATCAAAAGATTTTACCGTTTTGCTTCAAGTCATGTCCCCCAGCGCGTGAGTACAGGTTGTAGCGGAACACAAATTTCATTAAACTTTGCTAAGCAAAATTGATTTTTCACCATGGACGCTTTTACACTTGCAATCAAAGTGTGCAATTCGGGAAATAGAACATTTTGATATCATCTATTTTCGCAACAACCGCATGTTGATTAACACTTTCAACTATTGAAGTGGCGACAAGAAATATTATTTCTGGGACTGGTGTGTCAGCAACAAGAGCATTAATGTATTTTGAACTCCTAACTACACTTTCGTCCATAACCATAAAAATAGTTTTGTTGATGACCAAAGTCCTTAACTTTTGTCTTTGTAGTTTTGACACTGAATTAACCAGTTAACGACAAGCGCTGTCACTTGGCACAAGAGATGTCTGATGGCAGAAATGTTTCTACTTATTTTGTAGCAAAGTTTTTTCTTGCAATAGGTAGAAAAGTTTGTATAGTTTTTCGCCAGCCTTTTCTTGATGGAGCCTTTTGTGCTTTGCTGACGAACGGTGACTTTCCACGCGAAATAGTTTGTCGCAATTAATTAGATAATTTACAAAATAGGTCACCATTTGAGTTCAAAACAATTTCATTCTCAAATTCCTTTCGGCATAAGAAGAGCTTTAAAATTTTTAACTTTTGGCATTATACAAGAAGGATGCCCAATGCGACAGTAAATGGTTATGCGTTAGCCAAGCCCGAAAATATCAATTATATCTTAAATAGGTAATTAAGGGTTTGCACAATGAGAACCGCGATTATTGACGTTTTTTGTGGTTTTAGCACTTTCGTGATTCATCTCATTGTTAAAATTAGCTCAATGTTTACACTGGTGTAGACATTAAAATATAAAAGCAAAAACTCAATGTCTCAGAAATAGTCGGTATTTACTTTATAATTTTGAATATTTCACAATTTTTTCAAAACTAAATTTTGTCATTTCTCTGATTTAATCTTAAATTTTGACCTTTTTTGACCATTATTTAATCGAGTTCATAATGCCAAAGTGAACTTTGCAAAGCGCCTATCAAACGTATTAGCCAGAAGCCTACGTATTTCACCACAACATTGACTAATCATCTACGTGCAAAACATTAACGGAATATACTGAGTTTGAAAATGAAAGAGTTTTTATTGAGGCGGAGGAAGCTACTGAACATCCAACAACTGAAACATCGTTCCAATGTGCAAACTATGGGATATAAAGGACGACAGGCTCAAAACGTTCAAGAATTGATTGGGAGAATCATTGCGAGAGATTGTCAACCTATATCAATGGAAAATAGTTGATTATCAGTACACATGAAGAACAATCATGTTCTGATTGTGTCGTTGATGGTTCGGTTAAAAAAATAAATTTGATAGCACAGGAAATTTCGCAATATTAGCTTTATTAAAATCATTTCTATAATTCAGCTGTTATAATTTCCATTGAACATTCGCATATATTAATCAATAATCATGCAGTAGCGAATTGCAAATGTAAAAAATTTATTTGCAATAATGTTATGTTAAATAAAGCTTAAGTTAATGTATCATTTACATGTATGTGAATTTCATTTTAAAATATTTAGAAAAAAATGATTATCTTCAACCCGATTTCGAATGGCAAATTATATATATATA
>CABFPE010000630.1:120059-132911 GCA_900660155.1 Hofstenia miamia | reverse complement strand
TTAAACTTGATAACACAGGATTTGTTACAGCAGATAATGTTACCATTAGTGGTGATATCTACTTCCTTTTTAACAGAGTTTTTGTGGAATACAATAATACTTCGACTACAAATCTTACACAACATTCTTGAGTATTCAGAATCATATTTGAACACTGCACAAAATGGATTCTTCTACAAGGACAATAATGATAAGATAGAACTTCTAAAAGATGGAAATCAAATTAATGCAATTTTTTATCTCAGTAAAGTTGATTTTTTCAGAGGATTAAGACATAGTATCTTACCTGCAGGCAAGGTTCAAATAAATCTTGAATTAGCAAAAGATGATAATGTAATATTTAATCCAGCTGGAAATGGAAAACTAGTTGTCAATCAATTGCGTCTCTTTGTACCACAATTAGCATTCAATCCTAGTGGAAGGAAGATGTATTTGAATAGTTTTTTAAATAATAAATGGGTGTATATAAGAAACATATTAGAGGAATCTAATCCTATAAATCAACAATCAGGCATATTTAGAATAAGTAATTCAATACAAAAACCTAGATATGTTTTCATCTATACCATCACTGAAGATAAAATTAATAATGAAAACAAAAATGAACTTGATTTTGATACCTTTAATTCTACTGAAATTTCTTCAGGTCAGTTAGAATTAGGAAATGATAATTTTTATCCAACTAGTAAGTTTCCAAGACTTTATACAGAATTTGTACGATATAATGATGGTGTTAATGACGTCAACAGGTACATTTATTAAGCCTTCTAATTTTAAGGAGAAATATGGAATAATTGTATTTGATTTATCTAAACAAAAAGATACATCTCGAAATGCTATCAATGAAATTATATTTCGATATACTTTACAAGGTGCTCCTGCAGATCCATTTAAATTCTATGCATTGATTATGTATGAACAAGACATATCTGTGAATACAACGTCAAATCGAACTACTTTAACATTTTAAGGAAAAATAATTTTGGAAAAATATTTTCTTTTTTTTAATGTAATTGCATTACCATGCTATTAAAAATTCTTGTAATTTTCAAAAAAATTTCTTTATTATTAATAGAATTTAAAGGTCGATTTTCATTCAGTTACAATGCTGAAATTTTTAATGAGATCTGTACCTAAACTCGACCCGACCCAAGAGATATTATTTAAATAAATGTTTTGGATTTAAATTTGAAGTTATAAATAGTCCGGTTGTTCATTCAAATAATTATAATAATTATTGAATATATTTTGAAATGATAAATTTTAATTTGATGGACAGCTACATAACAATGTCAATTAACAACATATGTTAGTATCTTTTTAATATATTCAACAAGTGTAACATTAAGGTTAGTAGCTGTGTCTATTCTGGTTGTACATGAATGAAACTTTTGAATTAAGTTTGATTGATATTTGCATATCAATGTCAATTAACAACATATGTTAGTATTCTTTTGTATCCTCCTACGTCTTATGCACATGTTACAAAGCTATCATTTTACATTGTTCAACGAGACATGATAGAATGCTGACGTAAATCCTCCTATGTCTTATGCACATGATACAAATCTAGCATTTTCCATTTTTTCAATGAAACATGTAATTATTTAGCTTTATTTATTACTCATAGAATTATTTATTGAATTTGTTAATTTTTTGTTACTTTAAAAGATTTTTTCTCTAAGTTCTGCTTTGCTTAAGGTTTTTATAAAGTTTCCTTTCAATTCAGAACAAAGTATGTTTTCTAAGTACTATATTTATGTATATATTTTTAATGATTGATTATGATTGAGCAATTAGATATATTTTCCGCCTACATTAAAGAACAACCCAAAGCTTGCCAAAAATTACATATTCTTACACTGTGATTTCTTGGTCCAACATTTGTATAGCTCTATATCTAAAAAATATATGTTTCTAGGATAGGACAAACTTGGGTTACAAAGAAATAATTCCTATTTATATCCTCTGTATATAGGTATATATAAAAAATGTACATTTCTAGGATAGGACAAACTTGGGTTATACGGAAATAATTCCTATTTCTATCCTCCCTATATAGCTATAATATGAATATGATTTATGAAAATTTAATAACTTTGATTTACAGATGTTTACTATGAAATGTTTAGTAAAGTCTTCAACAAACAGCATTGTTATGGATAGCGACGTAGTTGAAAGTGATTTCCTATATCTTTTTCAAACTTCCCTAAATTATATCAAAAAAAATAATAAAGAGGACTTTTTAAGAATTTCAAGACATTTTGCCAATAAATATGGACTACAATTTAATCCTGAAATTGTTGATGATGATACAAATCCCTCCAAAATCGAAAAATTAAAAAAAGTTAAAGAAATTTTATTAAACTCTCGGAGCAATTGCCCATTATATANTACAATTTAATCCTGAAATTGTTGATGATGATACAAATCCCTCAAAAATTGAAAAATTAAAAAAGGTTACAGAAATTTTATTAAACTCTCGGAGCAATTGCCCATTATATAACCACTCTGAGAATCAAGAATATGTTTACACGAATCTGACAAACGCCCAAAGTCAATTAAAAAACATTGGTAAAGAAGTGGAATACAATAAATCAAGAAACGTGTTTCTTGCATCATGTGCAGGTAATATTTTATACCATGCCAAGCTTCAATGTATTAAAGAGAAAGAGCTTTTTTCTACATTTTTACAATCTACAACAATAAGTGGTGCATGGGCAAGATTTCTAATTAGACTATACAAAATCACTCAAAAATGTCCAAAAATTGTAAAATGTTCTGTTTCATTAGAACTCTTAAGAAGATATTCAACCTTAATTCTGGAAAATTTGGATTACTTTGAGGAATTTTGGTGAAGACTCTTTATTGGCGATGTTCCCTATCTGTATTTTACATTTCTATCTATTATTTAAATAATCATTTTGTGAAAATTCACTATTAATTTTAGCAAAACAAAACGCATGTATTTTATAAGATATATTTGTATAGATATGCAACAGCTGCGAGAGTGGAAGTATACTTCCGCTCTTATGGATTGGGTAGGGGCTATTGCTATGCTATTAAAAGTACTTGTAATTTCTTAAAGAAAAACATCTGACAGGTTTTATGTTTTGCTTAAGAAATAGGGTGTAATTAAAAGTAGAAGCACTGAATTTCATGTAAAAATTTTGAACAACAAGTGGTTNACAGTAAATCAAGAAACGTGTTTCTTGCATCTTGTGCAGGTAATATTTTATGCTATGCCA
Organism: Hofstenia miamia; assembly: GCA_900660155.1. Classification (NCBI taxonomy): domain Eukaryota; kingdom Metazoa; phylum Xenacoelomorpha; order Acoela; family Hofsteniidae; genus Hofstenia; species Hofstenia miamia. The sequence goes on along the minus strand of CABFPE010000630.1, from coordinate 129,663 downwards.
AGCTTCAATGTATTAAAGAGAAAGAGCTTTTTTCTACATTTTTACAATCTACAACAATAAGTGGTGCATGGGCAAGATTTCTAATTAGACCATACAAAATCACTCAAAAATGTCCAAAAATTGTAAAATGTTCTGTTTCATTAGAACTCTTAAGAAGATATTCAACCTTAATTCTGGAAAATTTGGATTACTTTGAGGAATTTTGGTGAAGACTCTTTATTGGCGATGTTCCCTATCTGTATTTTACATTTCTATCTATTATTTAAATAATCATTTTGTGAAAATTCACTATTAATTTTAGCAAAACAAAACGCATGTATTTTATAAGATATATTTGTATAGATATGCAACAGCTGCGAGAGTGGAAGTATACTTCCGCTCTTATGGATTGGGTAGGGGCTATTGCTATGCTATTAAAAGTACTTGTAATTTCTTAAAGAAAAACATCTGACAGGTTTTATGTTTTGCTTAAGAAATAGGGTGTAATTAAAAGTAGAAGCACTGAATTTCATGTAAAAATTTTGAACAACAAGTGGTTGCAGGAATTCTTGGGATATCCAGAAAAGGCAGGTTTTCTAAAAAATGCAAAAAATTGCTCAAAAACATAGTTGAAATGGGGGTATAATTGAATAATTATTTACATGCGTATGGCCGTAGTTTTTGGACCCCTGGCCGTAAGATCCAAAATTTCTAAAAAACGCCTTTTTCTTATCAAAATCAATAGAAAAGTGTAAAAAGTTGATAAAAACTGATCATTGTTAGAAAACTGCATATATGGATCCCCATATTTTATTACTACTAATCTGGTGTCACAAAATTTACAATTTTGTCTTGAATACAAAAAATCGAATCCCTATACTGCGTTTTATATTTTCAAACAAACTAAGTAATGCATTATTTTGGTAACGTCATGTAAATAATGAAATTAAAATCCCATTAGTTGAGTTATTATGACAATGATATTGAAAAAATAGCAAGTATAATAAACTTTTAATGAACTTATTATTATTTTATTACTACTCAGATTTTTGCTCGCCACTCAACAAATTTAAAATTCTACGCAACACATGTGTTGTGCTGTGTTTTGTACACAACATACAATGTCAGACCAATTCTCTCCTGCCTGCTTCCATTGTCCATGGAATCGCAAATTTAAGCACTTATATCAGAACATTTAGATAATCAATCGCGGACAATTTGTCTATTAAATAACAAGCGAGAAGTTGCTCTTGTTTTGTACAAAGACTACTCTGTGGAACAACTGCCACTAAAGTTATATAGAAGCAAATGTTTGAATGTCGATGTCCAAGTTCTCCTAGACTTTGCAATGCAATCTACAAAGGACTTTTTAAGAGAAGAACCTTCAAACTCATTTAACTATCATCTTGCCGAATTCATCCTAGATGAATGCGTTTGTAATTTCGACAGAATATTTCCACTCAGAGAAGAGACAAAACTTTTTTCTACTTTAAAAACTGAAAGTTTGTTATTGATTAAAACTCTAGGAAGAAATGCCCATCTCTACAATGGTATGAAGTATTTATTATTTCTTTACTATTTTGAGTGCCACTATTCGCTCGTTATTGTAGCCAAAGGACAGAGTGAAGATTTCAATGTTGCAATCCACTACGACCCTCATTTACAAAGTTGCACTAGTGCTAGAGTTTTTTCAAATTTTAAAACGATTTTCCCAAATTTATCATATTTTTATTGCTTAGGCGGCGATCAAAATAATGATGACTGGTCGTCTGCTCACAGATGTCTTTCCTTTGTCTGTTGGCATTTTTGCGATATAAAAATTCAAGATCAAGATTTCTCACGATTGATTTCTACATTAAAGCACTCGGAAGGTCAAACCTCCATTCCAAGCAAAAATAGAGGAATCAAAAGATGCATGTATTGTCTATTGCGCACAAATAGCATCTGCTTTAATTGCAGAAGACCTTTCTGTTATGAACCAGTTTGTAATGGCAGACCCAATACAAACTTGTGCAGAGAATGTTTTTTTAGCAAGGAAGCACAGCACATCGAAGAACATTATATTCTGCCCACCAAAAAACGAAAATTAGACGCTTTTGTTGAGAAAGAAAATTCGGCATTTGAATCATCTATTGTTTCCGGAAATGTAGATTTAGCATCTGTTCAATGTGACAAAAATGTTGCTAAATGTGTAAATAGAAAGAGGACCAAAACGAAGCACAACTTGGACAAATCCTTTGAAAAAGAAATCTGTCAATTAAAATCATCAATTTCTAATGACAATTTTGATTTGCTATCTAAGGCATGTAAAAATGATGAAAGTGAAATTGGAAAAAATCAGACTACAGAAAAATTGTTTGAAGAAGAAAGTCCCGTAAATAGTGTAAATAATGTAAATAGTAGTAATGTAGAAACTTTCTTGAAACAACCCATAACTAAAAAATTATGTCAAAGTTGCAATTTGTTGTCTGACAAATTAATTATGGAATTAGCATGCCAGCACATAATCTGTAAGTCATGTTTATCTTTGGAGGACTGCATTGTATGCAAACCTGCATTAAAAGAGTCGAGTCAATTATTGAAAGAGGATTCATCAAATAAATGCATTGAAAAAGTTCTAGCTACTGTAGGTGTCAAATATGGAGTGCCGGTGAATTGCCCTATTTGCGGTTTAAGTGTCAATTATAAAAATTTTTTAACACACCTTGAGGGTGTTCATAAAAAGAATTCTGCTGTTATGATTTTACGGAATTTACGTCTTTTTGAACGTCATTATAATACTAGTCTCTCTAATGGTGTTCCTATGAAAAAACTGAAAATTTGCCCTAGTTGTCAGAAAGCATACCTTCGTCTGGACAATCATATTGAGGATACCAAAAAAATTTTTTCTGCTAGGACTTGCTCACTGAAAAAATTTGTCAAAATGGATGTTGTTGGAAAAATGGAGAAATGCACACATGTTCAACACAATGATGTGCCACACTGTAATTTCAATAAATTAGTTGATGATTATTTATCTGATCTATCTAGCAAAGTGACATTAAAAGACAAATTTTATCAGTTTATATCAGACTTTTATAAATTTGATGAAAAAAAAACTCGATCAATTGTTTCTATGTGCAAGCGTCTCATAAACAAGCTTTTTGATTTTGATGAAGTTCAAGACCTTAATTCTATCAGTCAGTTTTTTTCGGATCCAAAAAATTCATTAGACATTCGTAATACAATTCGATCTAATATCAGTAGTACTGGAGAAGGTGATAACAATCTTTTAGGTCCGGGTTCGGCAAGGACTTATTTAAGTTCACTTCACCAATATTTTAGTAACTTTTTGTTTACGGAAGGAGGAATGCCATATGAATCTAAAAAGATTTTTATTGAGGACATGTTGGCACTGCAAACTTCCCACGAAAAAGGAAGAGCCCTTCAAACCAGTATATCAAAAAAATAGAATGAAAGACATGCCCCCATTGCTGTTGGCCATGAATTTTTGACATCAAGAAAAGTTATTGAAATTTGTGAAAATTTACTAGCCTTTGAAGGTGCAGAACTTTCAAATAAACAATTAAATGAGTATAACTATGTGCTGTTAATTTTGGCGTATGTCGTTAGTGGGCATAGGAAAGCGTTCCTGCCAATATTCAGTTGTTTGAAATTGATGACGCTATTAACAAAGTAAAACTATTTGAAAATGCAAATCACTGCTCACCAAATTGGGTCACCATAAGTGTTAGCCAACACAAAGAAAGGAGGAATGGAAATGCACAACTTGTATTACCTCTTAATATCTTTATTTTGTGTAGACATTACCTTAATCATGTGCGGCCGATTTTTGTAGCAACACCATCTGCAGCATACTACAATAGGAACAATCCAACAATGACAGCTTCAAAGTTATCAGCCCATAACTACAAATTCACTCAAATGGAAGGTGCGCATTATTTGTTTATTTCTAGTAGAGGAAGCCATATTGTTTTTAACTACAACTTATTAAATGAATTTTTTAACTCAATGATACCAAAACATTTTGAAAAAATTAGATTTCTACCCACTCTGGCATTGCACAATAGCAACAAACTTAGCACTTTCCTGTGAAACCGATGCTCAGAGAGATTCAGTGTGCAGATTTCTCTGTCATAGCCATAAGGTTGAGGATGCACACTATATTCATGTTTCATCCAAAGAAAATGTACCAACTGTATCTCAAGCAATTTCTCAGTTAAGAGAACTACTTCATCCTGCTTTTAGTAGTCACAGTGTTTTTATATTTGTTTATCATTTATAGTCAGTATTTTTCTTTATTTTTATCATTTATAGTCAGTGTTTTTATATTTTTTATCATTGTAATTATGTTTTGTTCATTAAGCAATTATTAATCATGAAAATAATGATAATTATAATAATTGACGTCAATTAATATTCACTTAGATCTTTTAGCAAAATCAATTGTTTTTCTGAAGCAAATGGAAACCCATACACAATAATGTATGTCACTACAATTCACATGGGTTCATTTTATTTTCAATTTTAAGCTTAAACTAAGTGTTTCCACACAGCTATCAAGTATAAATTGTCACGTAATATCGAAAAAATCAGTTTTCATTATGACATGAGTAAGTCACGCATTTATTAATATTCACTTAGATCTTCAAGCAAAATCAATTGTTTTTGTGAAGCAAATGGAAACCCATACGCAATAATGTACGTCACTACATTTCACTCTTAACCTAAGTTACAGATTACAGATTCATTTTATTTTCAATTTTAAACGATAAAACCCTGCATTTCTATAGAAATAATCGTCATCATAATAATTTTGAGAGTTCTTAGAGTAGTTTGGCACTTGGAATGTTTGATTATCATCAAGAAGACATTCATTCATTGACACTAAATCAATCTAACTAAACTGGGGCTTTTGCTAACCATTATTTGGCTTGCATAAATAATAAAAACTTAGTTCAACAAAATGCGTTTTAGCTCCAAACAAAATTTATATTTATAATAAAATTGTAAATTTTTTAAGTTGATTGTGAAATTTACAGTAATTGAAATTATTTTGAGGTGTCTTTTGTATGCATCTTTGTTAACATAATATGCTGCAAAATTAATAAGGAATGTAAAACTTATTTTATAGAGCGCTTCAATAACAAAGCCTAAAAAATTTCTGTATTTTTAAAAATAAATGTAGAATATTAAAATACAAAATGTCACAAAATTATAAGTTAGTCATTTGCCAAAATATATTAAGATGCAAAATCTAAGTAAAGAAACTTTAAGACATTTTCAGATGACAAAGAAGAATTTTGCTATGATGAAAATTCATTTTATTTAACACATTTTGATAAAAAAACTAAAATTCCTAGATATGTGTAAAAATATAGATTAACAGGCAATTCCAAAATACTCTAAACGAATTTTCAATCCAGTTGAAGCTCTGTTGGGTGTATAAGTTAAGGGGAGGTACTGTAAAAAGCTATTTTCTGCAGATTTATAATATGAACAGCTTCCTACATTAAGGACTAGCACACATGAGAAAAAATTTTTGACATTTATGTTGACTTCAAATTTGCTGATGTAGCCTTCAAACTTTACAAGAAAATTTCCAATCATTCTTTAACAATAACTAAATATTTGTTCAACTTAATTATTATTTGTTCATTAAACCTGATATGATGGAAGTTATGCAGATAACAATTGAAAGCCTTCTGTATATGTCCTGGCAAACAATCAAAATTCTCCTTTGATTGACGTCCTGTAATAATGTAGAATTTTTAATCAATTAAAATCAACAATTCCTTGATGTAATAAATGGTATTGTAAGTGTTCCCATGTAGTTCGAAAAAACATTAGATTTTGTACATGATGCCATTACTAACAACCAACTATCCAAATAGAAAACCACAGAGAATGATAAATAATTTTGTTATTGGTATAAAACATGGTAGTTGAATGACCACATAATTTTAGTAGTTTTTGATGTTGAATAAAAAACCATCCAAACAGTTCATCTTATCAACAATTAAAGAAAAATAGAAATGTTATATTTTCAACTATTAACATTGTTTTGTTTGGAAAATATTTCACATCCATTATTTTCATTCATACATGAACTTTTTACATTACATTGCAATTTCCCAGTATTTCCTGGTTAAAAATGTTTATTCACCCTTAATAATATTTCTTATATATGTTATTTTCTCCATTTTTGTTTAGTAATTAATTAAAATATGTGACAATTTTTCAACTTGAAACGCATTTTCCCCAAATTTACTATTTGATATTGTAACCAGTAATGAATGCAAAAAGTGCATTTTTGTAATTTAAGCAAAATGTTAATTTTGTGTTTGACATGTATTTTGGCAAAACAAGGAAATTTTACTATTTTGTTAATACAACTTGTAATAAATGCAAAACATATATTTGATTTGTAATTTAAGCAAACAATAGAATAGATTTCTTATTGAGTGTAGTACATTGGCATAATTATACACCTCAACAAAAGCTGCTAATACTACCCTTAATGCGTCCATAACAACATAAAATACACAAAAACTATAAAAACATGGATTCGGAATTATCAGTTAACCCAGTTTATTGCTAATTAATGATAACTTTTATAGAACTGGAATCCTTTCCATGATGTAGAATCTATTTTAGGGATATATAGTTTAAGGAGGTCGTTATTAATTTGATTTTTAAATTTAATTCGCTTTTTTACCCTGTGGCTCACCTTTTCAAAAGGATTGGCTGGAACCGGTACATGAAAAAATTTTCAGTGACATCATTTCCGGATGCAACGAATATAATAAAAAAAGATTAACCGCCTTTAAAGGCAAATTTCAAGGTTCCTGGTTGAATGCACTGCCATCAAAATCTCTGGGTTTAAAATGTACTGACGCTCAATTTAGAATTAGTTTTGCTCTATGTACGGGCTCTAAAATTTGTGAAAAACATATTTGTTTCATGTGAAACACCTGTTGATGAATTAGGTACCCATGGTTTATCTTGCAAGAAGAGTGCTGGCAGGTTTAGCCGACATAGTCACCTAAATGATTTTTTTAAACACACAATAGGTACTGCCGGTTACAATTCTGTTTTAGAGCCACCAGGTTTATGTTGAAGCGATGGGAAACGACCAGACGGAATGACCTTAATACCCTGGTCTCGCGGACAATCTCTCGTGTGGGACGTCACCGTGGTGGATTCACTGGCGCCTAGTCGCATTTGTTGGGACGTTAATCATATCAAAGAGGCTGAGGAAGGCAAGGCTGCAAAGTATACCAAAAATCCAATAGTGGCTACTTGTTCCAACCCCTTGCTTTTGATACTCAAGGAAATTGCGGACCTTCGACGAAAAGTTTTTTGAAAGATCTAGGAGACAAACTTGTAAATATATCTGGCAATAAACGAGCAAAAGAATTTCTGTATCAATCAATAACATCGATAATTATTCAACATAATGCCGCTTGTGTACTAGGGACTTTAGATAAACAAGAACGCATGGACGAAATCTTTACTTTGTTGTAATTTCTAAACAGGTTTATGTTGAAGGTGTTCTCATTGCGACTTTTTCAGGTTGTGCTAATCGACATTTGATCGCGGATAACATTCAGTGGTTTTCTGATGAGAAAAGAAGTATAGAAGACATATTTGGCTAAAAAGGGGTTGCATATGTCGGTAGTTATTGTAGTAAATGATTGCCAATCACATTCGTTTCTAGCCTGAAGATGCTGTGATTTTAAATCAAGTTTAAGATCGTTTTAATGTTGGCACTGTGGAATTAACTGATGAATTGGAAGTTGCCTCATATATTCCTGTAGAAAACAAAGCTTCTTGATATTGGTTTTAAACATGCACTTTTTTGAAACTCATTTGTTCATTATTTGATGTTTGTTATTAAACGTTGATTAGTAAATGATAGATTACTCATATTGGTAAGTTATTCCATAGATCAACTGCTGAGTTTAAAAATGAATTTTTAAGAAAATGCTTCTTGAACTGCACTTTACTGAATTTGGATGTCCTCAAATAAGTTGAACACACATATAGGGGAAATTACAGTTTACTATAAGGTGAGCGCTGGTTTGCGATATCCCAAAATTTTATTAATGAAAAGTATCTTATGAAATACGAAGCATCATTAATACAATATAAACATTTTCCATTCTTAGTAGAATAATTTTCGTCATAAATATTAGCTGCCCATTCGATTTGTGAATCAATTTTATTTATTAATGAGTGGTTTATGTTATTAAATAAGATATTGCAGTATCTGTAATGACTTAATACTAGAGAGTTAACTAACATTAATTTCATTTTTGCATTTATAAAATTGCCTACATGCGCAATAGTTTTAATTCTCATTGCCATTTTGCATAACACTGCGTATGTGATTTGAATAGTTTAATTTATTGTCAATTATTACTCCAAGATATTTGAAAGTTTCAACTTAAGCAATTTTTGACCCCGAAAAATTTAAAGTATGTGATTAATGATCTTTATTAAATGGAGACAACACAGAATTCTGTTTTAGTGGGACTTACAGTTAAATTAAGAATATTGAAGTATTTTAGCAATTGAGATAGATTTTTTTCTAATTTACTAATCAACATTTCTATTTGATAGTCATATGTGTATATACATGTATCGTTAGCATACTGTACTATTGCACAATCATTGCTTAAACTGCAATTTAAATCATTAACATACAACAAAAAATCCGAGGTCCTAAAATTGTACCGTGTGGAACACGGAGTCAAATGCTTTGCACAAGTCGACAGAAGCAATTGTGACAAAAAAATTATCAAGATAAGATCTTCAATTTTCAGTAGCATAAAGTAAGGGTGCATTCACACAGAAAGCTTGCGATATAGCACTTGTATTTTTAACCCATGTTTTAAGATAGTTGAATTCACACAGAAAGCGAGTGATAAAGCCAATCTTGTGATTTAAACAAGAGGAAATAAAGGAGGGTATTCACACAGAGAGATTGCGATATCGGGCTTGTAATTTAAACACATGTTTTAAGATAGTAGCATTCACACAGACGGCGTGTGCTTGCTATATTTTTAACACATGTTTTAAGATAGCAAAAATTCACACAGAAAGTGAGCTTGTGCTTGTGATAGATTTCTAGCAATGCATTAATACGAGTGTTCACACAGAACGCGAGCTTTTAATTGCTATTCGGAAAATATTCAATAATATTCTCTACACATTGTTATATTTTATTGCATTTGAGCGAATCAAAGTGGATAATTTTTATTATGTAAACATTGACAATTTAATTGATCTTTATGTAAATAACTAACTGAAAATCATTTGATACAATGGAATCTATGCGATTCGACAGCCTATTAAATTCTTCATTAAAATTATTGTTTTTCTTAAATTGTTTAAAATTTTGATAAACCTTAATGCAATTTATATTTTTTGAAATTCAATAAATTACGGGTGAATTAAAAAACTTTTTCTAATTTAGGCAGATTTTTAAGAATATAGAAATCAAAACATTTTTTATTAATAGCAGTTACTATAGTTCAACTAGTAACTCCTATAAATAGAAAATGTTGTGGACAAAACCTATTTTACAAATATGTTCAATAATACAATTTTTGTGATAATA
>CABFPE010000630.1:90993-119843 GCA_900660155.1 Hofstenia miamia | reverse complement strand
GAGATGTCATCGTCAAAAATATTTAGCATGTTTAAAATCAAATTTACAATCTTTTACAATCGTGCACTCGCGCGCTTTCTGTGTGAATAGAACTATCTTTAAACATGTGTTAGAAAATATTGCTCGCGCTAGGCTTTAATTGGGATTGCGATAAATCTTTCTGTGTGAATGCTCTCTCAGTAACTCAACTGTTTAAATCTCTAGCAAGCCCAAGCTCGCACAATCGCGCTGTGTGAACACCCTGGCTTTAATACATTGCTAGAAAATATCGCAAGCACAATCGCGCTGTGTGAACACTCTGGCTTTAATACATTGCTAGAAAATATCACAATCTCTGTGTGAATACCCAAGATTTAAAGCTAGCGCAAGCTCGCTTTCTGTGTGAACGCCAAAAGCTTGCTCTAGCAAGCACAATCTTTCTGTGTGAATGCACCCTAAGGCATCAGAGGTGGAGTGACCTTTGCGAAAGCCGAATTGAGTATTTGAAAGAATCGAGTTGTTAGAGATAAGTGTTAATTTGGTCAAATATTAGTTTTTCGAAAATTTTTGCAAAAGGGAAGATAATTGGTATAGGCCAGTAATTGCAACATCTTAAAGGGTTATCTTTTTTATATATGGGAGTAACATTAGCTAATTTTAATATTGAGGGAAAAGTATTTAGTTTTATGCAGTGATTGATGATATGACATAAAGGACTAATGTATTTTGCACACTCTTTAATACACCATGCCGATATTTCGGAAGGTCTGCTTGATTTATTGGCCTTTAGCTTAGCTATAGCTTTAAGAACTTCAAAGTGACTCACAAATCTGAATGAAAAAGAATTTTGGGGAACTTTGTATCTATTATAGATTTTTCAGGAATAAAGGCAGTGAAGGTCCAAAATATTTGCCTAGGTTAATGAATTGATCATTGAATTCATTAGCAATATATATAACAACATCATTCACGAATCACCAAAAATGAAATATTTGGGAGTAGTAATTGATAATAAATTGAATTTTGAAGACGAGGCAAACAACATCATAAAGAAAATGGCGTATGGTATAAGATCAATTCAAAAAATTGGAAAGTTTATACCAATAGAATGGAAGGTAATACTCTTTCGATCACTTGTTTTATCCCATTTCTTGTACTCATCTTGTTTATTAATGAACTTAAATAAAAAGGCAAAATCGAAATTAGAGAAAGTATTTAAATGGGGAATAAACATAATTAGCAACAAAAAAAAGATAATTGGTATAGGCCAGTAATTGCAACATCTTAAAGGGTTATCTTTTTTATATATGGGAGTAACATTAGCTAATTTTAATATTGAGGGAAAAGTATTTAGTTTTATGCAGTGATTGATGATATGACATAAAGGACTAATGTATTTTGCACACTCTTTAATACACCATGCCGATATTTCGGAAGGTCTGCTTGATTTATTGGCCTTTAGCTTAGCTATAGCTTTAAGAACTTCAAAGTGACTCACAAATCTGAATGAAAAAGAATTTTGGGGAACTTTGTATCTATTATAGATTTTTCAGGAATAAAGGCAGTGAAGGTCCAAAATATTTGCCTAGGTTAATGAATTGATCATTGAATTCATTAGCAATATATATAACAACATCATTCACGAATCACCAAAAATGAAATATTTGGGAGTAGTAATTGATAATAAATTGAATTTTGAAGACGAGGCAAACAACATCATAAAGAAAATGGCGTATGGTATAAGATCAATTCAAAAAATTGGAAAGTTTATACCAATAGAATGGAAGGTAATACTCTTTCGATCACTTGTTTTATCCCATTTCTTGTACTCATCTTGTTTATTAATGAACTTAAATAAAAAGGCAAAATCGAAATTAGAGAAAGTATTTAAATGGGGAATAAACATGATTAGCAACAAAAATAAAGAAATAATGTGTAAATATCATCTAAGATCATTAGAAGCTCTTCAAAATATTAGATGTTTATCGATATTTTGGAAAAAAAAATTCAACATTTTTAATCATTTAAATCAAAGAACGGATTCCTAAATTATTCAATATCACTATGGAACAAACTGGATTACAGTACAAGAAGTGAAAAAATTTTTACAATATTTAAGAAGAAGTTGAAAAACATGATTACACAACAAAATATCAATTATCTGACTATTTATAAAAAAAGATGGGAAATTAAAAAAAAAAAATAAAAAAATTTTTTAATTTATATGTAATTTGTAAACGTAACCAAGAAACAAACATTTTACTGACATAACTAAGCTCATATGAAGAAAGTTGCATTATTTATGTTCTTAATAAGTTTGTAAACTTAATACATGAAACTTAAATATATGTTGTTGTTGTTGTTGTTGTTAATATTGCTCCATTAGTATTTTCAATAAGATGCAATTGTTGAACATGACCTTTATTCCTATTCAGTGCGTTGTTGATAAAGTCCCATTTTCGTTTAGGGTCATTTATTCTACTAAATAGTGTTTTCATACAGCGGTTTTGTGCTGCTCTTAGTTCAATATTTGATTTATTCCTTGCAATCTTATATAGCGTGTAGTTGTCAACAGTTTTATTTTGTAAGTATATTTTGTAAGCCCGATTTTTGTATTTGACAAGTTTTTTTTAAATTGGGAGTAAACCAGGAAGAGTGCGTGATTTGATGAATAGAACTTTCGTGTTTAGACAAAATTTTCTTAGTTGGACAATATAAGTTTACATAAGTGGTAAGTGAATGTATAAATGAATTGAACATAAAGTTTACATCTTTGGATAGAAAAACACTATTCATTTTCTAAGCTAGTTTTTTAGAATTTTTATTAATGCTGGGTCTCTTTCACGAATCTCTACCCAAGTTCTTTTGTTTGTATTCTCCATATTGATAGATGAAAAGCAAGTAGTGATACAATGATCAGAATAACGACATTCACTGCAGGCATACTTGTAATGGTTAACATTTTCAATGAGAAAGTAATCAATGTTGAAGATTTGTTATTTAGTGTTGTTGGTATATTGGAATTAATTGTGTTAAGATCAACAGCATTTAGTAAATAATTTAATTTATCTTTTTCAGCATTCTTCACATAGTTGATATTCCAGTTGCCCATTACTATTAATGGCTTGTTTTCTTTTAGAGAACATTTTAATTCGGTTTCAATTTCTGTAATAAATTCGTTAATCTGATTTTTACTGGGACAGTAAGAGATATTCATTAGTTGATGAATGTTTTTTTCATGTTTTTTTGTGGAATGCATATTTTGATCCACAGACTCTCAAAATTTCTCATCAATCTTAAATCGGGTCGATCTCTGGGCTTAAAGTGTTTTGGAATTAACAAAATCACTCCACCTCCTTTAGATTTATTGCCAAGATTTAGATCCCTGTCACAACGAAATAAAATAATTCATAGCCATTAGGTTTCCAAGTGATGTCTGAGTCTATGTCAGTTAGCCAGGTTTCAGAGATCCCTAAGATTGAGTTTTTCCCAATTTGGTGTACTAGTTCATTGTATGAAGATAGTTTATTAGTAAGATTTTGGATGTTGAGATGAACATGTTTAATTGAAGCAGTAGATAAACTCATCATGCTGTATGTATCTTAGACATATTCGGCCCGGGGTTTAGTTCAATACCTACTGTGAGCAAAAGAAGAAAAATGTGTGGGCCTAATATACTAGAATATGTTGTGATCACGAAAACGACTGTAAATGAGAAACGAATTAAATGGGCAGCTTTTCTATGAAATGTTAAATTGCTTGGACTTATACCTTTAGCAATAATTTTTTTCAAGTTTTAACACATTTTCACGAAAAACCATGAATTTTCTGTTTGAAAAGGTGAGAGCATATTTTGTAATTTTAAACAAGTGTTAATTTCATCATTTATCATAAATTTCATGAAAATCATGGGTTTACTACTACTCTAAAAATTTTTGAAAGAATATTAATTTAATAATTTAGCAATACAGTTGTAAAAAATTAGTATACTAGAAAATTATCATACATAAATATATTTGGAAATAAATGTGATAAGCTACCAACAACTACAAAATGGGAAGATTATGTCTAATTAAAGTCTATGTCTATATTTTCATGACCTAGCTATCATGGTAGAATATATTACCCTACTATCTCCTTATAATCATTGCTGATTGCATCTGCATACTGATTAGGGAGGTATAGAAACTGGTTTCTATCAAGATCCAGCCTCATGGTGTCACCATATTTGGTTTTTACTTTCCATGCATGCCTGATTTTTCGCCATTTGTGGACCTGAAGTTCTGCACAGCATATTGATTCTCCTGCCAGGTTGGTATGCATGTCGTATAGACATTGGAATACTGGAGGGAGTATGTAGCAGAGATTAAATGATGAATACAAAGATGTATTTGTGGTATTAGAAGTGTTGCTCTCTATTTTCTCTGTTGATGCTGCTGTTGCTACAAAATAAATAAGTCTGATGATAAATTTAGCAATTTATTCACCAGTTTATACCCAAAAATGAGGCAGCCTGCCAATAAAAATCAAAAGCCAATAAATGCTAGAAGATCTGAAAGATGGAAAATAAGGCATGACAACACAACTGTAGAAAAATTATTGGGGGCTATTACTTTTTCTGGTGTCAGCCTTAAATTTAACAGTAATTGCTCATTGAGAGAAGGTATTAATTTCATTTACGGTGAATATTCATATTCTCTTTATAGGTCAAATATTTAAAGAGTATTACAACAATTAGTCAAAAACAAATAGCATGATTATTAAAAAACCTCACTAATCAAATTAAAACTAAAAGTAAAATAAATTAAATTTGCACAGTTGACGAGTTTTTTCATAACAAACTGACATGTTGATTGTAATTGTACAAAAGAATGTTTGAAAATGTATGATACACCTTATCACATGTGATTGGAATGTTGTAGGAATTTAAAATAAAAGCCATTGCCTTCTTCAGTTTTTGGCGACAAAATTTAGCAACATCAATTTTAATAAAGAAGCAATATGAATACATTAAAAATTCCACGAGTTCATTACTTGGGTATGAGAGAGAACCTCTGTTAAGTTTATCAATGAAATCCGAAGGATAACACATCTCAGATGTTCCACATTTTAGATACTCATCCGGATCTTTTTAGAAATGTATCCTCCAACAATGGTTAAAAGAATATTTTCTGAAACATTTGATATTTCTAATTCAAGCTCATCAAATATTTTTAGCTCATCATCTGATAAATCTGATAAATCAGAATGGATTTCTTCTTCAAGACCATCTATTTTCAGCAAAATCTTTGATTTATTGATTCTGTTAATATGAATAATTTGTTCAAAAGAAATTTAAAAATTTCCACGATGAGATTGTCGATAATATCCAAAGAGCTCTCACAATGGGATCACTTTGGAAATCACTAAGTAAAAAGTATTCATGCCCTAAATCATCTTTGTTTGATAACAAATATTGAGCTAAACCAGCTAATCCAAAACAGCATTGATACAAGCCAACAAATGTGTCTTTAGTAAGTAATATGATTCTGTTGATGTTGACTGGCTTCATGAAAAGAGCTAATTTACCAATATTTTCCAGTGTCTTTAGATTATCATCATCAATATGAAAGGTAGCATTTTGATGTGAATCGTTATTCCTTAATGATTTCATTTTGTCTTTTACATTGCAAATTTTAAAAAAATTAATGAAAATATTGAGAAATTCAGCAGTATCTGATGCACACAGTTTTGTGGCTTCCGCTGTTTTTAGAGCAGCAATGGTTTCATCACAAAATTTTTCCAAAACCAACTTTACTTTTTGAAGTTCAATGGGCTTTGGTTTTACTGATGTGGGCATTAGATGAGACATTTTAAGCATAGTTGTTTTCTGTTTGAAACAATTTATTGATATGATTCCAATTTGCTGTTCTAATTCTTTCAGGTTTGTTTGGTAATTAGAAGTCCAGCTGTTGAGTTTTCTCTGTAGAGAAGTTATTTCTAATTGATTTGAAAATGTGGATAGGGTCTGGAATAATAAAAGGTTTTTGGCTGTCAGCAGATGACTTTGCCATCCATGGAGTTGAAGAATCAGCAACAAGTTGTTTTTGATTCAGATTGATTAATTCAATTGTTATTGAGAAGCAAACCAATACAATTACCACCAACCTTACTTATTAATTTGACTATTCCAACTATAATTTCTACCAAAAATTCCGAATCAAGATTAAATATAGGAATAAGTTTAATAGCACACTTTATGCCACCAAACATGCATTGAATATATACACATAGAACAATTCTTGCATGCTTTGTATTGTCATCAGTTGAAAATCCAGTGTACTGGCCATCTCTGTACATTAGAGAAGGATGTATATACATTTTGTAAATGATGAGAATGCAGGAATGACACCTGGGTTCTTGAGAATTCAAAATTTTAGAGAGGAATTTCCCATCACTACATTGGTTTGTTGATGATGTAATTCAGTGTAGGGTTCATATAGAGGGTAGTTTTAAAAAAGATAAAATTATCTTGTAAGCTGATCAAGATTTTGAAACTATTGAATATCCTGAAATAATGTCCTGCACCGAAAATAATCTTTGAAAAGGCTTTGAATTTAGAAGTTCAACCTGTTGATACACAAATCCAAATTTTCCCACAAGAGATTGAAATTGCTTTGCGCAATTCACAATATATTCAATGTCACTCCATTTATGTACATGTGATAGTTTGATAATGGAATTATGAATAGAAATATTTTGTAATTTGGAGTAAGCTTCAAATATATATTGGTTATTTGAATTTCAATTCAAGAGAACACTCCAATCAAAAATAGAACCCTCTTGTTTCTGGGACAAAATGATAAATGATTGAGTTCCAATTGAACTGATCGTGGCATCACAAACATGAAGAGAGAATTCTTCTTTAAATGAAGAAAATGATATTTCATTGCTTAACTTAAAATTGGTTAGTTCGTCATTATCAGAGTTATGATCTTCACTTGATGACTTTGTAGTTGTATCTGGTAGAGTATAAGTTTGTGGAATACAACTAACTTGAAAATTGAAAAATATTGATGGTGGAACAATAGGAACACAGCTTCCACCTACAGTTGTTTATGAAATGAAAAGAAAATGTTTCTGAACATTACTGATAATGATATAAGAACAATAAGGTTGAAAATGGAAAAAAAAACTTTGTCAATTTATGCTAAAATAAGAAAATTCAAGTTAAAATAAATTTCTTGGTTCCTATAAAAATTCAAGGCAATGCAACAATTTTAAACTTGTCGAATATTTAGTTTAAAAATTCAAGATATGCTCAATAAATTAAAATGCATATAACCATTTGCAAGTATTTTCCATTACATCATTATTGTAAACAAACTGTATTATATCTTGAACAGTCTTCCACTTTACATCATCATCTGATTCAGACCAATGAAATGACATATATGATAGTTATCAGTAATATCTCATATTTAATGACATTTGGCAAATGAGATAACCATAACTTGTATGTACTTTTTTCTTGAGGAAAACAAAACACAGGTATCTTTTTGTTTAGAATAATTTGTTTTTTCCTTTCTGATGCATATCTTGTATAGTAACCTGCAATACTGCACAATTTTTGCATTCTAGCAAAGTAAACTAATCAATCTAATCTATACTATAGACAATGATAAATTGAGTAAAGCATATATGCTAATGATAATGACTCATAAGAAGGGATAATTGTGTGCATGCACTAGCAGAGTGATGATAAATATTATTTAAATCATGGGAGAAAATAGCCCCCCAATAATTCTAACAAGTGTTGTAGTTTCATGGCCTCTGTTTACTATTGCCTTGATGGAAGCCAATAATTTTTGGCTGAGAATGATTTTAAATTCCAATAGAGAGTGTTAGTGCAATACAACACATAGCTAGCTCGTGCTATTTTTTTAACAAAAATCTATGACAATGTATATGGTAATATGAATTTACCAATTTTAGCTAACCCATGTTAATTTTTGAACAAAAAGTATTTATGGTTATACAATCTTGGTAATGTTTTTTAAAATTGAAAAATCAGAGTGTTCACCAAAGTAAATTATGCTCTAGTTTAAATAATTATATCTATATGTTAGTAATTCTTGAATGTTATTATTTAAATAGGTGGATACATGTATGTATGAAACAATAAATACTCAACTAGCTACATTTTATTTAAAGATTATCAACTATACAGTATTCTAAATAATGTCCATGATTAAGATGGAGTCTTGCACTTTTGTCTTTATCTTCTAGCAATGAAAATATTGGCAAAATTGCAAAGTCTAATGAAAACCCTTCTTTGTACATCTTATCCATTTGGGCTTTTAATATTCGCACCACACCAAATGTATGTGGAAGATTCTCTCTGCATACCCATTCTAGGTTTGACATATCAATTGTACAATCTTCATCATCAACACCCAAAACATGTGTCACATGTACACTGGGCATCTGAGGGGTGAAATTGTACCTGTAAAATTTTGCTGTTTGAAAGCACAATGTCTTTGTAATTCAATAGTTTACCAATATTTTTTAATATACACTTCTGGTATTCTAATACTATGAAATTTTGTAATGTGCTGACAAAACTCAATTTAAAAGCTGAACAGGTTTCCATCTCTCCCAAAAAATTGTGAATATTTGTTTAAATTATCAATAAAATTTATAGGCTCACAAGATTTATGATAGGCTAATTTCACCCTTTTAAAAATGTCTATATATGGTGATATTTAGTAATACTAGATTTATTATATAATCAAAAAATTTTAAAAATGTTTGTTTACAAAAGTCAAACAAAGACAGGTGAATTTCTGGCATGTTAAGTTTCAATTTTATAAAAATTTAGCACAGCTTCTGTCAGGGATTTTTGGAAATACTCGGAAAATTAATTAGTGTGGGGTTTACCCAAACACTTTAAAATGTATTGCCTCTGCTGGGAACCTGTCAATCACATGAAAAGTTGATGTGTTTCCCCAAAATTAATTTGCAGGAAACTACTTTAGACTTGCATGAATTACTAGAGTGCTACTAATTAGTTAGATGGGTTTATCTGGAATTACTAATTGGCTACTCAAGTTATTTGCAATCCAACAAAAACCATTTTATTAAATACAAGAGCTTTTATGATACAAATCAATATAACATTTCAATTTTTTCATGAATTATTTTATTATATGTGTTAAACAAATACTTTTAGTTTTGATAGTATCCCAGAAGAGGCCAATCTAGCATCAGAAAATTTTGATGAATGGACTCAAAATTTTGAGAACTAAGTCAATGAAATGATGCTAAATTATGAAGAAAATCAAATGGGGTGTGGTGACAATCAACCAAGCACTTCTTCATTAAGCCCAAACACTAATATGCCTCAAAACAGGACTTCAAATGGAGTGAGTAGATCAATTAGCATGCCTTTTGAAATTCTGTTTATCATCTTTTACATTTTAAAAATGAGCTATGACACCCAATTTTTTTGAGGGTGATCAATCCATCTGGTGTTAGCATTTATTTATTTATTTAGTTAAACATAATTTTGTTTAAAGTGTTATTTTAAATAATGCCTGCATTATTGTGACATAATCTATCAAGACTATCATGATTGGTCAAGATAAGAGGAAAAGAATGAAGAAACAAAGACTAAAATTATTATTGATTATAATGATTAATTGTAAATCATGATAGGATTGATTATTACAGTTTGTAAAATGTTTTGTGCAGTTAATACTTAAAATTATACTTGACGGCATTTGACAAAACAAAAGATGGTCAAACAGCATAGTCAAATTAAAGCTGACGTTGTGTAAAATTAACAGAAATATTAAAGCGAGGGAAAAACTGTCAACAAGAAAGAATAGCAGGTACTTGTCGAGTGTTTAATTGTTTATCACTAAGTGCTATAAATATAATGCATTGGATGTAATAATTGATGAGCAAATCTACTTTGGATTAGTTTTCTATTGTCAGGTCATTTTGTATATTTAAATGGAAAGCTAAACGTATACAAGCTAGGGTAATTGTATGGTGGTCTCCCACCTCCAGTTTACGTTGTACTCTAAGGTTACGAATAGGTGTAGGAGTTTTTGCCATTATAGCTTTCCTAATTGTTGTTGCTTGTCAGATAGTGTTATCGCGACCTACAAGTCTTACATGTTAATTATCTTATTGCTAAACTTAAGTTATTTGTTACCACCTTTACGATGTTACACGATGATGGATGATTTAACAGTGGTCATACTGGAATGTATATTACGATTGTATCTTTATAGATTATTACATATAGTTACTTTAATAGTTGTTACATGTTGCTCAATGTTCTGTAAGGGAGACCTTCGGCCGACTTATATTTCTTATTTCTTGCTGACGGCATTGATTGTTTACATGTATAAAGGGCTATTATCTATTTATCTATATGTAGGGTTATTAAATGTATGGATTACAGCAGAACGGTTGCGACATTTCGTTTATTGCATTAGCTCGTAATAACAAAAACAATCAATGCACTAAATTGTTAGGTAGTTGCAATCACCATTACACTGAGTTCACTATGCACATCACCATTCCATTATTGTTCTCTTTACTACGTTGGCAGTCACATTGGTAAGATGCAGCTGGCGAATGTGTTCCTGAGAGTGCGCAGCTTCTATTGAGCGTCGATCCTGTTCTCTAATCTCTCTGCTTGATCTAAATAAGTTTGATTAACTAGGTAGCTACAAAGGCTCCGGTATATTAAATAAGTTAATAAACCACACATTTACAGTAGAGGAAAGAAATTGGAAAAGTGTCAACCTCGCGTTATGTTTAACCTAAGAAAAGTAACAGTTTTCTCTAAGTATGGCCATCACAGCGAGTTGGCATGATTCTACATTATCTAATTTTACCAAATACTGATTATGTGTTTACAATACACTGTAAATTTTTATCTGATATCCAATTTTTTTAGGGTGATCACGAGATGTTACCACTTATTTAGTTTAATGTAATTTTGTTTAAGAAGTTATTTAAAATAATGCATGCATATTATATGGTTTTTATCTATCTATTACTGATTATGTGTTTTACAATGCATTGCTATTTTCTCTTAAAATGTGTTTATGCACATTTACCTCTTTGTGGTTTATATTTTTAATTAAAATAATCGATTTATCATGCTTACAATCTCTCAATTATTATTTTAGAGGTTGTGCATAAAAATGAATTTTATTTGTGGCTATATTTCCTAGCTATTATTTATTTTTTGAAACATGATAAAACACATGGAAAATTTCCATTCTGGTGAAAAAAACAATTACTTATTTTTAAATTAATGAGATTTTAAAACTTTGCAGGTGTATTTTCAAAAATGAATTGGCGTTATTACTGATGCTAGAACAAATCTTTCAAATTACACAGGTGTCTGCTTTAAAAATATAAGGAATTAAATATTTCTCATAATTAGATATTATCTAACTAAAATGGATTTTATTCCCAGGTCTATTTTCCTCTAAATTTAGTTAAAATACGAATGTATCATCATTCCCTTTCTCTCTCTCTGCATAATTTAAATAATTACACAATGCAGTGGTTATTCTTTAAATGTTTTACTTTTGAACAGACATTATATTGTATTATTATTTGGCATTCTAAATCCAAACTCTGGAACTCAATTTCAGTAATCTTTCTACTTGCAACTTATAATTATGCAGATCTTCCCTCTTATTCATTTTCAAACTATTTAATAACATTTGATACTGACTTTTGAAGCTTTTGTCATCGTAATACCATTGGTACTCTCCTATTAGTTTTTTATAATCTGTTTTGGCCTCCAGATCCAACACTAAATAATGCTGATATGCTGCCCCTCCCAAGTATAAAGGAAATCTTGCAGATGCTTGCCTTTCTATAAATTTTCTTTCTTTCATACTCATTTCAAACATCTGAATCCATTCTTTAAATGTAGGTGAGTAACTGTCTACTCTCCCCGTAAATTTAGGCAGTATTGCTTTGTATGCCAGCATATCATTGTCTTCCTCTTCCGACAATATTCTTTCTTTGTATATCGGTTTTGTTTCACTTGGGTTTTTGCAGTTCTCCTTGCCTTGTTTTGTTATGTTCACAACCAATTTTTCTACAAATTCGTCCTCTGTTTGACAGTCTTTGTAAATTTCAGTGTGGGCTTCCTTCATTGGTCTACTTCCAATTAACCTTTCTGGCTCTTGTATTACTGTATTTTGTATTACTTTAAAGTTCCCTTTTTCTTCATTCCTAGTTTCTTCATTTGTCAATGATATTAGTCGAATTTCATTTTTCAAATTGTCTATCTCAAGTTGTTTCAAGATATTATCTTCTCTTAGACTAACATTCTCCTTGTGCATTTGAGTCATCATTTGTTGCAACTTCTCACTTTGTGCTTTTATCTTTTTATTAGCTTCTACCAATTTTTCAATTTGTTTTTGAAATACATTTCTTTGCTCTGTTAGCCTTACACTAGTAACTTGTGTAATCTCTTCAATGCGTTTATCTTTTTCAACATTCGCCATCTCTATCTCGAACACTCTTTGAGTTAAATTTTCTATCTGTAACATTAACTCTCGTTGTTCATTGTTGTTATTTTCTATTATTTTCATCAATTCAACTATCAAAAATTCTGCACCCTCTTGCTCTGGTTGCAAAATTATTTCCGTTGGGGAATTCTGACTTTCGGGGGATGTCATATAAGTAATCTTGTTCGTAACATTCCATACTTCCTAGTTAACTATTTTCCACACCAATTGTATTTCCACTATACAGTTCTCTCCTTCATGCATGCTCTTCAAGCGCCTGTCATGGTTGCCATGTAGAATCGTGCCAATCCACTTTTCACACAGAATTCATAGTAACTTATTACTTTTCTTAGTTAATATGATAAGTAAGTTCGACAATCTCCTAATTCTCTCCTTCCAATTGAGTGTTCATTTTATTAACTTAACTTAATACAGGTTAGCCTCTCTAACTGCATAACTCACTACAACTCATTTAGGTAACAAGTGGAGAATGGAAGACAGGATCGACATCTGAAGGTTTGCCATGTGGTTCCAGATACACATCAATCAGCTGCATCTACAAATTACGCTTCATCTTTGCAGTGGAAACCATCAATGGAATTAGTGTGTGAATAGTGAACTCAGTGTGAGGGGATTTGTAACTACTTAAGAATTTAGTGCATTGATTGTTTTTGTAATTATGAAATTGTAAAGAGGATCGATTACAGCAACCTGGATGCTTTAGCTTGTTATTGAGCCTTACATATAATAGTCCTACATATATATCAATACATGATAGCCCTTTGTACATGTAAACAATCAATGCTGCCAGCAAGAAAACAATTGCATAAGTCGGCCAATGGTCTATGATAGGAAACAATGAGCAACCTAATTCTACTATTAAATTGATAATGAATGTAATGTAAAAACATGATCTAAATATAGTTAATACTAAATCACCAGTTGTAAGATAACACCATAACTGACTGAGATTCATTGATAGGGAAGTAGATCATTAGAACATAATAATTGTAATCATAATAACTGGCAAGCAACGAAGAATAGGAAAGCTATAACAGTGAAAAACCCCTATACCTATTCGTAACTTAAAAGCACTGAAAGGTAATTACAGCTGTCGCCCTCACTGCTGTGGAATAGCTGATCATGAGGCTGTTCCAGCATACCTTTAAATGGATGTGGGAACCACCATACAATTACCCCAGTACGTGAACATTTAGCTTTCCATAAAATATAAAATAACCTGACAAGAGAAAAGTAAATCCAAACTAAATTCATTCATCAATAATTATATCATTTCTAACATATTTATAGCACTTCATAGTAAATAAGCAAATACTCAACTAGTACCTGTTTAATTGATTCTTGTTTACAGTTCTCCCTTGGCTTACAGTTCTGCTGATAGCTACGCAATGTCAGCATTAATTAGAGTATGCTGTTTGGCCATCTATTGTTTTGTCAAATACTGTTGAGCATAATTTAAATATATCTGCACAAAACAATTTACAAAATCAAATAATCAATCATATCATGTGTTTACATATTAATTATTATAATCATTATAATATTTTTAGTCTTTGTTTCATCCATTCTTTCTCTCATCTTGACCACACATGATATTTTGATGGATTATGTCACAATAACTCCATACGGTTTGTATGAATGGATATACATGGCTTTTGGTTTATGTAATGTGCTGGCAACATTCTAGAGGTACATAACAAAAGTATTAAGGAACAAGAGACACAAAATGGAGGAAGGAGTGAATGCATACATTGACGATATCATCGTAACAAGCAACATGATAGAAGAGCACTTAGAGAAACTGGAAAGGACACTATCAATCCTGGAAAAAGCAGGCTTAAGAATCAATGGCAACAAATGCAACATATTAAAAGAGAAGATCATATTCCTAGGATGAGTGATTGAGAAGGGGCAAATATGCATGAAAGACAACACAAGAGATATGATCTGGAGGATAGAGAAGCCAAAAAACAAAAAAAACATACAGAGAATAATGGGGTTCTTCAACTGTTATGGAACATTTATACCCAACATTGTGGGAAAGACTGCCAAGATGACACAGTGCCTTTTATATGGACGTGGCAAGAACAGGAAGAACTAGACAATATAAAAGAAGAGTTAGCCAAACTGCCATCACTGAATATGCCCGACTACAGTGAAACATTCATCTTAGACTGCGACACTAGTAAGGTAGCAAACAGAGTGACACTTGGACAACTGAAGAACAACAAAGAAGTGCCAATACAATTTTTTAGCCATAAATTAAAACCAAGGGAGGAGAACTATGGATCAACAAAGTTAGAGATGCTTGTGCTGATTGAGAGAATAAAGAAATTCAGACACTTCTGGATTGGATGGGAATTCAGAGTTTGCACAGATAACAGTGGCTTAGTAAGTCAGGAATAGTATTAAGATGGATTGAATACTTAAATGAATTCACCTTCACCATCAAACACTGAAGAGGGACACTACACACAAATGCTGATTTCTGGACCATGCTCCCAGAGTACCAGAGAGACGCAGCTAAAGAAGATGGAGAGAAAAAGAAATTTCAATTCCTACCACATACAGAGTATGAGGAGTTGCCAGAGATAAACATCAATAAGAAGGGACAAGCAGTGCTGCAATTCGCAATAAAGGAAGAAATACAGAATTAGAGATCATAGAGAAACAAAAAGATGATGTGATACTAAATGAAATCATAAGAAAGTTACAGGAACCAAGCTTAAAACTATCAAGATTAACAGTGAGTTACTACAAAAGGTATAGATGGAAAAGAAACAAGAATGGACTCCTATACATGGAAGCAAAGAACAATAGGATCACAATACCAGAATACTACAAATGAGACTTTATAAGAAAAGTGCATGAAAAGGGCCATTTAGGCATTACACAAACTGAGAGCACTTTCAATGCAAGGTTTATCATGATGGCAGGGAGAAAAGTCACGGAGGAAATAATCAACAAGTGTATGACATGCCTCCTTAATAACAAACAGCATTTCCTAATGCAGAGAACACAGCTGGAAAAAATCATAGCAACGCAACCCAATGAAATAGTACACATAAATTTGGAGATGTTATCAAAGGACAAAGAGGGATATCAACACTTACTGGTGATGGTAGACAACTTTACCAAGTATGTAAGATTGATTCCCATGAAGAACACAACAGATGAAACAACTACAGAGATAGCAATGAAAGAGTGGATCTTAAAGTTTGGACTCATAGAGACAATAATCACAGACAGGGGGCCACAATTCAAAAGTAATCTATTTCAGGAAATGTAACATCTACTGGAGGTAGTGAGTGAAAGGACGACAGCGTATCACCAGTAGGTGAATGGCTCTTTAGAAAGATTGAACAGGACGCTGACCAAACTGATAAGAGTGACAACATCAAGAATAGGGGGCCACAAATGGTGAGAAGTAATCGAAATTATTGAATACATTTATAACACATCCATACACTCAACAACAGGGATAATGCCATTCAAGGCCATGTTTGGAAGAGAGGTATGGACGCCATTATCAATGCAATATTTCGCCTATAGCAAGAAGATGGACAATCAATACATGAATCAATTAAGAAATCAAACAACAGCAATACACAAGACAATGTGCCACAACACAAAGAAATCCGCCGTGAGACAACAGTGAAACTATAATAAAAAAATCTATGGTCATGCACACAAAATAGGCAACACAGTTTATGCATTCACACTGATGAAATTGACAGACACAAGCCAGGTCTGAAAGTTGAAAATGATATGGTTGGATCCATATAAAATAACACAGTTACAAAATAATGAGTATATGCTAAACCATGGTAGATTATTGCATTTCCAGAATTTAAAATGAGCAATGGCAGCTATTGAGAAATCAAGACTAGACCAAAATGCTGAATTAAAATAAATCAAATTAATGGAAATGAAATTATGTATTATATGAGTGAATTAGAAAGTTTACCAGAAGAAGGTTTTGATGAGGAATTTGAAACAAACATCAGTAATGAAAATTTACAAACATGAGAGAACTGCTGAGGTGAGCAGCAAGAGATAGATATATATATGACCCCAAAGTGTGGGATTTAAACTTACTTACTGAATTTAGGCAAATCAAATGAGATGCAACAGCAACAACTGCAGAGAAAGAGAGTGCTATAAAGCCAGAAACCCATGGAGATGACAACATTAAATCCGCAGAGAAGAATACAGAGAGTGTCTTGAACCAAACGTCAAATGGAAGTCAAAAGGAATGAGAACAAACCACTGACTAATTGAAGGCACAGAGTGAGAAGGCGTCTGAGTAGTCCCCAATGCCAATTCAAGGGTAGGGAGATGAAAAGACATAATGCCTCTCCCACTGGAGATCTGCACCACCAATTTGAGGGCAAGCAGAGAACCAGTGAAAACCCCAGAGAAACGCAGATTTGAGGACACACAGAGAACTGGCGCAAAAGCAGCTCCATTTTCTTCCAGTCCACTTTGCCAATTCAAGGGCAGTGTGACAATTGGAGTTCCTGGGGAAGGTGAGAGTGGGCAAAGAACTGTATGCATATGAAAGCAATTGGAGGCTTACATATCTACGGATCCCACAACTGGTCAAATGTTAAGAGAGTCAACTCTGAGCCAACTCGAGAGCAACTCAATAGAAGCCATCAGAATGGGCTCACTGGATGGTGAGCTGAACACCAGTAAACTGCTAAGGATTACTCAGCTACATGCCCCCTCTGAAACCACATCAGATAGAACCATACACTCAAAAGAGAGAGAGAAAAGGATGTTGAAAATAGATGGAGAAACATTGCACCCTTATTTTATGGTAACACTAAAAATGAGGAATAATGCATATGAAAAGCTGTTGCCAGAAATGAAAACCCACATAAGAAGAATAGCAAAATCAGAGGGCAGCAATCTACCCATTGCATTAGATGCACAGAAAAGACTGATGGTCAACACAATAATAAGCTATCAGAGAGAATTAAATGAGATGGTAGAAAGACCATATATGTGCAGCACAGTACATGTCACATTCTATGAAAATTTCACACTCAAGATAGCTTGGGGAATTATGGCATACATAGAACAAATAGCAAGAATACTGGAAATCAACATCAACAAGGACAATCTAATGATCATCCACATCCTCAAAGAAAGTGAGTATAATAAAAACTTAGAAAATCAATTAGATCAAACGCTAAGGATGGCAAGAGTCCAGGGGATAAGAATAGTAATTATTGGAAGAACAATGTTTGAGGAGCTGCCACCATTTCTGGGTATTCTACAAATGTGAGTGGAAAACGTGTTCCTATGGGAAAAGATACAAACAGAAACAAAAATAGCAGAGTTAATATGCCTTGATCTACAAATAGATTATTGTGTAGCTTACTGCAGATTAATGGTTGATCCTTGTATAGCAATAGAGCTATTTAAACAAATAAAAACAATAGAGTTGACAACAAATGCAGAGGGCATAGAGAAAGCAAAATTTATATATCAAATGCAGCCTCACACAGAGACAGGAGCATATTAAGAGAATACAAGAAATATGGAAAGAAATGAAATTGCAAAAGAAAACCAAGGAAGAATGGCCTGAAATAGATATCAAAGCTCCATCAAAAAAATACCACAAGACGATTGAGGTAGCACTAACAGAAATAAATATACCATATGAACTAAACTCAATGAAAGACTTTAAAAATATGATATTCAAAGAAAAGAACGCCCTGCAAATCAGATTTAGAACATCCACATGGCTGTTGGTGATATTTACAACCCAAGAGCAAGGATTATGGTTACCAATTCTGAGATCAGTTCTACATAAGCTGACAAAAGCAAAAAAATATGAGCTGCGATGTCATCAATAAACACACAACTGAAAAACTGGCTACTAAAAGGACACATGGAGAAATTGACATCCCCTGACAAACTAAAAAGGCTGATGCAAGAAATCAAGAAATTCATCAGTAGAATAATAATCAATAAGAGTCTGATGGGAAGAATATCAATGGTAGACATGGCAAACATAACAGGCATCACACCAGAAGAGATAACAATATTCGACAAACCCATGAGGAAATATGTGGGGTGCTACATTGGAAATGTGCTGAGACAGGTTGAAGCAGAAACTTGGTTAACAACCAAAAAGATTATCAAAAGAAAAATTGTAGACACCAAAGAGATTGCCAAGATGATGAAAACCAAAAACATACAACAATTACTTGAACAAGAAATGAAAAGATATGAAAAGGAGAGCCTGAGCTGCACATTCATAAAAATCATTAAAAGCACTGAAATGATGCAGAGAGGAGGCATAATAGAACCTGTCAAAGTATGTGAGATGATAACCAAAAACACAAAGGGAAATTCTAGAGGAGGAAGAACTATTGATATCAACACAACTAATCCTATCCCTGAAGACTCAACAACAAATCAACAAAATCAATATAGAAAAATGGGAGCCTCCACATCAGAACACATAATGGAATGGATTGACACAGATGACGAAAGATTTTTAGTCAAGATAAAGATAACAAAAGAGTTGGAGGAGACTCACTCCAGAAATTACCAGTATGTAAAAGAAGAGCAAATGGTTGCATCAATGAAACTTATGTTCACAGAGGTGTTCACAAAAACAGAACTAGAAAAAATGCTGAAACCATGTAGCCAACTAGGCATGGACGTAGAATGCATCACATCAAAATTAGAAATAAATGAGAAAATTCAGATAAAAATGAGCAGAAGAGAATTAACTCAGATCTTTTGGGACACATTGAAAGATAGCAAAATGAATTACCCAGCCATGATTGGACTGGCAACAGCACCAATGACATCAAACAACTACAGAGAAATAGAATGACAGATAAAAAAATCCTCATTTGCACCCCACCAGAGACAGTCTCCATCCCAATGGTACTCCCAAGATGGAGGATTCTGAAAAAAGTTAAAATCACAAAGAAATTCTTACACAAGTATAAGACATACGTCAACACAAAGGAAAGAGCCAAAGTGATAGTCAATAGAGAAGATTATAAGAAAATGAAAAAAATAATGCTAAACAATGATAATAAAGAACAAGTATATGTTGAAGGAGTGATAACTCCCTACCAACTATACACACAAGGCAAACCAATAAATGAGCAACTGAAAGAATTGAGAGATGAAATAGAGAAATAAACAACAAAGGTGATAATGCTGTTTCCAGGAGTAAATGATGTGGTCTGGCTGGATCTGTGGGAAAAAAAATATTGATTCTACAACATCACAAAGTGCATGGAAATAGTAATGATGATGAGATTAAACAAGAATGATCCAACAATGATCACAGAGGAAGAAGTTAGAGACAACATAAGTTTCTTCTACAAAGACGTAGCAAATACAAGAAGCCTCAGGAAAGTCTTCACATTTTTCTATCTGAACACAATGATATATGAAGAAATGGCGCATACAAGTAGAGCAGGTGTGCAAAGGATGTTGATAATAGTGATAAAAGGCATGCAACTCTACACAAAATTTTACAACATTTTTCAGCCAAAATAAACAAGCTCAGAGAGATAACACCAATCTCAGAAAACATTAAAGAGGCAAAGTTTTTACACTATCACAGCACCTTAACAACAGAAAAAGAGGCAGTACTCAAGATGTCAAAACAACCTGAATTTGCAACTACAAGCTGGAGCAATCCCTGCATGGAAACAAAAATTAGAAAAGCTGATGAATTAGTCCATGGAGAACAAGCCATACTAAAAATAACGCAAGCTGAGGAGGGCATGTAGCATAATCCAAAGCATAATGTTGCTAAGAAGAGAAGATTGGATGATTATTCAGAATTAAGATCAAATTATTATTTATTGATTAAAAACAATTTAAATTTAATTATCATCATTATGTTTGTAATATGCAACTAAGAAACAATATAGCAAATTAGTACTTGTCAATGAATAATTTGACTAAATGAAAGGGGCGAAAACACTTCCATTATTTTTAGCAATTTTGGCAGATGAACAAATTCAAATTTCAAACAACAGGTACTTCTTGAATTTAACTATAAATAGAGTGAAAATCAATTTGGAAATTGTTGAAGTAAATTCTTCAAAAATCTTATCTTTAGATTTTATTATGTTTGCTTATTTATAAATCATGTCAAGCTAAACAGTAGATGCAATAGTAGTGGCTTGGGCACACATTGGGAGCAATTTGAGGGTCCTTGATCCAAGCCATGAACCTGAATTTACATTAGGGGCATGGATAGGAAATTGTTTTCCATTTAGCTGACTATTGATTCATTCATTTGTATGTAATAAATTGATTTCAGAGATAAGGCTAGTTAGCCTACCATAGGTTATATCCATATTAAATTATCTGGACTAATTAGGTGACCTATAAATAGACTGATTAATAGACTGAGCATGTATTGTTATCTAAATGTAAGCTAGGAAGCTGCAAGTAACTATTTACTTTATTTATCTATATTAATTAAAGCCAATAGTTTTTGGTAATGGCTGAAGTAGTATTTATTAAACAGCTAGTGACACTGCCAGGTTGCAAAGTAGAAAATTACACATTAAAAATTGAGTTTAAGTCAGTTACGTCCAGTCTTGAGAGTTGCACTAAGTTAGGATAGGGAACACATAAGTTACTTTGTTGAGCTGAGACTTGGAACTACTTGATTAATAATGGAGGCACACCAATGTGGATTGATTCAGAGATCTGAGTCAGCTGGAGGCCATAGTGAAATCACAGAGGGGAACTGTGACAATATTATACCTAAATAGTATTGGGTTACTTGGAATTAACACAAGTTAATGACANGGAAATTGTTTTCCATTTAGCTGACTATTGATTCATTCATTTGTATGTAATAAATTGATTTCAGAGATAAGGCTAGTTAGCCTACCATAGGTTATATCCATATTAAATTATCTGGACTAATTAGGTGACCTATAAATAGACTGATTAATAGACTGAGCATGTATTGTTATCTAAATGTAAGCTAGGAAGCTGCAAGTAACTATTTACTTTATTTATCTATATTAATTAAAGCCAATAGTTTTTGGTAATGGCTGAAGTAGTATTTATTAAGCCATAGTGAAATCACAGAGGGGAACTGTGACAATATTATACCTAAATAGTATTGGGTTACTTGGAATTAACACAAGTTAATGACAATGTATATCATGTCAAAGTAAAAAATTAATATCAGTGCATCCCTACCTGCATCTAACAGGAAATAATAATTTAAAGAATAATTAACTCTCAATTGAAGCCTGGTAGCAGATGCTACAGTAGCATCTGCTACCAAGCTCTAACTCACATTGACTAATTCCTTTTGAATATAATTCTGTGTTAAGTGCAGGTAGGGATGTACTGTAACTAACTGCATTACTCTATTAATACTCTTAGTTAACTTTGATTAACTGTATAGTAATCAAACACTGTTTAAGTGTGGACTGAATGCTGCAGTTCTCATGTTGACTGATCTTTCATGAGGCCTCTTGCCAACTCTGATCTCTGAATCTTCCAACAAGTAATAATCTTCATTATCAATGGATTGTTTTCAGATCTCAGCTCAATGAAGTAGCTTATGTGTTCCCTATCCTAACTCAGTGCAACCCTCAAGGCTGGATGTAACTGACTTAAGCTTGCTTTCTAATGAGTACTTTATACTTGCAACCTAGAAACATCACTAGCTGCTTAATAAATATTTATTCAGCTATTACCAAAAAATACTGGCTTTAGTTAATTTAAATAATTAAATAGATAATTACTTGCAGCTTTGTAACTTACATTTAATTTGTAATACATGCTTGGTCTCATTATTTTTCTATTTATAGGTCACCTACATAGTCTAGTTAATGTAAAATATAATAACCTATGATTGGTTATCCAACAATTTCCTCTGAGTTTTCATTATTGCATACATGTTGATGGAAGAATCATTAGTCAGCTAAACAGAGAAAAACTCCTACTTGTATCCCTAACCTAAATGCAGTTTCGTGGCTTAGATCAAGTACCCTCAAATCACTTGCAATGTGTGCCCTTGCCACTGCTAATGCATTGACCTTTTAGCTTGACATGATTTAATAATAAGCAAACCAAATTAAATCTAAAGATAAGATTTTTGAAGAATTTACTTCAACAGTTTCTCTAAATGATTTCACTCTATTTATAGTTCTAAATCCAAAAGTACCTGCTGATTTTGAATTTTAAATCATCTGCCAAAATGGCTGAAAAATAATGGAAGTTATATTACCCCCTTTGTTTTGCCAAATTGTTTCAACAAGTTCTATTTGGTAAATATTGTTTCTTAGTTGCATTTTACAAAATTTATGATGATAAACTTAAATGGAATTTGATTTACAATTAATATTAATTTAATGATAATTTGATGATAATCTTCCTTGACTGACTAATCTCTTATTTTTTCATTTTTAGCAGCATTAATTCTTGGATTATGCTACACTCCTCCCTCAGCTTGCATTATTTTTAGCACAGATCTTTCTCTGTGGACTAATGCATCAGCTTTTCTTATTATTTTTTCTGCTTTTGGGTTTCTCCAGCTTGTTGACGCAAATTCTGGCTGTTTTTGTCATTTTTAGTGTCACTTCTTTCTCTGTGGTTATGGTGGTATGGTGGCACAGGAAATTAACTTCTTTTATATTGTCCAATATTGGTGTGATCTCTCATAGTTCATTCATTTTTCTAGAAAATATGTTGTAATATTTTTGATACAGTTGGATCCCCTTTATTGCTATCATCAAAGTCATCTGCACATCTGCTCTGCTTGTATGAGCTAGGTCTTCATGGATTGCTGTATTTGGATAAAAGAATGTACATACTTTCCAGAGGCTTCTGGTATTTATATATTTATAGAAGAAGCATATGTGGTTCCTCAATTCCTCCTCCATTATCTCATTTTGGCCATTTTTATTCAATTTTATCATAGTCACTATTTCAACCTGCTTTGTGACATTGTAGTATCTATACTGCTTGTCCCATAGATTGAGCCAGACCACATCATTTACTCCTGAGAATAGCATTACCACCTTTGTTGTTCCTTTGTCTATTTCATTTCTCAGTTTCTTGAACTGTTCATGGATGGGTTTACCTTGTGTGTATAGTTGATAGGGAGTTATCACTCCCTCAACATATACTCACTCCCAGTTGTCATTACTGAGCATAATTTCTTTTGTTTTCTTGTAGTTCTCTCTATCAATTATTGCTTTGGCTCATTCTTTTGTGTTAACATATGTTTTGTATTTGTGCAAAAATGCTTTTACTATTTTAACATCCTTTGGTATTCTCCATCTTGGGAGTATCATTGGAATTAATATTGTTTCTGGCAGCATACATATGAGGATTTTTGTTTTGATCTGTTGCTCTATCTCATTGTAGGTTGCTGATGTTATCAGTGCCATTGACAATCTGATTGTTGCATGGTAATTTGTTTTACTGTCTTTTAGGGTGTCCCAAAAAGTTTGCATTAATCCTTTTCTACTCATCTTTATCTGGATTGTATCATCACTCAAAAAGAATATGCTGCAAACCAAAGAGATCAGCATTGAAAGAATAACAGTGATTAAATGTAATCAAAAATGATTGTAAAATTTAGTTAATTATCTTATTCATTTTGTAATATGCAACTAAGTTACAATATTGTACATTGTGAGAAAAATACCAGAGCTGATTAAGTAATATTTGATAAATTGTAACAAGCAAAATTACGCTTACATAAGAACAGCCATATTGGCAGAAGATTAATTCAAAATTCAAAATCAGCAGGTACTTAGAACTTTTTAAATAAATAGCTTAGAATTTAAAGGAAATTTGATGAACAATAAATTCTTCAGAGTTTATTTTATTTTCATTTTCTTCATTTATCTGGTTTGATATTTATTAAAATGTTCAGCTAAGCAAGTTGTGTTTAATTAGAATTGATTGTAAAATTTAGTTAATGATCTTAGTTATTTTTGTAAGATGCAACTAAGCCTTAAATATTGTTCAAATTAAGAAAAACTTGTTAGCTGATCAAGGAACATTTGACAAATTAAATTGAGCAAATTATGCTTACAAAGGAACAAGCCATATTCCAGACGAATTATTTAAAATTCAAAATCAGCAGGTACTTTTGGAAAATTTTTATAAATAGCTTTGAACTAACCAGAAATTTGATGAACAATAAATTCTTCGGAGTTTATTTTATTTTCATTCTACTCTTATCTGGTTTGATTATTTAATAAAATGTGCAGCTAGGCAAGTTGTGTCGAGTAGTGGCTGGATTCCATCACGGGATCGATTCGGAGGGTCCTTGTGCCAGTCAAGAAACCGCACTTATGTTACGGTTAGGAGTTTTTCGATTCTTGCCTAGTCTGACTATCGATCAATACATGTATGAAATAATCAATGCCTGAAACGACTGGATAGTCGACACTTAGGGATATATATATATTCTTAAATGTAGGAGACTCGACTATAATTGACTTGATAAATGACCTTACATGTAATACTATTAAATGTAGGTGTAGGAAACTGCAATCTTATTACTTAAATAATTAAGCCGATAGTTTTACGGTAATGGCTATTCTAATATTTTGTAAATGCAGTTAGTGTCAATGCCCGGTTGCTTTACTAAATCAAAACAACAAACACTTTACAAATTTGAGTTTAAGTCAGTTACAACTTTACTTGAGTGCATGCACAGAGCTAATGTAAGGTACACATAATTAGTTCCAGTTGAGCTGAGGTGGTGCCGTGGACTCAATCATTGTTTGAGAAGGAGAGGAACTGTCTTGTGGAGATCGGCTTTGGGCAGTAGCCCATAGAAGAACTGAAGAGGAAACGCCATACGACTCCGTCACCTAAACAGTGATAGTCAATGCTCAGTTATTTAATTAACATAACTAGTTAATAAGAGAGAAAAGTTTGACGGTTCAACAACTTGGTAACTCCTCGCCCGCTATTTACTGAGTACTAATTATCAATAATAATACACGGTGCAAATAGGCCAGGTGGAGGATGTTACACTAAAAAGGCCAGGTGCAGGATGTTACAGGATCTGTTCTTTCATTTTTATCTTCAATGTGATGCATTCAATGTTGACAGCTAATTGATTGCATGGTTTTAGCAGCTCTTCCAGTTCTGTTTTCATGAATGCCTCCATGAACATTATTTTCTTCAATGTGACCATTTGCTCCTCCTTAACTTTTTGATAATTTCTGGAGTGAATTTCTTCTGTCTCCTTTGTTATCTTTATTTCAACGAAGAATCTTTTGTTGTCTGTATTGATCCACTTCATTGTGGTTCCTGGGCTGGTAGCTCCCCATTTCTCTATGTTAATTCTATCCATCTGCTGTTGAGTTTTCAGGGATAGGATTAGTTGTGTCAATGTTAATAACTCTTCCTCTTCCAGAATTTTTCTTTGTGTCTTTGTTATCATTTCACAGGTTCTGTTATCCCATCTCTTCATATCATTTCTATGTTCTTTATTATCTTCACGAATGTGCTCCTCAGCTCTCTTTTTCATATCACCTCATCTCTTCTTCTAATGTTTGTTGTATGTTTTTCTCTTTCATCACCTTGACTACTTCTTTGGTATTGACAATTTTCCTTTTGATAATCTTTTTTGTTTTTATCCAAGGCTCTGTTTCAACCTGCCTCAGCCATGTCTCTAATGTGGCACCCCACATATATTTTCTCATGGATTCATCAAACAGTGTGATTTCCTCTGGCACTATCCCTGTCTTATTTGCTATTTTTAAGGTTGATGTTCTTCCAATTGGGCTCTTATTTATTATGAGTCTGCATATCATCTTCTTGATTATCTGCATAGGCTTTTTTGATTTTTCTGGGGATGTCAGTTTCTCAACATGTCCTTTTAGCAGCCAATTCTTTGTTTGTGTATTAATTGGAGACATTGTGATTTCATATTTCTTTACTTTTAGGAGTCTGTAGTTGAAGATCCTTCTCTTCCATTGTAAATATTGCTATCAGCCACATGGATGTTTTGAATCTAATTTCTGGTGGGTTTTTCTCCTCAAATATCATATTTTTGAAATCTTTATTCGTATTTAGCTCATACACTCTATTCATTGTAATTTACAGAGTTGATATTACTAATTTTAAAATTAAAATAGATGAATGATGCAGTTTTGCCACAATATTTATATATATATATATATATATAAATATATAAATATATATATATATATGCTATGTGACTGGTTTTGACTCTAAATCATTTTCAATACATTTAATTTTGTTAAATATGTTTACATTAAAGAATATTAAATATGTTGGTCATTCTTTGTTTATTCATTAGTCTTTGTTTTTTTGATTTCCTAATAATTAGGGCTTCAGAAATCTTAGTATTAGGTGTTTTCAAGATCTTAAAATTATTGCTGATTGCTGGATGTTGAAGAGTATAAATTTCAGAATTTAAGTGTACTGATAAATGTTCATTAATATCTTCTCACTCAGGTTACTACTATGGGTCTTGTTTGAAATTTAGAAGAAATAATAATGCTTAAATGAATACAAACAGTAGACTGTATATTTGAATTTACTTAAGAATTATAAAATGGAAGTTTAAAAGCTAATATTTAAAATGAATAAGAAATTTTAACTGGCACAAAAATATTTCTAGTTTTTGCAAATTTTTGCAAACTTAGGGACACAAAAAAGTTTGAAGTCTCATTTCCTCAATGAAAAATACTCATTTCTTGAAAACTTAAGTCTCAGTCTCAGTCTCATAGTCTTGGTCTAGCTTTAATTCCTTGTGTTAACATTTATCATATATATTTAAAATGACTTTGGAATAATGTCTCTAATGGATCATTAAAAATTTTTATTTAATATTAGCTTAATTATATTTTGGAAATGTAATGCACTACCAAGGTTTTTTAGGATTGAGAATATTGAAAACTGGAACTCAAATTAGCTTCTAAAACTCAATCAAAATCACTCTGAAGAGGAATCCTTAATAATTGAACTCTGTACCTATAAATGGTGCCCAAAATATGTTTATGCACACAACTTTTAGCATATAAATAAACACCATGATTTCCATTAATGTAGCCTAATGTAATATCCTCTACCAGGCTTTATCACCATTGATTCATTGTTACCTTGTAACATTGACTGTGTTTATAATTAAAGTGGACATTTACATTTATTTACTTGCATTCCATATTTCAATAATCTAAACTATACAGAAAACTAATTGAAATACAAGTTAAAAAATGCATATATTCCTTCAAATATATAATTACAAGTTCATTGAAATCATATCTCTAATGGTTTTTAATTTTTGGTGATGTCAGATTGGGGGGGGGAATGAAATAGGGGGAAGTGAGATACAAACAATTGAAATATGTTGTTCATAGCCTACAAAGATTAGAATTCCTGATCATTTCTAAAAATTCAATTGAACTCACAGTTTCTTTCAAAATACATATGACTCTTGCCAGAAAAGTAAGATCTACAAAAAAAAAATCAACTAAAAAATGTGTACCCAATTCATATATTATAAATTATTTAATTTTCAAATTGCCAATTTTACATAATTTGTATATTAAATGGCTGCAACATTTTTCAAAAGGTATACCAAATATCTCAATACAGATACTGACTAAAAAGCAGTATAATTACCCACACCTGGATAAGATAATGAATCTTTGAAAATTTCTTAAGCAACTACTTTCAACTCAATGAACTTAAAAATATTCTTTCACTATTTCTGCTTATTTTATAAATTTATTAGTGCCTAATTTTTATGCAGCAATTACTTACATCACTTTGTAAACCACACTATCAAAAATCTCTGTCAAATTGCCATTGTATAACCATGATATTTTACCAATTTAATTGGCTGAAACAACCTTATTGCTCAACATCACTGTCTGATTTGATATTGTAGAATCGTGGGCTGGTAGGGAAACTTAACTAGAAACTTAATTGACTCTGCAGAAGGTTTAAATAGTGTTTACAGTACAGCCACAATTCCGAGAAACAGAATAACATAGAACTTATAACATAAATTATAGATGGAACATTGGTAATTCATCCAAGTAACAAAACTACTTTAGGTACAATCCAAGATGACCAAATCTTATGGCTTCCAGCCAAAGCGGAGCATCCAAAAGTAAAGTGCTTAATCTATTGACTGGTGTTACCCTATTTGTCTCACTTTTTAATTTCTATCTCACTTCAGAAAATACAAACTCTCATTTTCATTGTTATCTCTCAGCTCACTATTAAATAATCTGTAATTGCCAGATATTTGTGCTAGCCAACAGCATGGTATCATCACAGTGTTAGGTT
>CABFPE010000630.1:55021-71592 GCA_900660155.1 Hofstenia miamia | reverse complement strand
CATCGTGCACTCATGAATCCTGATGTGTGGTCTGAAGGCGTCTTGATTCGTTATTATCGCCTCTCTGACGATGAGCGCAAATCTTTTGGCCTTCGTCCCCGCCACCGTAATCCGCCTCGCCGTGACTGACTATCTCACTCTGTTCTTCCTCCTCCCCGTAACTCTGGCTTTTCCGTATTGCTTGCCAATGCCCACAGTCTTGTATCTTTGAACGGCCGTCTCAGCTTTACAATTTCTTCTTGCAGTCTCCTGTTGACTTCATTTTCATCACTGAAAAAAATTAATTTACTTGGAAATTTAGTCGCTTTTCGAAAAATTGATTATCATGCATTTTTAGCTCTTGATGAAATTTGATTCTATTCAATGATATCAGCAAAATCAGTGTGATCTGATTTGTAGTCAATGGACTTCGCAATTACACTGGAAAGTACAATTTTCCTTGTATAAATGTATTACATAAAATATTGGGTTTATTAAAAGCTCTGTATCACTAATATTAAATTTCATCAATAATGTTATTAGTATAAATTGGCATCACGTTTTTTTGATTCCTTATGGTAGTAATAGTAGAGATTACACTTTAAAAATGGTTCTGTATCTTCTAGGAGGTAAGGATTCAAAATAGTTCAATGGTGGTGTGGTACAGTGCAATGAAAATTGTCATGTAACAAATATGGAGAAAAATTTTGAGTAGGCCAATTTGAGGCTGTAGAATATAAGGCGTGAGGCAATGTGGAGCAGATCTCAACACGTGGAAATGGGGCAGGGCACAAATTCTGTGGGGCGGGACAGGGCAATTCATAAAAATCCGCCCATCTCTGGTTTTGGTATTGCCGAAATCTTACTCTTCCATAAAAATCTAGTAATTGTTAATCCGTCAATTGTAGGATAGGAGCTTGGAATATAGTGCACTGAGAGTTTGGAATGGACTTCTGTAAATATATTTCGAAGTGGTGCCAACGCATTATTTCACTCGCGCTAAAGTGGTTCATCAAACCTAAGTACAGATTTAATTTGAATACATCATTCTCGTGTTGCTATACAGATAGGGTAGCCATCTCTTATGCTCCATAATTCGCCAATAACTCGATATCTTGCACAAGATGCACCTAAGATTACAAGTAAATCGATAAAAGATTCAAATTTATTAAATCAATATGCTTGAAAATTTTTACATTATTTGGATTGTTAGCATTCCACTTTGCAACTATTCTCCGTTCTTGTAAGCCAAGTGGTTTTAAATTCTAACGCCTGGTAATAGTGTTTTCCTCTTCGGCTTTGTCCGTGTAACTTCGATGCTCATAATGTCCTTACTCATACTTGTTTGCAATTCCCACATTCTAGTTACGATTGTTAGTTTTTAATCTAGCTTCTCGCTCGTGCAGTGTATTATTCTAAATCCTCTCGTATGGTTTAATTTGATTGCGTGCGTGAATGCTTATAAATGCTTGCTACCAGTGATTGTTGGCTCATACAATGGATCATATTACTTAAGTTTTCCCTGTTCTAGTATTATGGCGATGCTAGTTGGTGACCCAAGACTGTGTAAAGAACGAACCTCGAAGGATCTTTTTACTTTTTCTCAATTACTTTTACTTAATGAAAATTGTTTATTTCTTGTCAGAAAGAAAATATCTCAATTACAAGTGAAGGGAAAACCTGTAAACTGTACTTCAAAATATTCTCAGTGCGTGAACCTAAAAAGAAAATGGTTAGATTACTGAATAGTAAGTTATTTTTATATGTAATATACAAACTAGAAATATCAGAAAATTATCAAATGAGCAACTCTAAAGCAACGATTTTTAAAACTTCGTGTAAGCCAATCACTCTCCAAACAGACACTATACTTAACGCAACTCTTGGAAAACTCGAACTCTCTCTCCAAGTTACTGAAATATAGAAAGAAAGCAATGGAATATAGTGCTAATTATCTTAAAACGTTAAAGAAAGACGAGCTAATAGACACCATCCTGGATCTTCATAAAAAACTATCTATGCTCGAAAACCGCTTATCAGCAATGTCTACCCCAACTGTAACATCACCCCTTGGTACTTAATCGGCATTCATTGAATACCTCGAAAATAGATTTACCGAACAAGAGCAAAGAGCTCAAGAAAAATTAAACAATTTTAAAAATGATATTCTTTTTTCTATTAATACGCTAATGACAAGAAATGCTAATCAGTCAACAATGGCAGCTAACATAGAACTGCCCACAATACCTACTCCCCCACATAGACGGAGAGCAACCTCCCCACTACCAACTCCTCAACAAATGTTTGACACGAAAACTAAAGGACGTGTTTCAATGTTACCTGATAATCCTCCGAACATGGACATGAAAATCTCTAGACCACCACAATTTTACACAGGAAAATTCGATGTTAAAGGACAGACATTTCGCGAATAGCTAGTTCTATTTGAAATCTATCTTTTGCAACAAAACGGTACAAAAAAAACAGAAACACATAATTGTCACTATTCCTCACAGAAAGAACATTACAAGTCAGCTTAAATTTTGACGCAAAAACAAATGCTGATTATGACAAACTAACTACCTATATTGCTAGATCATTTGTAATAATGATAATACAAGGAAGCAATACTGAATGCAACTCTATAATTGCAGGTACACTAAAGACGACGATATAATTAACTATATTTACAAAGTGGACAGACTTCTACGTCTCTCCCAAGAAGAAGAACGCTACTATCCACAAAATTTATACTCTTTCATACACACAGGTTTACCTGAAAATATAAAACAAAGTTTTGAAAAAATGGAAACTCTAATAAAATATGCGTCTTGATACAACTCTCTCTAGAAAATAACAATCATATAAATCAACAAATGGGAAAAGCCACATACGATTAAAAACCAACTTTTGTTAAAAAGGAAACAACTCAGACCAAGATCAACAACTGCCAATGGACAAACAGAAGACAAACAGAAAATCAGATGTATAAAATGTGGCCAACAATGACACATCCAACAGGATTGCAAAACTGTTTTTTATGCGGTTAATGATGGATTTTACACAACCGAAGATGCTGAAGAACTGGTGCCGTCCCCAGACCGTGCAAAGGAATATCTATTGTTACCGATCTCTTGGAAAGAAATCTCATTCCAGTCACAATTAACAGTACGAATATTAAAGCAACGGTTTTACACAGGAGCTTCAATCACCATCATGGCGGACTCCTGCCTTAATGATATAAGGTGGAATAGAAATAATATAGCAAACAATGACACAAAATTAAAGGAGTGGTAAAAAACTCACCTCTAACTGCATACATCAACGATGTCCTCATTGCTACAGCAACCGCAAAAGAACATGCAGAAAAACTAAATGAAGTCCTCCACCTGCTCTATAATGCAGGCGAAGCAACAAGTCATATTCCTGGGGAGAACGATACAGCACAGACAAATTCAGATTAAGGATAATGCAAAACAACTGCTATAGGAAATTAAAGCGCCAAGAAACGA
This sequence comes from Hofstenia miamia, assembly GCA_900660155.1. NCBI lineage: Eukaryota > Metazoa > Xenacoelomorpha > Acoela > Hofsteniidae > Hofstenia > Hofstenia miamia. The sequence continues at coordinate 68,101 of CABFPE010000630.1, read as the reverse complement.
AAAAGACCTTCAATGCATTCTGGGCTTTATAAACTCTTCTCATATCTTTATACTGAACCTAGCATCTAACACTGTACATATGTGCAATCTGTTAAAAAAGAACAAGGAATTTGAATGGTCCTGGAAACAACAGGATGCACTGAACAACTTAAAAATCGATATGAAAAAATTAAGTCGTTAAATTCTCCAATATCCTACAATTAATTCATACTAGACTGTGGCGCATGCACAGTATCAATAGGAGCCCAATTAAGTCAAATTCAAAATGGACAAGAAATGCCCAATGGGCATTGCCCATTTTTTAAAAACTAAGGCCTGTAGAAGAACACTACGGCGCCACTAAACTCAAAATGCCTGTGCTCATCGAATCTCTAAAGAAATTCCACCATTTTCCCATCAGAGAGAAAACATTCCTAGTGTGCACAGATAACAGTAGCTTCTGCTGGCTGGAAAAATATGCTGGTGACTGATCTTCCATAATCACTCATTGGATTGAGTGATTCAACTTCACAATAGAACACAGCAAAGATAACCTAATGTGAACATTAACGGAAAAACGATATTACCCTTACTAATCATCATGATAAAAGAAGAAATAACAGCAGAAGAAATAGCAAAAGCCCAGCAAACTATCATGGTCTTCAGCCAAATTGTCAAATGTTTAAAGAACAAAAATCATCAACAGCATGGCCATGCGATATTATGAGAAACACAACTGAAAACTAACAACAAGCGACATATTGTGCGCAGCCTCAGACTCCAATAACAGAATAGTTGGAGTATTATAACGGCGAAGTTGGGAAAAAAATACACGAGATTAGCCACTTGGGGGTGCATCAAAGAAAATTTCATCACAACCTACCTAAAAAACCAGTACAATACGTAATCAACAAATGCCAAACTTGCATTCTCCTTAACAAGCCCCACTTCCCTGAACTAGAAAAAATCCTCACAGAGCCTACTCAACAAATCGTCAACTGTGACATTGAGCAGCTCTCTAAAGACGATCAAGACTACACCTATGTACTCGTCATGGTGGATAACTTTACGAAATACTGTAAGATGATACCACTACACGACATTCAATCTCAAACAGTCACTAAAGCAATACTACACAACTGGAAATGTGTATTTGGATCAATGGAAAAACTCATCACTGACCAGGACAAACAATTTGACAGCTCACTATTCCATACTCTCGCCGAAAATCTATAAATGCTGCACTGTCATACAACAGTAAATCACCCCCAAGCTAATGGAGAAGTCAAGAGAGTGAACCAGACTCTACTTAAACTTATGCGGACAATCACATCATATAACGACAGGAAAATGGAGAGAGGTCCACTAGTGGAATACTTCTATAGCACTTCGATGCATACAACCATCAAAATGACTCCATACAAAGTACTGTGTACCATAAAGCACCTACGCTGATTTCAATGCTATTCAGAGAATATGGTCCAGAAATAAACAATGAATACGTAAAGCAGCTAATTAGCAAAATTGCTCTAATGCATGAAACAATGTGCCACAACACGCAAAGAAGCGCCATCTGCCAGCAATGCTATTTCAATAAACCACACATATATGCCAGGTGCAGTGAAAAATGAGAAACAAAGATGCAAACTTATGTTTGGGACGGCCCTCACACTATAAAGAAAGCCTTACCACACAACAACTATCAACTCGACAACAACAAGTTCACTCATTTCCAAAATCTAAAGAGAACAGCTAAAACATCGATCATGCTAAACTTAACGATTTTGAAAAACTCGAGTTAATTAACATAGAAAATAATGGGCAATACCTGAACCCGGAACTGAACCTTGTTGAAGAGCAACCCTTTGATGAAATTTACGAACCAACTCTTCTTCACCTGTATGAATGCGCATGCGCACACAACCAACTCAATTAGCTACATATTATATATATTAAAAGGGATGAAAAATAACATTGCATCTTTGCCTTTAGATTATGAAACAACGTCACAGCCTGAGAAAACAACTCCGGAAACTTGCTAAACAAACTACTTCACTGTGAGCTCCTAATTCCCCGGATACAATGTGTACCAGTAGGTCTACTTCGGGTACGCAGGATATCCTTGACACAACATGAACAATCTCAAGTATGTCTCAGTATGCATATATATATATATATATATATATATATATATATATATAGCTATATAAATATATTCGTCAGTTGTACTATGGGAATCCTGGGTGGGGTGTACAGGTGACGGATTTTTAAAAAATCTCTTAGTGCACAGGACGGATTTTTAGTTTATTCATTTCTTCATATTTTTTTTCAATTTTTTATTAGAAACAGTTTGTATGTTTATTCTAACTGCTTTGAAATTAATTTTAATCAAAAAATAGTTTCTTTTAAAAATCAGTAAGTTGTAAACTTTTAGAATATATCAGTCAGTTGTAGTACTATAAAAGAAAAAAATCCCATAGTAAAACTGACGGTTTGGAATATAAATATAACATTGTACAGGTGACTGCCTATATTTGCACTTAATAATCCCGTACCCAGCGTAAATGGCTTCCAGTTTTGAGTGAAATTAAATTTTTTCAAAAAATGTAGCCAATATGTGTTTACAATAGGCCTAGGTATCACCATGCAAAATTCTGACCATGTAGGTTAATTATTGAAATTTTCGAAAAAAATATACAGGGTGTGCCAAAAAAAGATTTTATTTTATTTGGCTTCCGTTTTGTATGTAGATGATGGATCGAGCTGTCCTTCTAGGTATTAATAGTCTATGCTTTAGGATTTTTTTTGCCACCAACCCCATCTTTCAATTACGTTAAGTTATTGAAAATTGAGCAGAAATTTAACACTAATTTATTGAAAAAAATAAAAATATTGTTTTTACTACATTTAAGTTCATTGGATGTGTGTGCTTCTGAAATTTTTAAATTCGAAATACTTGTGAAGACCGCAACATCGTAAAATTGAAAATCTATAGTTTAAAAAATCATATAAATAAATGTAATGAACATTCATTTGTCTTAATTCTGTTTTCCATGAAACCAGTTTGCTAAGATAGAAAATAAATATTATCTACAAAAAATATTACAAATTAGGTTAAAGCGATGGATTTTGACCGCAAATTTAGGTAGAATTGCGGCCTGTCCGAATCCGACCCAACGCATTTCAGACTTATTGAGATGATTCTTGCCAACAAATTTTCTCTAATTTTTGGTTTGCTTGTTAAATAAGTTCAAAAAAAACGAAGTGTATAAAATTTAAACATTTAAAAATGTAAATTGTCTTTTTCCGCATATTGCTTATAATTCTATAGCATTTACTATATTTGTGTCTGGTCAATAGGGTGGTTTGAAAAATTTTTTTTTGGAATTTCAATATGGGGGATCCAAAAACCTGGGAAACACTCCAAAAATAGCATTTTCACATATTTTTTGGTAGGCCCCTAAACTCAGCCACCTACCCCCAAAAACGTCACGTAAGGTCAAATTTCACAGATACATTTTGTTTGAATTTTTCCTAAAAAAGGAATAGCTGTTTTATAAAAGTTTCACTTCTATAGTGAATTTTATCATTATACAATAGAAAATATTGCATTCTCTATTCTTGTAGGGCTTTCTGATATTATTCTAGTCTGACAGCCGTCTAAAAATAGTGCATCCACTACATTTGGATGAGTTTTTTGTATATATATTATAGCTTTATGCTCTGTATTTCTATTCTATACATTATATCTTTCTACTATATATCTTTAGACAGTCAGTACCCTACCAATTCTTATTCAATTCCTTAGCTCTCTTTTCCCATTCTTTAGAGCTCCTTTAGTTCTATATCCCAATTTTTCTATTATATTTATAATTACTATTCCCTTTCCGTTATCAATGCTTTCATTTATTATAACTTTCTTTAAATTTTTTTCGACTATACCAACTGACCGATTTTAGAATCCTATAGCTCCGCGACTTTTCACCTTATGGACTAGGATTATACATCAAAATGTACGCAATCACTAGCTCCATGTGAAACTTATTTATTTTTCGAATTTATCTATACTGGTTGAACAGTGTCGGCCAAAAGAAATTATCAATTTTGAAAACTCAATCATTTCTATGATACTTTCAAAAGTCGAAGTTTACTACCAGTATCAGCATTTATCTCTATACCTGTATACTGTAGTTTTATTTGTGAGTTTTTAAAGATGCTATAACAGTGACAATTTTTGTAGTTGATAATTAAAATTAGCACATTTGAACGAAGAAATGGACTAACAACACAAAAGCTGAAATAAGATTAATCAAAAGATTAAACAGCAAGCAAGATTGCTTTCCATCATATAATATATGTGCATGATTTTTAAACTTGAGTAAGTTAAAGAAACAATCTAATTTCAATAAGTATGCAGTTACCTTTGGTCTACACTTTAGTGCTGTATTACTAGTTATGCTCTGAAATGATATTATGCCATAGTGTGTAGATTGTTTGGTTTACTTTTGCATTATTTTCATTTTGATGTGCTATATGATTGTGAGGAAACACAGTTTTGTCGTTAGGCACCAATTAGTAATCATTACAACATTTGATCTTGAAAAATACATCAAAAAGCACATTTTTTGAAATATCTCAAAAATTGTTGAATTTAGAGAAAAAGTTCCTTTTAGGATAGATATAAACTTGTGTATTCTGCATCTTTTTACACCAATATCACCTTTCTATTATAAGAAATGAGTGAGTTATGGCCATTTTTGTGAGGTGGCTGAGTTTAGCGGCCTACCAAAACAAATATGTGAAAATGCTATTTTTGGAGGGTTTTCCAGGTTTTTGCACCGCCCCCCTTCCATATTGAAATTCCAAAAAAAAAAATTTTCAAACCACCCTACTGATCAAGCAGTAACGGAATTTCATTTTCATTGTTAAAATCGATGCTACTCATTCAATAATTATTTATTTATTTTTATTGAGATGTGTAATGTGTAACTCCTTAGTAGGTTCATCAATTAGACAGTATATATTGTTTTGAGGAATTCAATTTTCTTTGATCTATTAGCACAAAACTAGTCCGTAACGGAATTTCAAAAAGTTAACATCACTTTTACAATTACATACCATTTTCATCATAACATGCTGTTCCTCTATAAAATACGTATATGATCAATGTTATATCCTTTAGGATTAGTACCCTATTTTATCACCAAATGTTGACATAGTTGAACTATTAATTCCATGAAAAATTAAGAAACTAATTGGTTCTACATGGTAATGTAATTTCATTGTATCAGAATTTCGATGATCCCCTGTTACCATGCATAGACTCTACTTGTTACTATTTTTACCATTTTTGCATTAATATCCCTATAGTTAAATTTTTAGGCGCATATAAATATGTAAACATAGAGAAGAACAGCATATCTTCAATCTTAATTTTTCACTCGAAATTTTGCATTCTCGTCAAATTATTATTATTTACAAGTCCAACATAGGTTTCAATTGTAACTTGTAAGTTTTTAGACTATATTAAAGTGGTTTTTCTCTATATATAATGCCGAAAACTATCTAAAAAGCAATAAGGGTCCCTTAAATCAAACATCACAGAGAAAGAGCATCCTCACACCATATTTCTGAAAGTCTAAATATTCCAAAATCAACAGTAGCTCGAAGCATCAAAATTTATAAGGATCGTGGTACACTTACTCCATTAAATCACCCAGGAACAACACTGGCGTCCCAAATAATTCTTCTACAACTTGCTGAAGCAAATCTGTTGGTTAATTCCAATCTTTTAAAAGCCATTTGGAGCGATGGGAACAAAGCTGCAGTTCGTACAATAAGGAATGTTTTAATTAATAGTGGTCTATCAGCTGCTAGATTGGCTGCTCCGAAGTCATTTTGTCGCATTTTCAAAGAGTGCGACGTCAAAAATTTTGTTGAAACGTTTCTTCAAACGACATTCAAAATTGGACTAAAGTAAAATTTAGTGATGCGTCAACATTTGAGCTTTTTTCTCGTTGACGGGTAGTTGCTTGAAGGCCTTCAGGGGTGCTTTGGTCCTTTCATCCCAAATATACACTGAAAACTCTAAAACAAAAGTTATGGTTGGGCGCTCATGTGCATCAGGTTTTAGAAATATAGTTAAAGTAGAAGAAAATATGACAGCACATCGTGCTGTCAAATTCTTAGTGAAAACTTTCTTTCTTACTTACCTCGCAATTCTCTTTATCAGCATGATGAAGTCCTTGAAAACAGAGCCCGTGATAAAGTCCAATTTCTTGCTGATAATATAGCTAAATTGGCATTAATTTAAATGTATTAATCTATTTTTAAAACTTTTATGTTTAAAACTAAGGGGCAGTTCAATATTTGGATTATTTATGAATTTGTTAACAGTTTCTTGACCAAATGTCGACTACGTCTACAAACGTATGTTAATGAAAATTATTGAATAATAAGTTCATTAAAAGTTTATTTTACCTGCTATATTTTCAAGATCATTGCCATAATAACTCAACTAATGGGATTTTAATTTCATTATTTACATGACGTTACCAAAATAACGCATTACTTAGTTTGTTAGTAAGTTTGAAAATATAAGACGTAGTATAGGGATTTGATTTTTTGTATTAAAGACAAAATTGTAAATTTGTGACACCGGATTTTTATGCGCCACAACAAATTTAAAATTCTACACAACACAACATGTGTTGTGCTGTGTTGTGTACACAACATACAACGGCAGGCCTATTTTTTTCATTTTCAAAATTCAATTTCGCCACACATTTAAATGTAGGATTTCGTAGAATTCTCCCCTGCCTACTTCCATTGTTCATGGAATCGCAAATTTAAGCACTTATATCAGAACATTTAGATAATCAATCGCGGACAATTTGTCTATTAAATAACAAGCGAGAAGTTGCTCTTGTTTTGTACAAAGACTACTCTGTGGAACAACTGCCACTGAAGTTATATAGAAGCAAATGTTTGAATTTCGATGTCCAAGTTCTCCTAGACTTTGCAATGGAATCTACAAAGGACTTTTTAAGAGAAGAACCTTCAAACTCATTTAACTATCATCTTGCCGAATTCATCCTAGATGAATGCGTTTGTAATTTCGACAGAATATTTCCACTCAGAGAAGAGACAAAACTTTTTTCTACTTTAAAAACTGAAAGTTTGTTATTGATTAAAACTCTAGGAAGAAATGCCCATCTCTACAATGGTATGAAGTATTTATTATTTCTTTACTATTTTGAGTGCCACTATTCGCTTGTTATTGTAGCCAAAGGACAGAGTGAAGAATTCAATGTTGCAATCCACTACGACCCTCGTTTACAAAGTTGCACTAGTGCTAGAGTTTTTTCAAATTTTAAAACGATTTTCCCAAATTTATCATATTTTTATTGCTTAGGCGGCGATCAAAATGATGATGACTGGTCGTCTGCTCACAGATGTCTTTCGTTTGTCTGTTGGCATTTTTGCGATATAAAAATTCAAGATCAGGATTTCTCACGACTAATTTCTACATTAAAGCACTCGGAAGGTCAAACCTCCATTCCAAGCAAAAATAGAGGAAGCAAAAGATGCATGTATTGTCTATTGCGCACAAATAGCATCTGCTTTAATTGCAGAAGACCTTTCTGTTATGAACCAGTTTGTAATGGCAGACCCAATACAAACATGTGCAGAGAATGCTTTTTTAGCAAGGAAACACAGCACATCGAAGAACATTATATTCTGCCAACCAAAAAACGAAAATTAGACGCTTTTGTTGAGAAAGAAAATTCGGCATTTGAATCATCTATAGTTTCCGGAAATGTAGATTTAGCATCTGTTCAATGTGACAAAAATGTTGCTAAATGTGTAAATAGAAAGAGGACCAAAACGAAGCACAACTTGGACAAATCCTTTGAAAAAGAAATCTGTCAATTAAAATCATCAATCTCTAATGAAAATGTTGATTTGCAATTGAAGGCATGTAGAAATGATGAAACTGAAATTGGAAAAAATCAGGAGACTCCATTGGAATCATCTATTGTTCCTAATTTAGAATGTGAATGTGATACTGATCATACTAGGTGTGCCAAACAGATAACACAAGAAACTAGTGCCAATGTTTCTTCAAAACAATCGAAAATTTCCCATTTAATAGCTGCCTATAAAAGGAGTATTTGTGATAAGTGCCAAATATTTTCAAAAAATTGTATTATAGAAAAGCCATGCTTGCATGTGCTGTGTCGCAGCTGTTTTAATGTGAGTGTGTGCTCTGTCTGCCATGACATAGAAGAACCCGTCACTAAATATGTGAAAAAAAAATCTGATCTTGCCAATATTTATGCAGCTGTTGTTCAAGTGCCAGGTGTTATTGGATCCAAAATTGAGTGTCCACTTTGCTATGCACAAACAACTTATAGAAATTTCATACTTCATTTAGAGAAGACCCATAATAACGTTCCTGCAATAAAGTTGTTAAAGATATTACGTCTTTTTCAAACGCATTATTCAACATGCAAAAAAAGAAACGCGGGAATTAGAACTCTTAAGCAATGTCCTTCATGTGAAGCTGTATTTACTCGTTTAAATTGCCATGTTAAAGATATGAAACGAAGATTAACTGATTCGACAAATTCTACGCAATCAAAAGAATGTGTTCGCTTATATTTTAATTGCTCTGTTGTTAATTCAAAGACTATTGAACCTATAAATATTTTGAAAATCATTGAACAATATAAACTTTTAATAATGTCTAAAGAAACTTTAGCCCATAGATTTAAAAGGTTTTTGTTGTACACTAAAGGATACGACGCACAGAAGGCATGCAGTATTCTTTCAAAGTGCAAAGCGTTACTTAAAAACCAACTCCATTTGAATACAGAAAATTATTCGCTGAAGCAGATTGGTGAATTAATAGGAAATTGTAGGAATAATTCCATACTAAATCAGTTTCGGGAGATACTTTCTAATACGATTTCTACATCATCAATTCGTTCTTACATTAATGCTGTGAAAGATGAGTTTGTTCATTTTCTTTTTAAAAATGATGCAATTGATGTGGAGACTCGAAATATATTGGTGGATGACTTGGACAATTTGCAAAGAGGGTATAAAAATCTGAGAAAAGAGCAAGGAGAGATTATTCCAATTTCAATTGCAATTCAATATCTACATCAATCTCAAGAAATGAGTGAAAGAATATTACTCTTTAAAAAAGAAGAGGTCAGTGCAGATATTTTAATGGCAGCAAATTACCATCTTCTATCATTAGCATGCCTCATGTCAGGATATAGGCCGAAAGTACTACTCAACATGCAAGTCTTCGAATTTGTAAATGCCCTGGATTCTTTAGAAGATTATGTTGCGAAAAATAAACAACCTCCCACATTTGCCACTATTTCTGTAGAACAGCACAATGAAGGAGAAAATGGCGATGCTCACATCTGTCTTCCAATTAATATGTTTCTTGTGTTTTTATCGTATTTCAGGAATATTCGTCAAAAGTTTGCTGCGCCAATTTCAGAAAGTTATTTTTCTGAAAGAAAGAAGTTAAAGGATATGACAATATTTCAGAAATTTGAAGTTATAAAAGAAATCAATAGAAATGAAGGCGTACATTATTTCTTCATTTCCCAAGACGGAAAGCATTTTGAGATTTCTAGAGATTTGTTGAGTAAGAATTTTAGAAAATTTCTTTCTTGCGATGTAGAGGAATTGAGTAGGCTACAGTCAATCTTGTGGAAAAGTTCACTTGGAAATCATTTAGTTGTTACATGTAACACTGATGAAGAAAGAGAAGACATTTGTCGATATTTATGTCATAGTAATGCAGTACAACATAAGTCCTACGTTGAGTATTCTTTAAAAGATTCAACAAATTCTTTAAAAGAAGCAATTTCCAAATTGACAAAGTTAAAATCAGTCTCCTCATCTGCTGTCTCAATATTTTAATCATGAATATTTTCATTGATAGTTTTTTCTTACTTTTTTATAGGTTCCATAAATGTACCATTTTGAGAAGAATTTTAAGGATTTGTGTATCCGCATTGCAATATGTAGTTTAGTTCAATGAATTAAGTTATCTTTACTAAATTTAGAATGTTCTACACCTTATAATATTAGATTAAGCTTTATGAAAGATTTGCTTTGTACATGATTTTCTATAGGTTTATTTTTCTATTGATAAGTTAAGCACATTTTGATTAAATTATTATTTATTCAAAATTGTCTCAATTCATAGTAATTTTCACATTTTATAAAAACTGAATAAATACCATAACTTGTATATTGGTTGTGTTTTAGGGTATTTTTGCATCTCTCAACAATAATTATTGTTTTTTATGTAAAAATATCTTTTAGTATACAATTTTCTGATTTAATTGGCAAAAATGCATTTTGTTTGAGATGTATCATATGTTTTTGCATGTATCCCCAAGCATGAGCAACCAATCATATAAGAGTCCTAAGTGAATGTTGCACGATATTTAAATTTCTGTGTTCATATTGTTGTATTTTTATAAGTTTATAGTATACTTTTTGGCGGGTAAATCCAATCCTCGAAATCAAAGAGTTGATTTTAACTCTAGAAACACCAAAATATCTGTATGCCTAGAAATACAATGCTGGTCAAATGACTGTTTATTTCAAATACTCTTTTTTCTATATTTGTTTTGTTACATCACTTACAACAGCATGTAAAAATCTTAATTTAATTAATCAAATATTCAAATTTTTAAATCTAAACTAATTTAGATTGATATATAAGATAAAAGTTATCTATTATCTAAATAACTTCAAAAGTTTCTTTTATTGAATCTCATTTTAGTTATTTATGATGATTCAATGCAGTAAGTTAAATGCTGAGGCATTATTATCTATTCTGCAGCAAGACTATGATTCTGAAGAGATTATCTTGACTTAGATAGTGATGAAAGTTCTGCACATATTGTGGACTTTTCCAAGGAATCCAAAGATGAAAGTGATCAAAATGAGGTTGGCATGAGTACTCATTCAACAGTGTCAATTAATAATATTCAAGGTCGTGATGGAACTTTGTGGAAATTTAACCCTTTCTTGCATTCTGGTTACATATGTTGCCAGTGTTTAGGCCTATGAATCTCCGAAACACTTTCATCTGTACTGGTTATATCATTCTGGACACAAATGTTACCATTTCTAGTATAGTGTATAAAAATCAGAGGGCACTGGGATAGTTTGTGTCTAATCATCCTAAAATTCATGTATATTTTCAATTTTATGGTTCTGTTAATTTGAATCAATTAGAAGGAAATCATTGCAATTTGTTGTTCATCATTATGGTGGTCCTAACAATTTATTCTTTCACGCATTAATGATGAATTAATGCCTTCAAGGAACTGTTTGGTCCAAGTACATGTGATTAGTTACTAAAGTGTTCAATTGCTGAAGCAAATTTACAAGGAATTACTGACTTTTCACTAACTATTGATGACTTATATGCATTTCTTAGGTTGTGCATCATTTGTGGCGTCGCCATTGGCAAAAATGAGCTTTTGTCTTTGTTTTGGAATTTTCAATGTGGACCTCCAATCTTTTCATGAGACCATGTCTCCAAATAAATTTTTTGTGATTCTAAAACCTTTGTGGTTTGATGATAAATCTAGTCATGCAAGTAGAAAAGAATTGGATAAATTTGCTTCAATATGAGACATGTGGCTGATTAATAAACAACTGTCAAAAATGCTTTTTTTCCCCTATGGATTTGTTACAATTGATGAACAATTATTCAGTTGCAAATCTAAGAGTTCATTTATACAATACATGGAAAAAAGCTTGCTAAATTTGGACTAAAATTCTGTATGATTTGTGATTCAAGAACCTCATATGTTCTATGGGCAGATCCCACACTGGCAAAGATGAGCAAAGACAATTACCTCGTGGTTAATATATTGTCAGAAAATTGATGGAGCCCTATTTTCAAACTGGACTGACAGTTACAACTGATAACATTTTTACCTTACTGCAGTCAATTGAGTTTTATTGGATAAAAAATCACTATGGTGGGTACTGTTCGGCAAAATCGTGGTGAGATTCCTACAGAAAATATCATGCTCACATCATACTGTGACAGAATGCAAGCATAAGAGCATTCTTGTCAGCCTCACCTAAAGTAGATAGGTGCAAATGTAACGACAACTTTTCTGACCAAGTGTAAACTGCAATATATCACAATTTTATTTAGAGATTGTATTTGTAAAACATTAATTATCAATTATTGTAAAAATACATGTCACAAAAAAGTATGCAGCAAAAAATAGTTTGGCTGAAAGTCATTCACTTGGCTTTTGACCAAAATGAGCCAATACAGAAATTTAAATTTTATGATGATTGTCTGATCAATCAAAAAAGTGTTTAATAAGACCTGTAAGTGATTTTAGTATTTTTAGCGCATTAGTACATAATCCATGCAAGAACCTGTGTTGCAATAGAAATCAGTATCAATAAACTTTTAGTCAATTTTGGTTCTTTTGGAAATGTGTTCATTTATAATAGTCTGTTAAATGAAAGTGATTAGCTAAATTCTAAATTGGCAATGATGTTGGTGACTTCACTAATGGTTTTGGATGGTGCAAATTAATACTGATTATGGAATATCAGTAACTCTATGAAACTAAACTAGCTTTAAGAATTTATTAAATGCTTCTTGGTTTAATGATACATGTCTCTATGATGATTATGCAAGTTAATTCGTTCAATCATGGACTGTTATATTGAATATATTGTATATTCGCATCATATTTGCAAAATAACATTTAGTGTTTAATTAATAATAAGATTTGATACTAGTTATTGTACAATTAATGATTAATATCCTTTTGTAATTTGATTGGTTGCTCCTAAGAGGAATCCATTTATGTGTGTAAATTTGAATTGCAGACATCACTGTATCTTTAGCTAATAAATTCTGTTATTACTCATTGCTTTATAACTAGTGAGTTATACTGTTGATTAATATTTGTAAATAGGCAGAGGTTGTTAACCCTAGTTTCTAATTGCTTTTACTTTTGCTATTAGAAATTTCCCCAACTGTAAAATTAACTAACTTAATATTTTAGCATTTTTTGG
>CABFPE010000630.1:41224-55000 GCA_900660155.1 Hofstenia miamia | reverse complement strand
ATTAATATTTGTAAATAGGCAGAGGTTGTTAACCCTAGTTTCTAATTGCTTTTACTTTTGCTATTAGAAATTTCCCCAACTGTAAAATTAACTAACTTAATATTTTAGCATTTTTTGGATCATAACTTTTTCCAAAATTGTCGACTTAATATCTTTATTATATTTATTTATATTATGTTATTGATCAGTATGATCAACACTTAAGGTATCACTTCAGGCGACAGGTAAGATAACCAGAGGCCTTAAATGGTTGATGGTTAAACTCCTTAGTCTGGTTGATAGTAGGATAGGCATAAGGATGAGTATGGTTTGCATTTAGCTATAATTGTATTTTTTTAGTCTAAAATGAGCTTAGAATTAGGTATTGGAAATGGTTCATTGCTTTGGCTGGAGGCCACGATTCTGTTAGAAGAAGTGTGGAATTAACTTGTTCTCTGAATGCATGTTAACCCATGGAATGAACATGCCTTTGTTTTCTCAAAAGATAGAAGTACATAATTAACTAGTAGTTTCATTATTTATTTCTAAAGATAGAATGCTTGCTGAGTGTTGCACATGCTTCTACAAGTCCAGCATGTACAATATATTATGAATTTTAGATTACTAAATAGACAATTGCAGAAATAGTGAAATTGATTGTTTATTATTAGAATATTAATTACATGCTTAATTAACAAGGACATTTCTGTTAATATTGTATTTAATGTTTTTAATCTCTTATTATCACTATACATAATACACAATGCTTTATCAGTAATTAATGACTAAATAGAAGTTCATTGTTTTATTTCAAAATGCAAACGTCCCATAGCAATGCAAAGTAGTCAACAACATTCCTGTGAGGAAGACACTGAAACGTAAATAAATCAGTTAGCTACCTGTATATAATAGATATATTCAGTTATATACAGATAGGGGAAGTAACAATTTTGGAAAGTTTAATGATGATGATTAACTGTTGAAACCAATACTGTCAAGGATAGGTCAACCAATCATGTTTCTCTCTGGGATAGTTGGGTCTAGTGAGCATGCTCTATATGATACTATTAACAGTTCTCAGTTTATTGGAGATTTCAATTCGCAAAAACTCATCACTGCTGCTAAGTTAGCTGCACCTTTTGCCATATTATCAAGGGATGAACTACTCAAACTACAAAGAGTAGATGGAGATTGATTAATGAAATCTCGAATTGTACCAAATCAAAATCTTCTCCCATAGAAAAAATTGTAGACCCCGATGGAAATCAATACGTCTCTGATTTTGAAATTTCCAATATTTTAAATCAAACATTTGCAAACCTAGGTAATTATGACGGTCCTCAAACAATATTTCAGGATATACATCCTAATAGGCACACCCCTGAATTTGGTTTTTGCTTTATAACAAGTTTTGAAGTAATCAAACAAGTCAAGCAGCTCCTCGAAAATTCCAATATGGTTACTAAAAAACAATGCAAAATATATTGCTGAATCTTTAAATTATATCTTTAATGAATGCTTAAAATGGAATATTTTTCCCGATTTCTTGAAACAGGCTCATATTACTCAAATTTATAAAAAGACGTCCCAAAAACTATTGACCTATATCTATGACGTCACCAATAAGTAAAATATTTGAAAGACTATTACATGAACAAATTACACTTCATTTAAATCATCATAAACTGTGGTCCAAATCACAGTTTGGTTTCAGAAAAAATTACTCAACATCAGACGCACTTATACAAATGACAAAAAAATGGAGAGCACTATTAGACTCTAATAAGTTTGTTGCTATTGCCTGTCTTGACCTCTCAAAAGCATTTGATTCTATTAACCATGATATATTAATAAGAAAATTAAAAAATATTGGTTTTCCCTTAGCAGGACTAATCTTATATCTAATTACTTAAGTAATAGACTTCAGCTAGTTAAATTAAATGATACTTTTTTAAATTGGTTGTCTGTCAATAATGGTGTACCTCAAGGAACCATACTAGGTCCCCTGTTTTTTAATATTTATGTGAATGACATGAAGGAAATTACTGACTGTGAAATAACACAATACGCTGATGATACATCTATTTACTGTGGAAATAAATCCTTAGATAAAGCTGTAAAAGTTATTGAATCGAATTGTTTAAAATGGAGCAACTATTTTAACATGCATAGATTGCGTATTAATACTAAAAAAACTGAATTTTGCATAAATGCAACCTTTTAGAAAAAAACGGACATCTCTGACTATTCAATTAATTTCAATAATTCTTCTGTTATACCTGTTAATAAGTTTAAATATCTAGGAGTAATACTAGATTCAAATCTTAATTTCACGTCGCAAATAAATACTATTAAAAAATGGCTATAGGTTTTAGAAAGATATCCCATATTTCCCAACAGTTACCCCCAATTGCAGTAATTTTAAATTTTACATGTTAAATCAAATATACCTTTTTGTTATGATTAGTTTTAGGATAGAGACATTCTTTTTTCATTCTAACATGGAGACATTCTTCAATCGATAAACTGCAGAAAATCATGAAATGACAGGAGGCAGAGCTAAAATATAGTTGTTAATTTTCTTATATATTTTAAACATGCACACGTTTTTGTTGTTGTTGGAGTCTTTTTCACACGGAGGTGGTCTTTTTTTATTTTTTGATAAAGCAGCACATCATGAAATGAGCAAAATCGAGCTAAATATTTTTTGGTTATTTTTTCTTATACATTTTTAAAAAATTATGTATACATATATAAATAAACAGGGAAATATATTTTACCTTTTATAAAATAAATGATATGTGTGTGGGAGGCAACAGAGTGAATAGGTTTTTTCAGTTGGCAGAGAATCATTCAGTGGAGTGAGGAAACTAAACTATATATTAAATAACCATTCAATTAAAATATATAATCATTCAGCAGAGTGTGGAAGCTAAACTATATATAAATAACCACTCGATTTAAAAATATATTATACTGTTTACAAAATAAATTAAATGTATGGGTGGTAGTGGAGAGACAGACTTTTTTTAATTAGCGAGCAAACATTCATTGGAGGGTAATTACATCGCATGGAAAACTAAATTCACATAAATAATCTGTCAATGAAATAACTATTACCTTCTTTTACAAAATATCATGCATTGGGAGAATCGGTTTTTGCAAATGGCGAACAAACAAACGGGGAGCATAATCACATCGCATTGTGTGGAAACTAAAAATTCACATAAATAAACATCAGATTAATTAAATTATACCGTTTTAAAAATAAATTAGACTTAGCGGAAGCCTTTGAGAGATGGAATGGACATGGAGAATGGGTAAACTTTTGCATGTGAGGTAGTCAATTATTCAAACAAGGGAATTCTAAATAAAGAATTAATTTTAAAATCAACATTGACAAAAAACATTACGTGGAGAAATTAAACAAATTCGCATTGAACATGGTGGAGGGATCATGAGGGAGTAATTATGTAAAAACAGCAGAGGTAGAATATTGGTAATATCTAAACATAAAATATAATATTTAATTTTTTAAAAATAAACTACCATATACTAGGACTTGAAGCAGATACAATGTGGGAGGGAGAATGAACTATGAATTACTATGTGTTGGAATCTAAAACACAGATTAATAACACATACAATATAAATTTTCATATACCTAGACAAATGCATTTAACCCCATCATCAATTAGTGTAGAGGTAGTAGCAATAACAGACTGTGAATTATCAATCTGTTCAATATCTAAAACAAGAGTTTAACAAAATAAACATGTAAATTGTTATTACCTTTATGTCCATATGGCAGTGTTTCTATACTTTTAACAAGATAGTGTTTATTATCATAGCATGATAATGCTATATGATTTGACGTCTCTACACTAATTGAATGCATGTGCGAATGTATTCCAGTCATCAGTCTTCAAATGATGCCTTCTTGTAATACAATAGACGTGAAAATGTCAAAATTCATCATCTGCTTCACAGAGTGAGTCACACCTTTCATGCTAGCCATTTCCAACACCTTGTGACTATCATTTGTATATTTGATAGAATACAATTTTGGTTTTAGTGTCACAAGTTGCGATAAAACCCCTCCCCCTAACTCATCTTTTATCTTCAAATATACTTTTTTATTCACATCGCTATATAATGGTGAATTCTTTGGATAGTTGGAGAAGTCAAAATAATGTGAGATGGAGGCTAATTTGGTGTACACATTCTCTGATTTAATCCTATACATGAGAGAGTCTGTGTCAGAATAAAATAACATAATTCTATTTTTAAATGTGGGTTTCATGATCTCATAGTGAAATTTAAACATTATTAACTTGGACAAGTCAAGTATTGTCATTCCAATATAATTCACTTTGTCCCATAAAATATCTTGTTGGCTCATCATAACCTGTACCAAATCCTTGCTAATGATGTTGTACGATTTAAACTCAGGTTTTTTTATTAATTTCTCCGCCGATTCCAAATCATGTGCAAACTTTATATTTATTCTCTTTTTCAAATTCTCCATAAATTTACCAAATACTGCATTCAACATTAACTTGTAAAAAGCCTTTTCAAAATCGTTTCATGCAGCTTTTCTTTTCTCCATGTTGAGGTAGATATACAGTTTCAAAAATGGTGCCTGTTTAAACTCGAGGCTCTGTGAAATTTTGTAATTATTAATCCATGTTCAACATAAAACTTTAATACCTCGTAGTGANCGTCTCTACACTAATTGAATGCATATGTGAACTTATTCCAGTCATTGGTCTTCGAATGATGCCTTCTTGCAATGCAATGGACTTGAAAAGGTCAAAATTCATCATCTGCTTCACAGAGTGAGTCACACCTTTCATGCTAGCCATTTCCAACACCTTGTGACTATCATTTGTATATTTGATAGAATACAATTTTGGTTTTAGTGTCACAAGTTGCGATAAAACCCCTCCCCCTAACTCATCTTTTATCTTCAAATATACTTTTTTATTCACATCGCTATATAATGGTGAATTCTTTGGATAGTTGGAGAAGTCAAAATAATGTGAGATGGAGGCTAATTTGGTGTACACATTCTCTGATTTAATCCTATACATGAGAGAGTCTGTGTCAGAATAAAATAACATAATTCTATTTTTAAATGTGGGTTTCATGATCTCATAGTGAAATTTAAACATTATTAACTTGGACAAGTCAAGTATTGTCATTCCAATATAATTCACTTTGTCCAATAAAATATCTTGTTGGCTCATCATAACCTGTACCAAATCCTTGCTAATGATGTTGTACGATTTAAACTCAGGTTTTTTTATTAATTTCTCCGCCGATTCCAAATCATGTGCAAACTTTATATTTATTCTCTTTTTCAAATTCTCCATAAATTTACCAAATACTGCATTCAACATTAACTTGTAAAAAGCCTTTTCAAAATCGTTTCATGCAGCTTTTCTTTTCTCCATGTTGAGGTAGATATACAGTTTCAAAAATGGTGCCTGTTTAAACTCGAGGCTCTGTGAAATTTTGTAATTATTAATCCATGTTCAACATAAAACTTTAATACCTCGTAGTGAACAATGTAATTCTCCTTCTTATAAAATGTTTGCACTAGTTTGGGTATTGGTGCTGACTTTATTTTTAAACGGTTTTTTATCTCAAGTTGATATGGTGATAAATGCTTATCTTGCATTATCATCTTGTGGGGAGCTAGAGGAAAGTCAAAATGATCATCATGTAAATGCTGCGGGTATTCCAGATCAACTTCATTCAAATATCCCGTCTTTGAATCTTGTGGCATGGACAATATTTTTTCGAGGTTTGCTGAAGACCATGATAGACCACCTATAGGAAAGTTCAAGGACATGGTACCACTATAGAGTTTGTTTGTGTCGCCATAGAACCCTTAGGTGGTCTCCTTCTCAGGATCATAGCCTTCTACCATTGGATTGTTGGTTTTAAAATAATGATCAGAAAATGTGCTGCACATGCCTCTGTGAATACCATCAATTATAAAATTTAATTCTTCTTCATCATGTATAGGATCAAGAGAGATATTCATATACTTTAACATTGCGTGCCAGCTAAAGTTTGATAGTGTAAAAAAGTGGGCGAGGTCTAGATTATATGTCTCCATGCTCTGCATTCTAAATTCGCGTATCACATCAAGGAGTAATAACGTATCTGAAATTAAATAGGTGTCATGGTAATTTTTAAAATTTTTACACTCACATAGCACCCATGTGTTTTGATGCTCAAAATCAAACTCCTCCTGGGTTATGGGAATTTTTCCAGTTAACCCATCCCTCCAATCTTCTAAATCTGGTAGGCCCAACTTATTAAATTTTTCAAAGCTATCAAACCAGGTGTATGGAAAAAATCCTTTTCCTTGGGAGTATGTCCAAACCTTTTGTCACCTAATCCTTCATTTAAAAATTTGTATTTCTCCACTCCAATGTTTTTCGCGAGGGTTGATAGACTTGCGGCTATGAACTGGTAACTATCTAAAAACCGGAGTTCCTTGTATATTGGTTTGTAAATTCTGTGTTTATCATTATATCCGTCTACTGGCACCATCAAACTTAGTGATAGAAAAACTTCAGAGCTGCACGGAACACAGGAAACTTTCTCTCCATCTTTCATCTGTAAAGTTTTTAATAAAATATGCATATCGTACTTGCTCCCATTATGCATTATGGTGTAAATTGCGGACTTCGATTTAAAATATTGCAATTATTGTGTGCGACACCTCTTATTTCTCTGGAAAAATGGCAATGATCAATTACTTTGACGTCCTCATGTGTAAATGGTNTAGCCTTCTACCATTGGATTGTTGGTTTTAAAATAATGATCAGAAAATGTGCTGCACATGCCTCTGTGAATACCATCAATTATAAAATTTAATTCTTCTTCATCATGTATAGGATCAAGAGAGATATTCATATACTTTAACATTGCGTGCCAGCTAAAGTTTGATAGTGTAAAAAAGTGGGCGAGGTCTAGATTATATGTCTCCATGCTCTGCATTCTAAATTCGCGTATCACATCAAGGAGTAATAACGTATCTGAAATTAAATAGGTGTCATGGTAATTTTTAAAATTTTTACACTCACATAGCACCCATGTGTTTTGATGCTCAAAATCAAACTCCTCCTGGGTTATGGGAATTTTTCCAGTTAACCCATCCCTCCAATCTTCTAAATCTGGTAGGCCCAACTTATTAAATTTTTCAAAGCTATCAAACCAGGTGTATGGAAAAAATCCTTTTCCTTGGGAGTATGTCCAAACCTTTTGTCACCTAATCCTTCATTTAAAAATTTGTATTTCTCCACTCCAATGTTTTTCGCGAGGGTTGATAGACTTGCGGCTATGAACTGGTAACTATCTAAAAACCGGAGTTCCTTGTATATTGGTTTGTAAATTCTGTGTTTATCATTATATCCGTCTACTGGCACCATCAAACTTAGTGATAGAAAAACTTCAGAGCTGCACGGAACACAGGAAACTTTCTCTCCATCTTTCATCTGTAAAGTTTTTAATAAAATATGCATATCGTACTTGCTCCCATTATGCATTATGGTGTAAATTGCGGACTTCGATTTAAAATATTGCAATTATTGTGTGCGACACCTCTTATTTCTCTGGAAAAATGGCAATGATCAATTACTTTGACGTCCTCATGTGTAAATGGTTTTTTACAAAATATACATTTTGTTGCTGATGACAACATAATTTTCCTCTGCTCCTCTGATATTATCAGTTCACGATGGTGTTGCTTCATCTCATACGAGTGTTTGCCAATTTCTGTAAATGATTCCATCCATGCTCCATACATTGCTCCCCAGAATATATCTCGCATGTTAATAGTTTGTCCACACTACTCGTCGCCACACAGACACCCGATGGAATTTGCTCAACATCCCACGTTGTATAGCTTGTAGATGGATTTGGTTGAACACTATGTACCTTTCTGGAAATCGCCTCTATATCCAGAGTGCCAACTATGAGAATGTAATTCTGTGCTTGATATGCTTTAAATTTAATTTTATCTTTTTGATTCGGGAAAGTTGTTGTAAACCCAGATAAACATTTTGGGCAAAAGAAATCGTGTTCTCTATTCTTAAAAAACTGGAGACACGCATTCAAATTTGTAATGGTGAGGTAATTACTCTTTTCACCATCTTCTATTAACAACAAATTAACTGTCTTCTGCTGATGGCATGGAGACATATATGCTGGCACAAGACAACAATCATTTAGCAAGTATACATTAACATTTATTCAGTTCCACAGTTCAAATATGCATACATCATTGATTGACAATGGAAACATTAATCCAGAATATTTTAACTCAGGAAGAAATTTTTTCATTTGTGTTATCTGGCAACTATCTTTAATTTCTGGGTGTAGACAGGCTAAGACGGAGTAGACAAAGCAGAGGTTTGATTGTCCGGTTTTTGGGTTTACAAAGAAGTGGTTTTTTCTAAGATAGTCAGGCAGTGCAATATATGATCCTCCACGACTTGGGCGATATTTGGACACTTGTAGACCCACTCTATTGATATTTTTTAAAATGAATCCACTCCCATTTGTTGTGTACATACTAATTAGCTTGCAATCTGGTGAACTAGGTTATAGAAATTACTTTCACTTAGACCAGCTCTGAAAACTGATATAGGACGGGATGTTGGATAAAGTACTACCAACTTTTCTTCATTATTTTCTAATGGCTTTACCATTTCAATCTTGCATGTTAAATAAATTTTTGCAGAATAATGCATGGAAACCTTGTTCGAGATTACTTGATGTATTGATTCACAATGGGTTGAGAATGCATCTTAAATGTCAATTGAGTTAAGACTATTTGAAAGATAACTCGCAAATGCCCCTCTGCATGCATTTTCTGATCTGTGTATGACGTATTCATTATCATTGTTTAAACTGGACTTGTTGAAATCTCGTTTGGATGCTTACTATCAAGATGCTTATGTAGCTCAGCCTTGCTTCCAAAATAAGTCTTGCAATAGAGGCAAAAATTAACTACCATGCGTCTATGCCTTGATTGTAAATGAGATCTTACTTTTTGTGGGGAGGGGTTATTATAATGACACAAACAGCAGAAATATTGAGAGGGCGTCTTTGGTCTAAATAGACCATGCATTAGTAAAAAGTGAGGAAAGTTGAAAAAAATTTAAAACATGGAAAGAATAATTTAGATTTTAGAATAAAACATAAATTGTTTTCAAAACATGTAATAATTTTGTTTTGACATGCATTTGATTTTTTAAAATTATAAACCATAATGAGGAAAATTTATTAAACACAGTATAGCAGGGAAATAGTAATTTATGTAAACATGTAATCAGTAATAGACATATAAAACAAATAATAAACACATGTTTAAAACAGATAAATAAATAACTCGTAATAAATTACTCTTTAAAAAAACAGAGTGTTAGATAAAAATGTAACATTTAAAAATAGTTAAGACATGTATTAATTCCAACAAAAAATTACAGTGAGATATAATAGATGGTAACAATTCGAATTGTTTTAAAACTCTTTTTTAAACAGATTTTATGTTTAACTAAATAAATAAATAAATACCAAGTGTTAGATAAAAAATTGACAGTGTAACATTTTAAAAACACATATCCAGTATTCTGGTAAAAAATAGATAACACATGCATTAATTCTTTTAAAAATTACATTTAGATAAATAGTTGGTAACGACTAACACTATGAGACTGTCTATTTTGACAGAGATAATTATGTAATTATAAATACACACAGAGAGAGTTGACAATCTTCTTGTGAATTGGGTTAAAATTCATTTTACGCATAATATCTTTAATGAGTGAGAAATAAATTCCTTCCATCTATTTAAAATGAAAACAATGATAGAGTCTAATAAATTGATTTTGAAGATTTCATTTCTCACTCCAATTTAAAAATATTTTCAGCAATGAAGTAAAACCAATTCGTTTTTTGAAATTTGTAAAAACAGAAAACCTCTAATTAATATATGATATGCGTTATTTAAATTGTAAAAACTCTATTGCATTTTTAATATTGGAAAAGATAAGAAACACAAAAAACATGCTTAGTACTCACACGTTTGAAACACTGTTTTCAGGCATCAGGGTTTTTTAGTTGAGGTTTGGATGAGATCACTGGATCCAGTTTGGTTCTCGTAACTAGACATCATTTCCTCAACATGGTTTTCGAAATTTGGCAACCATACTTCAAAATTTTCTTCTTCTTCCAGGATATTATCAAAGCTAAAAAACATTTGTATTACACATTTAATATTAGTTTTTGTTTTTAATAAAATGAAAAAATGCGCATTACATATTTTTAACTGAGAAATATTATAAGAGATATATTGTAAAAACCTTTTTGTTTCTGAGAAATATTATAAGAGATATATTGTAAAAACCCTTTTGTTTTTAATAAAATGAAAAAAATGTGTATTACATATTTTATATTATAACGAATTGTAATGTAAAAAAACTGAATAATAATTTGTTACATTGTATAATAAAAAGTTCTTAGATGATATTTTTTACAAAAGAATGTCTTACATGGTTTTGTTGAAGCTAATTTCTGAGTCACTCTTGTAAAGGGCTTCTTGTATGATTTGCTCATACTGGGCATTCCAGCCAGAGAGAAAGTCAGAAAGATTGATTGAATTCATTTTAAAAGTAGAGTGTAAAACAAAAAGCAACTGATAATGTTAAAATCAAAATTTAAAGTGAGGAATTTTAAATTGCTAATCCAGGGTAGACCTGATTGGTTGAACCTGAAATGGAGATATCCAATTAGCAATAAGTAAAATCAATTAGGGGAAACTTTTGTGATAACGTCAATTCGTGGTACTTAAAAATCTCAAGTAGGCAGGGTTTATATGAAAAAGCTTTTAAATAATTTGATATGTTAGCAGGTTCCCCAAGAAAAGGTTTTAAAAATGTCGAGTTTTTCATGTGATTGATAGATTCTCTTTTCAGGTTTCTGGAGGTTGTAATAAAAAGATTTTAAATTGAATACACTTGAATGTGACAGATTAAAAGCTTCTGTCAAAAACATAGCTAATGTGTTTCTAGGCACTTTTTGCAAAAAATTTTGGAAAAATTTTAAGCATGGTTGTAATTCTTTACTTAGCCCCAAGTCATGTACACAGTTTCTCAGTTCTTAGAATAGTGTTAAGTAAATCTATAAGCACATAGATACAAAATGCTATGTGGAAACCAGGAATTTTATAATGTAAAACATTATTCTTTATAGAAGAAGGTGTAAACAGTAAATTGATATTAGGATAAACTAGATACATGGGTGTACACATATAACAGATATTTTATAATATTCTAACAACATTGGCAAATGAATTAATCACATTAGTTGATGATTGGATCAAAAGAAGATTTCATTTCTCATTCCAATTTAAATATATTCAGCAATGAAGTAAAACCAATTCGTTTTTTGAAATTTGTAAAAACAGAAAACCTCTAATTAATATATGATATGCATTATTTAAATTGTAAAAACTCTATTGCATTTTTAATATTGGAAAAGATAAGAAACACAAAAAAAACATGCTTAGTACTCACACGTTTGAAACACTGTTTTCAGGCATCAGGGTTTTTTTAGTTGAGGTTTGGATGAGATCACTGGATCCAGTTTGGTTCTCGTAACTAGACATCATTTCCTCAACATGGTTTTCGAAATTTGGCAACCATACTTCAAAATTTTCTTCTTCTTCCAGGATATTATCAAAGCTAAAAAACATTTGTATTACACATTTAATATTAGTTTTTGTTTTTAATAAAATGAAAAAATGCGCATTACATATTTTTAACTGAGAAATATTATAAGAGATATATTGTAAAAACCCTTTTGTTTTTAATAAAATGAAAAAAATGTGTATTACATATTTTATATTATAACGAATTGTAATGTAAAAAAACTGAATAATAATTTGTTACATTGTATAATAAAAAGTTCTTAGATGATATTTTTTACAAAAGAATGTCTTCCATGGTTTTGTTGAAGCTAATTTCTGAGTCACTCTTGTAAAGGGCTTCTTGTATGATTTGCTCATACTGGGCATTCCAGCCAGAGAGAAAGTCAGAAAGATTGATTGAATTCATTTTAAAAGTAGAGTGTAAAACAAAAAGCAACTGATAATGTTAAAATCAAAATTTAAAGTGAGGAATTTTAAATTGCTAATCCAGGGTAGACCTGATTGGTTGAACCTGAAATGGAGATATCCAATTAGCAATAAGTAAAATCAATTAGGGGAAACTTTTGTGATAACGTCAATTCGTGGTACTTAAAAATCTCAAGTAGGCAGGGTTTATATGAAAAAGCTTTTAAATAATTTGATATGTTAGCAGGTTCCCCAAGAAAAGGTTTTAAAAATGTCGAGTTTTTCATGTGATTGATAGATTCTCTTTTCAGGTTTCTGGAGGTGGTAATAAAAAGATTTTAAATTGAATACACTTGAATGTGACAGATTAAAAGCTTCTGTCAAAAACATAGCTAATGTGTTTCTAGGCACTTTTTGCAAAAAATTTTGGAAAAATTTTAAGCATGGTTGTAATTCTTTACTTAGCCCCAAGTCATGTACACAGTTTCTCAGTTCTTAGAATAGTGTTAAGTAAATCTATAAGCACATAGATACAAAATGCTATGTGGAAACCAGGAATTTTATAATGTAAAACATTATTCTTTATAGAAGAAGGTGGAAACAGTAAATTGATATTAGGATAAACTAGATACATGGGTGTACACATATAACAGATATTTTATAATATTCTAACAACATTGGCAAATGAATTAATCACATTAGTTGATGATTGGATCAAATGAATTAAGTTATTTTTGATTGGTTTGTATGCTAAAACTTTGTAATAAATAACACGTACTTTGAACACTTTTTCAATTTTAAATTCAGCGATAACTTCAAAAGCTGCTAGCAAATCTCATGCTCAAAAATCTACCAAATTTACACAGAGCAAACAAGACAAACTCTCACAATGCAAAAAATACGTTTTAAAGCCTGTATTACCCAAGACCGTGTATTCTGTAGAGACTAATGGTAAGGTAGTTCAACCAGAGATGGTCAACACTCTCAACAAAGTATGGTCCAGCAGTAAAAATTATACTGGAAAATGGCAGCTGTTTCTTCCTACCTAAATTTTATGCAGAGAAAGCTACAGGAGAAAAATATAAGATGTTTATCAGACTTAAAATTCGACGTGGCAAGGATAAACCATCAATATATCCAGGTGGCAATGCACAAACTGTACTTAGATTTAGCATGTAAAAATATTTAGAATAAATATTTGTCATTGATTTTTATTTTAATTGTTAAAAATTAGTACTTACTAGTGAAACAAAACCAAAACATCTCAACATAATAAACATGTTTACATTTGCTTAAATTACAAGATCGATTATATCTAATGTGTATATTACAAACTGGATTATTTATCATTTTGCTTAAAATATAAAAACAAAATTAGAGTAAATATAAATTTATACGGGTAATAATCATAAACAATTAATCTTAAATAAAAATATAACCTTTACTTTAAAATTATTTGAATTTGATGTGAATGTTAATATAAATTTTGGTTTGATAATTATTTTTCAAAACAAACATGATAAAAGTTGAAAGTATAAAAAAATTAATTTTTTTTAAAATTAATTATCATTATTATTAAAATGATTAAAACCATAGCAAATATTAAAAACATTAACATCAAAATTATTGTTTTTGACAATGATGAGTAGAATGAATTTGCA
>CABFPE010000629.1:428177-447911 GCA_900660155.1 Hofstenia miamia | reverse complement strand
TGCATTGTTTAGAAAAACATTTGAATTTAGGATAGCCATAGAATTGTTCCTGTATATGTCTTATTAAAAGTTAAGTAAAAACGTGCATTGTTTAGAAAAACATTTGAATTTAGGATAGCCATAGAATTGTTCCTGTATATGTCTTATTAAAAGTTAAGTAAAAAAGTTGCATTGTTTAGAAAAACATTTGAATTTAGGATAGCCATAGAATTGTTCCTGTATATGTCTTATTAAAAGTTAAGTAAAAAACGTGCATTGTTTAGAAAAACATTTGATATTTAAGTTCGCCAAGAAGTTGTTTCTGCATATATCTTATAAAGTGTTAAGTAGAAAACGTATATTGCTTACAGAAATGTTT
Organism: Hofstenia miamia; assembly: GCA_900660155.1. Classification (NCBI taxonomy): domain Eukaryota; kingdom Metazoa; phylum Xenacoelomorpha; order Acoela; family Hofsteniidae; genus Hofstenia; species Hofstenia miamia. The sequence continues at coordinate 447,553 of CABFPE010000629.1, read as the reverse complement.
AAATTTAGGATTGCTGTAAGGTTGTTATAGTAGATTTCTTCAAGTAATTAAATTTCCCGCAATAAAATCACATGAACGTAATTTTTAGTAGTATTCAATACATGTATAGAATGCAGTTATTTGCAACTAGCCAACTTTGGCTTTAATTTTCTCGAAAATTCAACAACTTTTTTTTAAATTTATGTATATATATTTAAGAACGGCGCATTCTTCAATTTCCGATAGTGACATATGTCCTAGATTGTCTGTGAGAAAGCTTATAAAACATTAAAAAAATAAGCTTTTTGGCCCAATTACATTAGCCCGTACTCAAGTCTAAAAGCAATATTGCTTATAACAATGTGTAAAGTCCAAATATCAATTTCCATTGAAATCCGTTAATAATTGGCCGAGATATACGCCCAAAATCTGTAATTTTAGGCTTTTATTGAGGCTATTTATTGCAAAAACTTTTCTACAGAAATTTTTTAAATTATATATTGTGTGCTAAGCCTACATTAACTTGTAGCAAAGGTTATATTAGGTTTTTCAATTTTAGGCTTTTTTAAATTTGGCTTTGGCCAAAATATATATTTCAAAAATTTTATACTTTCCATTTTGATTTCAATTAATAATGAGCATATATTGAAAATATCATCAAATCCCAAACAATTTATTAGAATTTATTGTCAAAAACTTGCGCAAATTGCGCAAACTTTAAATGACCTTATCAGCCAGCCTGCCAAAACTGTATTATTGTAAATATTGGCACATAGACCATTCTAATTCACAAATAAGAAAAAGTTAGCAGAGCCGTATTTTTCCCCATGCATATTAAATAGTAATCTATGCTTGTAGAGCACTTTTTGTGAAATGAAGCTTTTATCAGAAAACATATTTTTGAATTTAAATAATTATGTAACCAGTTTTCATTATACAACATTTTTATTAAGAAGTGAAATGTGCAGTTTGGTGTTATCTAAAGTGTGAATACATAAATAACTAAAGATTTTAAAATTTGATCATGCTAGGGACCCTCAATTTAAATAGTCAAAAAATTGCATTTTGCCAATAACTGAAAGCCTATTGCTCTGAGCACATTCATTTAAATTTTGCAGAATCTTAATACAATTGCGGACATGTTTGATATGTTACAATTTGAAAAAAATGACAAATATGGCACTAATTTTTTTGAATTTCCTATATCCACGCCACTAGAAATGATACGTCATTTTCCAACTACGTTGACTTCGTCAACTCTTTTTTGCAAAATAACGTCATTTGCTTTTCTACAGGATAATCAAATTTTTAGTCATTTACCTGTGATAAAAATATGTTATATAACATTAATCATTCAAAAATTATATTTTTAACCATTGAATAACATTAATTTAAATGTTCTTGAAACATTTTTGTTTATTTTCTACACATTACTATTTTGAGTAGCTCAGAGTGAAAAACGACTCCTTGCTAGTATATACAAAAATAAAATTCTTTTTGGAGGTTGGTAAATTACATTACAGAGTATTGAAACAAACAAAGAATTCAATTCCAAATCCAAACATTTGTCAATTATTACCTTTGAATTTTAAATTACTATATTATTGGTAACATCCGCGATAGGTATTTACACATGCCATTGTGATGATTTCAAACGCCACGTTTTCTGAAATAATATTTAATATATAGTATGCTGTAATCTTATAAAGTCATTTGATGTGATTTTTTTAAAAAAAAATAAAAATGAATCAAATTCTTCGCTGTCAAATGTAGGCCTAATACGACGAAGCTTCGAAACTCAGAAAAAAGAAATCAATGAAACTCATAAAAGAAGACACAATTCAACTGGAAGACAAATTAAAGTTAAATTATTTTCTAAAATGAAGCAAACATCCCAATCGAAAAACACCAAGAAAAATATTCGTTTTATGTGTGCCAAATGGATTATTATTCAAATAATGAAGAATGGTTTTGTTGCACACAATGTCATGAATGGTGTTGCAAAACTGTTTTGCCGTGAATAAATTCTTCACGTGTGCATCAATTATCTATAGTGTTGCTGGCTAGACTATTTTTCAGTAATGATGTATAATTAACTATTTTGTTTGTCTGAAAATGATTGAGTTATCAGTTCTCGTAATTCACATATAATTGATATTTTGTTCTCAAAAGTTTTGTTGGAAATCCGAAATAATTTAGTATGGCAAAATATCCCGTAATGATTTTTTAAAAATGTGACATTGAAGCAAAATATCGATGTTCCGTACAGTCCAATATTCTTAAAAGGGATTGATTTAAAAATTTAAATTTTCAGCTTTCAAGTGCCATACTTTACATGGCCTAAATAATGCTAATAAACCTGAGAAGCGTCAAAGCGCAAAATGTGGCGAAATTATCCCCTCCTATCCTATATAAATCAATGTAAACATTAGCTAAATATACTAATGGAAAGCGAAAATATTAATTTACGCATTTTAATAAATATCAGATGAAAAAATTAAGAATTTCATAATTTGATTTACAAATAGGTATGCTACACAATATAATATTTTAGCTCACTAACATGTGCGTAACTTATTTATATTACTCGCAATTACAAATTTTAACACTTATAGAATTTTTAAACTGTAAATCTTAACTGAAGCTTATACTAGGAATAGGTTGTGTATTCAATACATAAATCAAATCATACATTTGAATATTTCTGCCTATATTTACTACGTTATTAACAAAGTTGGAAAAATATTACTAAAGCCGTTATTTTTTGCTCTCTAGCTAAATAAAAGTAACGCATAAGGAACGAATGAATATTTTCAATGGTAACGCGCTACTAGGATTCTATATATAATATTACAGTAACTCGCTACATTGGCTATATATCTATATCTATATATATATATATATATATATAAATATATATATGTTGCTTGAATACTAAGCTTCTTTATCATTTTATGAAAAAACAACGAAAATTTTAATTAAGAGTACTTTCGGTACTTACCGTACCATCGTCAGTCAAAAAAATTATTTGGTGGTAAAATATAAATTTACAAATCATTAATTAATTAAACTAAAACAAGTGAAGAGTTTGATGACATTTAGTATTTAAATTAGGTGTCTCTTCCTTGATATAAATTGCTTCTGCGATCTTGGTACATTTGTGTTTCATTATTGTCANAATTTACAAATCATTAATTAATTAAACTAAAACAAGTGAAGAGTTTGATGACATTTAGTATTTAAATTAGGTGGTAATTGTCAAAATCGACTATTTGGAAATTCTGTGGTAACTGTTAAGGCTTTCGTCAAAGAGTCGGTGCAAGGGGATTTTAGTATATCCCTTAGACTAAATTGAATTGGTCAGTCGAGATCAAAATGGTATTGTTCGCCTTGAGTCGCATATGACAGCCAAAGGGTTAAACTTCAGTTATGACGTCTGCAATTATAATAACGCACCCAGCTGTTATGCGCTGTGTAATATTTTAGTTGTTTCTTTCATTGATGAAATGTTGAAAGGAAGTCGGCCTAACGAGTCCTTTGAAGAGAAAGGCAAGAATAACTAAGATATTATGTATTCTTTGTGCAAACTAAGTAAGACAGTCATCAAACGACCAAATTACGGAAAGAATAGCTACGTATCCCATATGAAGTCTCGCCACCCAAATGAAGTTTCTCGAATTCAACAGTCCACCTCGCAAATTACTACTCTGGATAAATTTTTCTAATTGAAGTCGGTTGATGAACAGCAGAAAAATAACATTGTAATGGCATTTGTTGAAAATTCTTGGTCTTTTAGAACTATAGATGGAAATATTTCCGTCAAGCGTTTGCGACATCAGCTCCAAAGGGCTTTAACAGGAAATAACTATCAATGCAGACAATGAAGCTTGACATTGAAACTAAGAAAACTCTGATGGCTGAAAACGCAGGAAAACTGTGTATCTTTTACTAGACGGAAGTATGATGAATCGTCAATGTCACTTGAATTTTTCATTTGGAGTGGAAAGGTATAATTTTTTCTTGAAAAGTATCCGATCTCAGTGATTGAGAACTATGGTTCAAAAACAAATTCAGTTTCTGCAAGACAATCGGTTGTTTGTGTTTTTTCTAGTAGCTGACAATGCCACTGCAATGCAAAAAGCATTGACAACCCACAGGTGGGTAGTGGAGTTTTTATTCTGCGATGCGCTGCACACTTCATGCAGCTTGTTCTTAAAGACATTGTATAACAGATACTTGAGTTGGGCCAGGCAAAGCAAACATTACACAGAGTGTACATGAGGTTTGCAAATCCCCAGAGGCTACTTCTCGCCTGAAATAGCTGGAAGAAGCTGCAGGTGTTGAGCATCCTAAATCCATTTTGAGATGGTGCGAGACGCTCTAGAATTCATTGATTGATTCATGGTGCAGCATTTTGGAGATGAAGGAATACATATCAATACTTGGTTTTGGTACTACTATTACTACAGTAGACTGGATGAACATTGAATGGGCTCTTATTGTTACAGAACTCATAGGCGTCTCAACAGATTATGTCCAATCTGATGATGCAAACCCTGCTGTGCTTGCATCTGGGCTGCTTCACATGTCAAAACATTTCCTGCGCTTACAGCAATATGAAGATGCCGTATTGTGCCACGCTGGTGGAATATAAAGTGAAATTCTGAAGAAGCAGTTGGGACGTAATTTCAGTTCTGATCTATATAAGTGTTTCAATATGCTCAATCCAGCAATTAACCAACACAAGGAGTTAAACAACGATGACAGATGTGATGGTGTGCTCATGTTAAGGATGCATTTCTTAGACTGGACTAAACACCGTGAAGAGAACCTTGATGTACACAACTTCATATCATCAATTGGAAACTTTGTTGGAAGAATGCTGAGTGANTGAATTTCTTAGACTGGACTAAACGCCGTGAAGAGAACCTTGATGTACACAACTTCATATCATCAATTGGAAACTTTGTTGGAAGAATGCTGAGTGATGACTACATGAACACCAACTTTATTCAGTACTGGTCAAATGGCAGAATAAGTGGGTGCGTTTTGTTCGAGGCAGCAGTAAAACGTTCTTTTTCAAAAGGAGTCTCTAATTTTTTAAGATTTGCGAGCAAGGTTGAGCACGAATTCCAACAAAATTGAGGTTGTTACTGGAAAACAACGACGTGCAGATGCACATCAAGCAGAAGCGAAAGTGTCAAAAGAAATTTGAATCACTTTTGTCGAAGTACACAGAAAAAGATTTTGCAAAGTAGTTAGCTACGACTGTGAGATCTGCAAAGAGAAGTATTATGACGCTGTACAGTCTCGATTGTGCAAACAATGGGCAAATGACGTTGTGGAATAAAGGGCCAGTGATTTTTTTACTGTAGTTTTTGTAATTAATTACATTTTTTGAATTCAAGTTTTGTGTTTATAAACCAAGTTTTGTAAATGGTCACCCAAGCTCACCCAAAACCCAAGGTCAACCAAAAACCCAATGCCCAACTTTGCTATGAGAAATGCTTATTAAAGCATATTTGCACTACTAGATCCATTATGAGCGCAAAAAAGTTCACCCACCAATCTATTTGGAATACTTTCTATAAAATGGGTAAGCTATATCCCTACCACTGCTTAATTGAAATTGTATAATGTCTACTTTAATTTAGTTTTTGTCAATTGACAACGACGCTAAACATAAATTAAGCATTTCATGCCAAAATTCACGTGGTTTGCTGTAAGTAGCATATTTTTATTAACCATAATAATTGTTTTCCTCTCGTACCTTGCACTTTGTATCAAATTGCAATATGTGTTGTATTTCTAGTTTTCTAATCATTCTGTTTTCATGCCATTTCTGTTAGTTGAATAATTAAATGTTCATTTGATGATTCGATTTTACCTGCTGTTTAACATTGAATTTTTGTAAAATTGTTTAAGGTGGTCCTATACTAAAAGAAAGAAACGCCATGTTTTCTTTTCAAAGTTAAGTTTTAATTGTTTATTTGTTTGAAAATGAATGAAAATTTAAAAAAAATATGTAATTTTCAAAATTTACTGTCTGGTCCTGCTTTTACGAACCAAACCGGTCTATTTTAGGGATATTGTGGTGCGGTCAATAACTTTAAATTGACTGAGAGTTTGAGAGTTTTAAAATAAAAATTTACATAAGTATTCCATTTATAAATATGCACTTACTGTACTAAAAACAAACTCAAAGAGTGTATACTTATTTTTTTATGGAAAAAAGTATCTGGTCCTGAAATTACGCAAATTTTTGAAAGTCATTTATTACGTAAACAACCTATAAAATAATTTTCAATAATCAGATCAAAAAGATTTTAGTACAGTAAGTTGATGTTATGAATTTTAACACTCATACAAAATTTCAAGTCAATTAGACTTCTATTTCAAAAGTTATTGATCGCACCATTTCAAAAATTAGCAATTCTAAGAAAACTACGTTTTAAGCCTAAAAATTAAGCAAATTTGTAAAGGTTTTACTTTCTCAATAAAAATAGCAAGGTTTGAAAGTACAATTTTCCGACAACAATCGTACACTAGATTGCATCTTTTATTTTTCATTTCTATCGCTTTTTAAGGGGTTTTGAAGTCAAAATCAAAAACACAGATGGTTGCTAGGGGCGTAACTGAGGAAAATCGTTTCTGAAATTTGAGTGTCACACATTAAAATTACTTTTAAACTAATTTATAAAATTCTTCATGAAAAAATAGCTATACCAGCAGTTAACAGATAGTTGAAAGTATGTAAAACAACCAAAATAAAAAAATTGAAAATTTTGACATTTTTTAGTATAGGACCACCTTAAGAGAAGTTGTTCAAACATAGAAATGCAGAGTGAAACTTGGATTAGCAATTAACAACCATACCAAATTTCTTCTAAATTTTGCACTGATCTAAAAGTTGTTGATCAATATTTGCAAGTTAACCAAAATGCCCCAAGAAGTAACTTATAGGAAGATACAAATATTTCAGCGATATAGAAAAGTCTAAAAAGGTAGAGTGCAGCTATTATCCAAAGAAAATTTGAAAATATATAAATATAAATGAAATGGGAGAAATAAAACAAGCAGCTCTCACTACTTAATGGGAAGGAACAGACAGTGATTCCTGCAATATGTGATGTTATTGAAGAATATGTCTTATGGATCTGTATTAAAGTTATTGTCTGTGACCCTACGAATGTTAATTGTCTTAAAAGAAATGGCATAGTGAATCACTCTAAAAAAGAATTTGACATAAGAGGATATGAAGAACCACAGTACATTGGGTGTCAACACCATGTCCTTGACATAGTATTGAAGCACGCAAACATCTTCTCCAGACATCCATTACTCTTTTATGAATGAAATTAAAAACAATTATGAAAATTTTAAACAAATATTTGTAGGATAATTTGAATTAATGATTACACAGAAAATTACGTTGCGGAATGGCATGCGGTTTTTGTATGAACTTTGATATGCTTATAGATTTTATAAGAAATACAAACTATTTGCAAAAATAAAGTTTCAGTCTGCGCACCTTTACATGCAACTAGATGGAATTCGAGAGCTATTTATGCTCTGTTGTCATACATTCTGAATAGAAATTTACGTTTAGTTTTAATACCAATTTGTGATTTCATACAGGAAAAAGATTGGATGTATAGTTCAAATGTGTACAATAACCTGGAAAAAACTATAATGGATCAAAGACGTGATAAATCATATAACTAATTTAAAAATCACGGAGTAAATGAGGATTCGAAAGTTATNTAAAACAAGCAGCTCTCACTACTTAATGGGAAGGAACAGACAGTGATTCCTGCAATATGTGATGTTATTGAAGAATATGTCTTATGGATCTGTATTAAAGTTATTGTCTGTGACCCTACGAATGTTAATTGTCTTAAAAGAAATGGCATAGTGAATCACTCTAAAAAAGAATTTGACATAAGAGGATATGAAGAACCACAGTACATTGGGTGTCAACACCATGTCCTTGACATAGTATTGAAGCACGCAAACATCTTCTCCAGACATCCATTACTCTTTTATGAATGAAATTAAAAACAATTATGAAAATTTTAAACAAATATTTGTAGGATAATTTGAATTAATGATTACACAGAAAATTACGTTGCGGAATGGCATGCGGTTTTTGTATGAACTTTGATATGCTTATAGATTTTATAAGAAATACAAACTATTTGCAAAAATAAAGTTTCAGTCTGCGCACCTTTACATGCAACTAGATGGAATTCGAGAGCTATTTATGCTCTGTTGTCATACATTCTGAATAGAAATTTACGTTTAGTTTTAATACCAATTTGTGATTTCATACAGGAAAAAGATTGGATGTATAGTTCAAATGTGTACAATAACCTGGAAAAAACTATAATGGATCAAAGACGTGATAAATCATATAACTAATTTAAAAATCACGGAGTAAATGAGGATTCGAAAGTTATAACACAAAGAAGCAATATATGTGCTGAGCGTTGAATCAAAATTGTACACGAATTAACTGCTATTACTTCTAAGAATAGAAATCTTCAATGTATTTTATCAAATAGAGAATATTTTTTTATTTTAGTGATATTGTAGAATATTTTAAGTTTTATTTTGTGAAATCCAGCATACATGCTCCACTATGCAACCTTGAAATTCAAGATTTTTTTTACATATTTTAAGGATCTTTATAACATTTTCTATTTTGGAAAAAACTCCTACCCATAATATATATATATATATGAAAATATTAAATTACTGAGCTTCATAAATGCGACCGGTTTCGATTCAAAATCTTTATCAAAATAAATTTGGAAGGAAAACTTATTACAATGAACTACACTTAAAATTAATTAAAATTGCACGCATTAGAAAATGTTGATGTTATAATAAATCTTCTGTTTATTCATTAATCTTGATCATATTTCTTTCTTTATATATAGTGATTCTGCAATTATTGGATAATTTGATTTTAACAATATTTCAAAATTTTCTTTTTTAATTGGATGTCGATGTTGGTAAATTTCTGATTTAAGGTGATCTGAAAGATGTTCTTGGATTCTTGTAGCAAAGTGTCTTCGTGTCTCTCCGATGTAAGATTGTTGACAAACGAAGGGACCGCTATTGATTTGACTTGGAATAGACGCTAAAGCGTTGAAGCATATATAGCAAATCAAATAATTTCAGAGCAGTAATTATTCATATCATAAGTATTATCAGTAGGGGGATATTGTGCAACTTTTTGCAACGTTGCTGTAGGACTAGTTTTCGGCTGGAACACATGAAAATGACTTTTCCAGCTTAGGGGTATATTGCAAAACGAATGCGACAGTTAATGGTAAATGCAACTTTTTGCAACTTTCAACAAATATTTACAGCTTAAACAACTGCAAATTTTTTTATTTTTATATTGAAAATGCTTATAATTTAACTATTTCAGTACGACAATAATGTATGTCTCATTTAGAGGCCTGATTTTTAATTCAGATATATTTACACATTTATATAATAATCAACTTACAAGTTTGCAGATGAATAATTAAATAGGTACCCTAGACGTCGCTATCATCCATACCTACGTGTATTTACATGGTTAATTTGCATTTTATATCTTGCATAATTGATAGCTGAACAAAAAACGAGAGAAGCGAGAGTAAAGTACTAAAGTATGTTGCAAATTACTCTAAGGAATTTTAGTGGACTCTGTATAATGAACTCTTCCGTTCATTATGTATAATGAACTCTTCGGTTTATTATGCAACGCGAGAATTTGCTCAGAAAGAAGTCTATAGTCGACAAACAAAGATAATTTTTATGGGGGTAGATAAAACAGAGGTGAAATGTGACACATAATTTCATACATTGGTTGGGGACCTGAACAAACCTCAGAAAACATATAAGGCATTATGTAAAATCGAACCAACGCCTAACAGTGCTGCTGTATTAAGATTTGTGGATGATACCATTAAGCTGCTTGATTTACATCAAAATGAATTCCTGTAATTGTTATTGGATGCTGCTCAGTATATTATCACTGCAGGAAATACGCTTAAGCAGCTGTACTCCAACCTTTTTCATATCACTTGCGCCATGATCCGTAATGTTGTTGAAAAAATTCGAAGTTTATATCCTACTGTAGATGAACTATTACACGAATCAAGGCAACTGCTACTGCTGTCATAACTCATAACCAAGGATAGAAAAGATATTCACAGAAAATGGACACCCTCCCCAAGCAAGTGTCACCAGATGGACTAGCTCAATAGCAGTCGCAATATATTATGCTGAAAATCTGCAACGGTCAAAAGGATTGCTGAGTTGTTTAAGCCAAATGATCTGCTGGTTTCGAAGGCTAAGTAAGCAGTTGCATGTGAACTGTTACCGTGTGATACATTTAAATTGCTTTTCTTCAAAAGATATTGGTGTGCAAGAATATTTAAATAAAAGAATGTGCAAATGCAAAAGTTGGTGTCATTGAACCCAATGTTAATGTATCTAATGCTCCCTAGCATATGGTACATGACATGCGATTCAGTTATATTGATAAACATATTAACCGTAAACAACAGGGGCCCATTTAAACTGACATTTATAAAAAATTTTCTTCAGGCCCATTAGGAAATTTGGAAATCTTGAGGCTTTGAAACATCTATTGGTCAACAATATAATGTTGAAAATTCTGATTTTCTAAAAAATATTTGAATTCTTTCAAAACCTAATGTTCAGGAAAATATAAAGTTGGAGGCCCATGGGATAAGAAACGAACTTTAACTGTTTCTTGATATATAGATAGACCTCCCAAATTCATTGTGCGCACTGTGAAATTCAGAAATCGCTGATTAATAAGAATAATACAATATATTTTGGAAAAATCTCACACTATATCCAGGCCGCAGCGTGTACATGACAAAGTAGACTACAAATATTTTTGCAGTTGTTCAAATATAAATATAACAATTTCATAATAAATGAGGCATACCATCGGTTCTGATTTTGTTACAACGCAGCCGGGCTACACCCTAATTGTTTCTATCCTACTGAACCAGTTCAAATTTAAGCAATACATACCTGCACTCAAAACCGTACCCATTCAAAAAATACGAAATCCTATAATATTAACAATGAGCATTACAATCCAAAAGTGAATTAATTTTGCATTCAAATCTGATGCAATCCCCTTTAATGAATTTGACACATAAATAATGGATGTATAGGTATAGGTTAAGAATAGTCATTCATATTTTAAGCATGAAAATAATCAAATTTCAAGTAAATTCTAAACTGAAAATGATTCATCATTACAGTTTTTTTTACAAATATCTTCTTGATCTATTCACTACAAAGTACCGAAAGAATGGAGAAAATGTCTCATAGATATTAGAAGCATGAAATAAATAAACTGGCATCGAAAATGTAATATAAAATTTTAGAAACATTATTGTAACTCTCTTAAATATCATTTAGAAATGAATAAAGGAAATAATACCTTAATTTTAGAATATTGTAAAACAGTGTTGCTGTGAGTAGTTACACTGTCCCGATTACTTTCGATGATATATTTATTGCATTCATTTTGTTTGGCTTCCTCTTGATGAAACTGAGTTTGAATATCATCATACTGATTTAATGCATTTTTAACATCCTTGAATATTCGAACAACACCACCTAACTCTCTAACATCTTCTTTTAATTGTTGCAACGAATTCATAACTTGTGCATTTTCTTCTCTGTCTTGAAAGAGCTGTTCTGAAAGATTTTGATGGTGATCAGGAAACTGAAGGGCTTCTTCATAGCTTTCAATATACTTCTCACAATTATGAATATCACTTTGAAGTTCCTAAAAAGTATTCCCAATTATAAAAACAAAATAACTTTTGGCTTAGGAATATGTCTCACATTATGTATTTTCTGATATTTCAGTACAGATGCTATTTTTATGAAATAGAATTTATAAAATATCACGGAAAATTAATCTTTTCTTAAAAAATCAGGTTGAATATATACTTTACAGCATTTGGAAATTGCTTTTCTTAGTAATAAAAGTCATAATATATATTCTGTTATTTCTGTTATTAGAAAAAATCAAGCACGCTTTTCCAGAATTTCTGAAATTTCAGCTAAAATGAATCAAGCATTAACAATATAACTAATAATCGGATTATTATTGATATAAACGGACTAATTAATAGATAAGCAGAAAACGAATGATTCAAAAATGGAAGATATCACCGACACATTTCAGCAAGATCACTTTGAAAATGACCCTAAAAACAAGGTCACAATTTTTTCTGAAACAAAATCTAATTGCTTTTGACGTCAAGCTTGATTGTACTTTCAAGGCCATAGAATTCATAATATAAATTATTTCTAATGATACTGCAAACATAATTCACTGATGGTCTTCAGCCTGCATAGCACACGTTCATAGATATTAAGATTGTCTTGAACATTTTAGTTGGCAACAATAACATGTTAACACAATTAATACATAAACTTATAGAATCACAACACCCAACCCTATAAAAAAGTTTCACCTTTCACATTTCATAACCTTATTGGCCTCATTTGATATGCAATGGTGTGTGGGATGTCTGTAAGTGTTGTCAATTGAATTACCTGCTCAAAGCAGATTTTAAAAGGATAAAAATCTTCATGAAGCATTAACTATTTATTTGATATCATATACCAGAAACACAAAAAAATTAAAAATTAGAAAAAATCTCAATTCTGTCGACTAAATATATCAGAGGGAGAGTACCAATACAGATTCTAATGAAAAATGAATACGAAAAAGAAAGCTTATAATTAGGCAGGGCGACCAAAATATGACCTAAGCTTTTAAAAATATGACTTTCTAATGACTTTTTCAAATTTAATACANAATAATCAAATTTCAAGTAAATTCTAAACTGGAAATGATTCATCTTTACAGTTTTTTTTACAAATATCTTCTTGATCGAAAATGTAATATAAAATTTTAGAAACATTATTGTAACTCTCTTAAATATCATTTAGAAATGAATAAAGGAAATAATACCTTAATTTTAGAATATTGTAAAACAGTGTTGCTGTGAGTAGTTACACTGTCCCGATTACTTTCGATGATATATTTATTGCATTCATTTTGTTTGGCTTCCTCTTGATGAAACTGAGTTTGAATATCATCATACTGATTTAATGCATTTTTAACATCCTTGAATATTCGAACAACACCACCTAACTCTCTAACATCTTCTTTTAATTGTTGCAACGAATTCATAACTTGTGCATTTTCTTCTCTGTCTTGAAAGAGCTGTTCTGAAAGATTTTGATGGTGATCAGGAAACTGAAGGGCTTCTTCATAGCTTTCAATATACTTCTCACAATTATGAATATCACTTTGAAGTTCCTAAAAAGTATTCCCAATTATAAAAACAAAATAACTTTTGGCTTAGGAATATGTCTCACATTATGTATTTTCTGATATTTCAGTACAGATGCTATTTTTATGAAATAGAATTTATAAAATATCACGGAAAATTAATCTTTTCTTAAAAAATCAGGTTGAATATATACTTTACAGCATTTGGAAATTGCTTTTCTTAGTAATAAAAGTCATAATATATATTCTGTTATTTCTGTTATTAGAAAAAATCAAGCACGCTTTTCCAGAATTTCTGAAATTTCAGCTAAAATGAATCAAGCATTAACAATATAACTAATAATCGGATTATTATTGATATAAACGGACTAATTAATAGATAAGCAGAAAACGAATGATTCAAAAATGGAAGATATCACCGACACATTTCAGCAAGATCACTTTGAAAATGACCCTAAAAACAAGGTCACAATTTTTTCTGAAACAAAATCTAATTGCTTTTGACGTCAAGCTTGATTGTACTTTCAAGGCCATAGAATTCATAATATAAATTATTTCTAATGATACTGCAAACATAATTCACTGATGGTCTTCAGCCTGCATAGCACACGTTCATAGATATTAAGATTGTCTTGAACATTTTAGTTGGCAACAATAACATGTTAACACAATTAATACATAAACTTATAGAATCACAACACCCAACCCTATAAAAAAGTTTCACCTTTCACATTTCATAACCTTATTGGCCTCATTTGATATGCAATGGTGTGTGGGATGTCTGTAAGTGTTGTCAATTGAATTACCTGCTCAAAGCAGATTTTAAAAGGATAAAAATCTTCATGAAGCATTAACTATTTATTTGATATCATATACCAGAAACACAAAAAAATTAAAAATTAGAAAAAATCTCAATTCTGTCGACTAAATATATCAGAGGGAGAGTACCAATACAGATTCTAATGAAAAATGAATACGAAAAAGAAAGCTTATAATTAGGCAGGGCGACCAAAATATGACCTAAGCTTTTAAAAATATGACTTTCTAATGACTTTTTCAAATTTAATACAACAAATTGACAAAGGAATTTCGAAATAATCATGAGCGAATTCTCTGTCTTTGGCAAGTAGCTTCTTAAGCATACTGAAACTTCTCTTTCAACAGCAACTGATTTGGGTAACACATTTGCACGTGGACAAAATGTAGAGGCGAAAATTCACGCTTGGAGCATTCTATTATAGTCTTCATTTCATTATTCTCCTATCTTTGTAGAGGGTTAAGTTGTGATATTTCCGACAAACGAGCATCTGACTGGTAATGGTAGACATCCATGACCTATAAGACCTTTCCAGGTTAAAGGAACTAAAAGCAAGTTCATTGAAATATGACGTCTATATAATTTTATATGACTTTTTTTAATTCATGGTCACTACTCATAATATTATCTAGTGTATGCTGTTTTTCAGTAATCAATTGTCTCTACAGATTTTGATATAAAGTTTTACCAGATTCAATCAGGTTTTGTTCGGTACGTCTTGTAATTTGGACTGAAGCAGGTTGGATTTCATCAATAAGCTCAGTTTTTGTTTCAAAGACAGTCTTTCGACTTTGTCTTCAATCAATTTCGATGTATTTTAAATGGGGACAAATCTGATGAGTTCATAGTCAATTATAAAATTTAATAAACAGATTTAATATAGTGAGAATAAAGAAAACATTTTCAAAACTTTAAAAATTCCATTAAAATTTATTTACTCGTTAAAACCTACATCACTATAGCATTTTGCTTTGCTACTAGCAGTTTATTTTCTTACTGCGGTGTGCAACTGGCGACCCACGTGCCATAATTTGGTAGCCTTGGTAACGTTTGAAAATGACTTTCGACCCTATCTACTATCTTTTTTGAAAAATCAATACCAATAAACTTCATTGAAGATTAGTATTATTTCCTGGTTTTCAAGTTAAATGCAGTGTTGCTTGTGGTTATATATATATATATATATATATATATATATATATATATATATATATTACATATATGACGATATCTTTATTGTAAAAGTGAGTAAACAGAATGGGTGACAATTTGCTCCCCCACTTACAAATAATGTTGTTTTGATTTTGTTATATGTATACGTTTATATGCTTCTAAGCACATGATACTACTAAATTACATTTGAATATAACTTAATTGACGCCTTCCTACTGGTATTTCCAAATTTTCTTTGAAAAAAACAGAATACTCTTTCAGTATATCAAATTAATTTTAGCTCTTCCAGATCCCAAAGGCTGTACCCTCCACTGTGTGGCACTGAATTATTTAATAAAACCTAAGTTTTCAGTTAGTGTATGTACACTGCGTGCCAAATTATTAGACAGCTAATATTTTTATCCACTTCAACTGAGAGAGGATGTATTTTAACCAATGCATGTCTCATAATTTGTAGTGCACATATATTAAGCTTTAATGACATAATATATGACAACAAAGTAATTAAAAACCGAATAAGACGTATACAAATTTTTAAGATTTATTAAAAAAGGTGTATACATTAATCATTAAAGTGCATAAAAATTGCTAAATATTGTATTTCATTAGTTTTTCCGTTGACATATATCAGTTTGGGTTAGGGCGAGATCTATTCCTTAGAAAAACATGCAGTTTCCTCATGTTGCCCAAGATTGTGGCATACCCATTTTCTAAGTTTTTTGACATTTTGAACAAGTATGTCATAGCTGATACACCTTATGGTATGGATAGTATGCGATTGGTATGATATGCATGGCTTGGAACATTTTTTATCAGTAAGTCGCTAGTGAAAAAATTGTCGTTGCCTAATAAGTTGGAGCGCAGCTTAGTTCGCATAGTTCCCGAATGTCAGCAATAAATTATAAAATATAAAGAGCAGATAATGAATTTTTAAAATAGGATCAGTTCTATTTAACTCACTATCGAATTATTTGAAAAGACAAAAGCAGAAAATTTGCCTCAAAATTTAGATGTCTTTATGCTATTTTGTCAAGATGACACTGTGTCTCTCGAAGCAGTTCTTTGTGTTTAACAATCTTGGAATTTTCAATAAGTGATGAAGCTTGCATAATGAAAGATTAAACTTATTCGAATATATTATCAAACACAAAATCAATTCACTAAAGTTCTAAATATTTTGGCAGCTTTGGATAACTTTATTGAGAAAGATTTTAATTAACCTGTCTTAATGCTTATATGGAAATGGGCATTTCAGAACCATATCTTTAAAATGCCCTACCCGACTAAGTTAAACGAGAGAAGGATCTAGAAAAATTTCGACAAGCTCGCAAGACAACATTTTTCACAGAATAGTATTTACTAGCTGAACTGCTTAAAGTGCCTTTGAGTTTTTAAAAGTTAGGGTCAAATAAATTGAAATATATTAGTTACATTTTGAAGCGGGGCTTCAAATTTCGGAATTTTTTTGCAATAAATGAGGATTTTTGAAAGTACCAAACGTTTTCCCAAATTACAGCAATAAAATCTTACAGTTTTTTGCAATTTGAGTTCAGTGATTTTTTCAATAGAATATGCTTCCATTTCCTGGCGGATCCTGTCACGAAGAGACTTTACAGAACGTAGTATTGTAAATAACGAGGAAAGATCTTGGATGAGTGTGTAACGGGTAGGCTTCAATAGATGATCAAAGCCAAACGAATTATTGGGAAGATATTTTCTTAATTCATTATAAATGGGAATCATATTAACAGATGTGGGACGGCCCATACTAGAAGTTCTCACAACTTCAAATACAACAGACGGAATATGGAAGCCATGAATTAACACTTGAGTGTAAATTTCACGAACTATATTGGCATTCGGTTCACGTAATTGCTTCGCAGTGAATTTTTGACCATCTTTAAAAGAGTTTAGCTTTTTCAGGATAACCTCAAAACTAAGCATTTCTAAAAAAGTAGTATAAACATATATTGTATTATAAAATGCAATCTCAACTAATAACAAACGCATATCGTTTTATTAAGCAATAGACCTAAAATGAATTACTATGGAAAATCGCAAAGTGGGCCGCTAAATACTAAAGTCACATCATCAAGAACCCGTATATGTATACATATGTACAGTGGCGGATTTAAGGGGGACTATGGGACTGCAGTCCCCACACGAGGAGCAAAACGGAGGTTAATTTTAGCAACCTTGATAAAAATTCTAAATTAGTGCCAAATTTTCGTATTTCATTTGCAAAACGATCCAAGGGTTAGGCAAATATTTGTCCAACTTTCCAATTTTTTTTCAAATAATATTACACATTCTTAAGAATATATTAAACATATTCATCTACAATCCACCAAATTTTGTATCTAATAAATTATAAAGGCAGTTGAAAGAACTGCTTCCACATTATACAAAAATCTGCGCACATTTTTACTGCAGATGTTAATTATGACGTATATTTGTTGAAAAATGTAGACCACGGTGGTTGTCTCCTCATTTTTCTCGAAAAAATACAAGTCTCTACCTAAAAAATACTGGTCTATCTTATGAGAAATAAAAAAATATTTCTCATTTTTTTGCAAAAATAGCTGAATAAGTCCCTAACTATGAAAGCTAAACTAAAATCATAGAGAAAACATAGATTCCTACCTATGAGTTATTTTAATCCCCAAAAGTTTCCCGATTGCCATCAGCACCTTTGAAGTCAGCACAATTTGGATATTTCTCAAATACTATATTGTACACAATCAAAGTGCTCAATGAAACTGGCCCTTTGTATGGATTAAAAAAATCTGCACACTGGATCAATTTAAACTGCTAAGTATATTTCAGATGTTCCTTAAACCCAATGTATTTGTTAGAGGCTCTGTAGAATCATCAAGATTCAATCACACTACACCTCAACAGCAATCAAACATCATCCAAACATAATGGCGTGGGTTGCCTTAGTCATCATTATTGCTAAGATGAGCACGTACAAGTACATCAGCATTCTGAATGAAAAATTCAGCATGTNTGTATATATACATTCGTGCGCCCAAGACATATGAACTTTCATACATACATGTATATAATTATATATATATATATATATTAGTAGTATATATTGGGCAGAAGTTTGTGCCACTTTTTTCTGATTGGTCGAGAGGTTGCCTTAGTCATCATTATTGCTAAGATGAGCACGTACAAGTACATCAGCATTCTGAATGAAAAATTCAGCATGTTTTTAAAAAACTATAAACTTTTAATTCAGATACTGAGAACTGGTGGATCTAGAAAAGGGAGGCTTCTGAAATCTGCAAACTTTTTCTTCAACAAATTAACTTCGCTATATGACATACTTCAAATGATAGTTCAAAATGTATTCATAATACTGTTGACTTTTATAAATGTTTAAAATTTTGGAATTTTTTTGTAACAAATTTCTAAGAATTTCTGAAATCTTGAACGCTGTTTTCTATTAATTGTTCAGATTGTGTTGTACAAAATAATTCCCTATTTCATTTAAAAACCTAGTAATATTAAGGATTCCCCATCTCCTTCACCTTAATGTTATTTTACGTGGTAGAAGTTTTGATCCTAAATCTACAAAAATGCAACTTCATTCCTACATAGAACTTTTATAATCAGCTAAGATCATTCAATTCTCAAATTATCGATTTGCTAAGAATTGCGATTTTCAAAATTATTGACATGATACCTCAATTCTAGACCTCTTTTGGATTCTTCAAAAATTTGAAATTGTAATTACTATGTTACAGAAAAAATTAATGCTAAAGATTGATCAACCACCAATGCAAATTTAAAGTAACTCAGTAAAACTAATAGTCTATTTAGAAATGTTTCCTTTTCTTCAAAAACTAATAGAATCATGAGGAAATTATTCGCAATTACTGGTCCTGATACCAGACCCACAAGACATGGGATATGATTAGTATGAAACCAGAACTTGCTAAACTAAAATGTCTGTAATACTGTATCTCCATCCAATATTCTATTTTGTTAATAATACATAATTTTAGCACAAATAGATGATATATATATATATATATA
>CABFPE010000629.1:397468-424469 GCA_900660155.1 Hofstenia miamia | reverse complement strand
CTTTCCCCCCCCCCCCCATTCATGATATTCTGCAAAACAGCACATACAAACTTTTCACTACAGTGAACCTCTACAAGGCATATTGGAAGGTTCCAATGCAATGCGTCAACAAGACATAGAGAAGAGCATTTTCATCACACCTTACAGCTTCTACGAGTGGCTCTACAAGTGCTTTGGCCTATAGAATGCTTCTACCACCTTCTAACAATGTGACTAAGAATTACTTAACGGTTAGAGACTGTTTGGGATTTTTCGGACCCCGAGTGAAATTGAATGTCCATTGTAGCAGTTCAAATTACGAAAAATCTTTTTACATTTCATGTCCTTTTCTAGAATTATTAAACATATATCTATGCAAGAATATTGACTATATTGGATATTTTGCTTATTGTAAATTTATAAAATGTTGTTTAAGCCTGAATGAAGTATTTAAAGACCCCAATTACTGTCCTTACAAGTTTCAATATTTATTAACTAAATGCGGCGTGATTGATTAATATTTTCAACCAAATTTCACATTTTTCATCACCCAGATGCTGAAATTTGCATTGACAAACAATTACAAGAATTTCATGGGAGAGTATCTTTTCGTCAGCATATTGCAACAAAGCCAGGAAAATTTGGTTTGAATTTTTTTTGGCTCAGAGATGCAATGAACTCATACGTACTTTCAGTCATTCATTACATTGGAAAAACAACAACTGATAATATTAATATTTCCAATCTAGAAACTCTATCACAATCATTGTTGCAGTAATTAATTACGGGTATATACGGGTGACAACAATCTCACGTCAATGGCATTGCTAGACAATTTATTTAAAAACCCAGCACCTACGTAGGCAAATATCGAAGGAATAAACGTGATATTCCAGAATTGAAGAAAACCCCTGCATATATTTCAAAGGGAACCCACAAATATATTCGATCAGAGAGATTTTTTCTAATTTCTTATATTGACAAGAAACCCATTCAAACTGTTATTCTTGTCATTGAAAAACCTGACATCGTCAAAGACTACAATGCATACAAAAGTCGATAATCTTGGGGAAATCCCGTCGATAGCCAGTCTCTTTTCATATAACATGTGTGATATTGGGCCGTTCAATTCATATAGTATGTATAAAATACCAAAAAACAAGAAAACCAAAAGATCTTTCTTGAACAAGTGCTAATCACATGTATGTAAATATCATTCTCAAGTAGATGAATTTGCATTCAATGCCATTTAATATTTTTGTAAAAGCTATTTACTTGTACATACCGTACGCTTATAAAATCTGTGATATTACAATTTGAACAAAGAAAATACCTAACAATCATGCATAATATTGAATATGGACATGTACTTTGAAAATTCAAAAAACAAAGACAATTACCTAATGTAAAAGCTGAGCAAAATTTTCATGGATTACTAAGTGACTATTGATAATTTCGCATGATCCGTCCCAGCTCAGTGCAGCCCATTAGACATTAACAAATTTACTCCGTAGCTTGTCCAATAAATAATTTGTCACAGACTGCTTACAAATTACACTAGCAAGGCCACACTGGAGTATACTAAATGGCGATGATAGTTCACGAATATTTCGTTACTACCTATCTACAGAAAACAATTGAGGACCTAATAAACAAATGCAAAACATGCATCCTTCTCAACGAAGACTGCTTTTCAGAACAAAGAGCAACTTAAAAAAATACTGGCAGAACGTACCAATCAAATCGTCGACTCAAAATTTTTATTGTTATCATTATAGATGTTATTTAGTCAAATATCGCCAAGTAATATCAAAATGAGCAAATTCATGCTTCGTCATTCTATACCCTTGTGCGTTTTTCTAAGATGCCACATAAAGTAAGAAAATTTAAAAAAACTTCAAAAAATACATTATACTAATTTCAATAGTCATCATTTTTATTTTGATAAAAATAAGAGAATAACATTCTTCGAAAGAATTTCTCTCTATACTTAACAAAAAGGTCCACTTTATCTTTTACTTAACTATTTAACTTTATTTTAAATACTAAGCACGAAGCAAAATATATATGCTTGATATGTGCATTGTCTTATAATATGCAACATCTCTGTAAACACTATCACTGTAATTGAGATGTTTGTCACTGATCTTGCGTCATTCTCAAGTTCTTCCCGAAATGTGTATGTACCGACTTACATATTTACTAATTTTAGTGCAGTATGACGATGTTTATAAAAATCTGGAACATGAAGGAATACTGCATGAATTTTTGGACTTATAATTATTTCTAGAACTGAGTATTTTCTGAAAAATTTAAAACACTTGTCAGCGGAAGGATCCAAGAAAAATTATCAAATACTTTTATAAAAAGAATAGCCAGCATATGAAAATACTCTATATAACGTTGGAAAGGTGGTTGAGAAGTTAGTCTTGAATTTTCAAGTTAGACGACAACGAATAGGGATAGAATTTCTAAGAGGTCTAATATTTCTATTAATCAAAGAATATTCAAAAACGGGAATATTTTTTGCAAAGTTTCTCTTGCAGGCAAGACAATTATCATTAAAATTATGATCTTCCAAGAAATTTTTCCATAATTGCCTTTTATCTTGCTGCAATAATTCTTATTTCTTTTGCATTACCCATACATTCCTTCAATAGCATTGCGGTATTCTTTATCGATGCATTAACATATTGATAGTTTTTCATTAGTTTACACATCAAATTTTTAATGGAGCTTATAAAATGAGAAATTTAAGTTATCTGGATGCAAACCCCAATAATAAACACATTGGAAAAAATTGACATATTTCAGACTTTTGAAAGCAACAACATGAATCTTGAAAAAAATACGTTTAAAGAATGCCAAAGCATGAATTTGATGATAATTGATGACTAAATAATATTCATTATGATAAATTATAACTTATATAAGTGTTTTGTCAGAAAATCCTATTATCATTTTCAAAAGCATGACGTCATTTTGCAATTCTCAACTAGCAAAAAAGTTTTTTGAACGATTTTTTTCCAATAATTTTTTTCGACATAGTAAGGTTTCTAGAACTTACTCCAATAAAATTTTTTTATGGTGTTGATATCTCCGGTAGCAGCTGTTTAAAGCAGACCATGATATACTCTAATATACATAAACAGTAGGTGAAAAATATACATGGACCAGAATCATGGCAACTAAATATGAAATAAAAAATTAAAACAAAATTATAAAATTGCGGCAAAGGTGCAGAATAGTGCCAAACAAAGCACGCATAGGAAATGAACACTGGATCACTCCATTATATTTCAGGTTAAAAATCTCATTTTGGAACCCATGTTTTTGGAATTTCCCCAAAAATATCTTGTAGAATTTTTAAAAGTGATCATTTCGAAAAAGATTGGAAATTAGGTCATCAGATGTAAACTGACAGTAATTTAAAATTCTGACGCAGTGGCACTTTTTGCAACGAAACTGTAAGCACCAGAATGTTGAAATCTATTTAATAATTTTTGGGGTCACAGAATTTGAATTTTTTTAGATGAACAAATAATGTAACCTTACTGCTCAACAAGGCATCAACAATTTAGGTGTAATTGTTTTGGGGAGCATTTTTGGTGCTGCGACCATAATTATTTTAACTAATTTTATGCCATTGATGATAAATTAGTTTAGAAAATTCGTCCGCATTGCTCTATAAAGGAATCGTGAGAAATATTAAGATAGCTTTTGCAAATTACAAAAATCCGGTTCCGAGTTTGGTAAACATAAACTAAAAGCAGAAGCAACTGTTTTTTATTTAAAATAAATGCCAGATTTTACAATTTAATTATAAATTAAACGAAAACTATTTTGGGGTCTTTAAATATGGTGAAATATAATACAAAAGCGGAAAAATGATACTTCGGATAACAAACATACATACAGTTGCAAACAATCGTTTTCAAAATATAATTTACTAAACTTTTATTACACATATATAAACACCGAAAGCATGTAAAGGCAGAAACGAATATTTTATAGATATTCGAAATAGAACGCCAAGGAATAAATGAAATTAAGTATTATATAAAATATGAACGACTGCGAAAATGGAATACAGGGCTGCCACTTCAGAATAACAAGAAATTGGGCAATATAAAACTACGTGAAAACATTAACTCCAAGTGTAACGCAATCACAGTGTCACTGGTTTATTCTAACTTTTTTGGTATTACAGCTTAAGGTTCTGGATTAAGAAGAGCAAAATTTGGAAAAGCATGCTACCGCATACAGCAGATATAAATGACGCTATACGATTACACAGTTAAGAAATGATACGAAGAAAATGTAGTTTGCAAAATAGTAACGTAATCACCATCACCACATATGGAAGTACATTTGAAATACAAATTATTTTTGAAAAGTTAAGCGAATGCCAAATGCCAAGAGGACCTCAAAAAAACACAAAACAAATTACGAGGCTTTTTTAGATATAAAGTCGAAAATTTAGATAATAGAAATAAAAATACGATTAACGTAATCACAATTTAAGAGGTAACGTAATCACAAAAGACTGGGTTGCTTTGTTTTTAAACAGCAAGCAGTTACGTGCCATACATTACAATCATTGTTTTTGAAAAGCAAGTTCGTTACTACATAAATATTTAATTTACATTGAACATACTATCAACAATATGAGTTGTGTCCGTTTCAGATTTCGCAGAAACCTTCTGGGCTTTTTCAATATCAACATCAACATTTTTCGTTTCGAGTCTTAATTTAGCTGGAGTATGTCGTTTGTAGACGACAATAGAGTCACGCACTGTGGCAGCTGTATTGGCGTTTTCCACATTTTGTTGTGTCAGGGAAGCCGCATCCTCCTTATATTTTCTACACGCATTTCTCACAATATCAATAAGATCAGCAGATATAGCGAATTTCTCGTAATTAAAAGTATTAAAAAACTTCTTCTGAATTCTTAGAGAATTGTAAGCATCTGCTAGAAACGAGGCTTGATATCCGGTTTGTGTTTTTCATATTTGAAAATCCGATTCAACATTCATATTTTGCGGGAATTATATAAATGAGCGTTTTGAAACAGTTCTTTAAGCGGTAGATATTTTTCGAAGTCATGTGCTGAATTTAACGAAAAAGATTAACCAGCACATTTACTTGCTCCTAAAGCTTAAACGGTTGGGATACTCAATTGCTGAGCTGGAACTGTTGTATTCTAGTATTATTGTCAACTTTATTAATTATGGACTTGAAGCGTATGCAGCAGAGAACAAGATAAATTTGGACTACATTGATAGAATACAAAAGAAAGCTATCCGATTCGGAATCATACAATCATTTACATCAATACATGATTNNTTTAGCTGGAGTATGTCGTTTGTAGACGACAATAGAGTCACGCACTGTGGCAGCTATCCGATTCGGAATCATACAATCATTTACATCAATACATGATTTAATAAAAAAAAAATTATTCAGCAAGATCCAATTAAATTCGACACACCCCCTTCGACACATCCTTCCTAATAGAACTCAATTTGCTGCAGAGAGATTAAGACCACGTATGCCTCCAACGATTCTGGCAAAAAAATATCAAAACCTCAAAATTTTTCCAAACAGATGCCTGAAATATCCATATTCGTAAATTTGTAAACTATATATTCTGAATGTTATTTTCAGATACATAATCATAAAATACATTATTATTATTATTATTATTAAATCTTCGCCAACTCGCATTGCTGAGAATTCATCCTGGGTAACCGATGGATTACAATGCACAATTTTAGCCACTTTCACCAACTTAGCAATTGTCCGTTCAGTGACTTTACCAATTTCCATGTAGAAAATATAACTGTTACGGACTAGGTCGTCATTAAGGTAAACCGAAAAACACTTTATTGCAGTAGATAGCATAAAGTCATTTGACTTGTCCCAAATTTGTTTCAAATCACTGATCTCTTTTTCACTCAAAGTATTTAAAGCGGATAATACACAGGGATTTTGGCAGGAATATTGAAAATCCGTCTTTTGAGCCTTGAATAATTTTGCTTCATCATCATGAAACAATTTACTGTGATATATTTTATCTGAGAGATCAATGGAATGTCCCAATTTGGTCATATCCACTGTTGGATCTTAACATTGTTTCGTAAAAATAAGTAAGGGTTTTAGGTGAAGTGAACATTGATCGAGGTGGACCAGTAGCATGGTTGAGCCGATATTTTTCAGAAGTTTCATATGCTCTTCATCTCTAGCTGGTATCAATGATAGAAGTTTTTGTACAACAAGAAACTGATCGGTGATTGCTTCAACAAATGTATAAAGACATAAGTAACGCGTGGCGGAATAAGCAGGCAGTGAGGGAAGTCCTAAGAACTCTCAACTTGATGCAGAAAGAGACGACACAAAATCCACAATTTTCGAAACTAATTCCGATTCAGCAGCAAAGTCCTTCGCAACCCAGGAGGGGAGCAAGATTAGGACAAAAACGTTATTTTCTTTACAGCTCCGCCAATCTTCCCTCGCATAGTACTACAATTATCAGTCATAACATTGTACTTTCTCATATCCAATTTCGAATTCCTCTAATGTTTGTTGAAACGCGTTGAACACTGCATCGGCATTAACGAGCCACAATTCTGACAAACTTTTAATGGAATGGAATTGTCCAGAAAGTTTTTCATAGCTGTGTTTCAAATTGAATCGTCATGAGATAGGTGTTCTTGCGGATATTGTCATTGAGGTATACGATCCAGATTTCAAGCCTAGATTTTTTATCATAGGACAATTCATCTAGATGGAAGCGCACGCGACTATCAGAGAACCGGCTGGTTGCTTTCGAACATACGGAGCAATGGCTTTAGTTATAATATAAGTGGTTTTTGCTCTCCCACAATTGATACCACCAAATTGACTATCAGGAACAATAATTTTGTACTACCCGCGCTTACGAGTAAAAGAAACCCTAGATTTCAGGGAAGCACAATCTACGATGATTTTTATGCAGCAATAAATTGTAGCCTCCTTATTCACGTACGTTTTATAATTATTGGTACCTCTGTAAACGGAATCCTCAAAGAAGAACTCTACAAAGGAACAAGCTAAATTACTGGAAGTTAGAAGAGACTAATTATTTGGAAGTGCACAACAACCTATGTGGCTGAAACATCTTGCAGTAAAAGTGCACAACAACCTATGTGGCTGAAACATCTTGCAGTAAAAGACCAGTTACTCCCACATCGCAATCTAATCCCCAGTCAGAGTATGAAACTCTCCAATGAGACGAACTAATCAAGAAGATCCAATCCCTCGAAACCGAAATCAAATCACTAAAAGAAAACGAAATCAAATCGCTTAAACAGAAAATGGAAGAAATGCAGATCGAAAACTGCAAACGATTCGACTTAATACAACTCGAAAACCAAAGCTTACGTCAGGAAATAGCAACCCTGAAATCTGAAAAACTTCAAATCCTTACCAAGTACAAAAAACTCCAGACGATGAATGAAGAAACGAAAAAACGAAACCAGGCTCTCAACTAAGAGAACGAATCACTAGAAAAGAGAAACAACATCTTACAACGACGAATAGAATCATCGAGCACAACAACAATCTGTTAACACAGGTCGAAGAAAGTAACAACCACAACATACAGCTAACAGGCAGACTAATCTCCGAAAAAGCTAAGAACAAAGTGTTACAAAGCCACAGCTTCGTAATCTCGGGTACTCCTATGAGCTCAAATGAACCAATGCCTATACAAAAAACTCCGGGACATCAGGTTAATCACCCATCCCTTCAAATAAATAACCCACATTACACCACCACCATCACCAATAAATAACATTTTCTTAGAAAATATCAATAATAAAATAGATACACTAATTAATAGACTAAACAACCTAGAAAGTCCTTCCACGGACAAAAACTCAACAAATCGAAACTACCTCCGGTAGCACCAGATGATAGTCTACAACTGCGAATGCCACCACGAAAATTCTCCGGCAAAACTGACGGCATCTCACCTACGTTTGAAGAATGGCTGTTCACATATGAACAACATCTAACTGTCTAGAAAGCGGGACAAGAGCATGCCCTCGTTCAATTATCAACATTCCTTACAGGAAAAGCCTTTAATTACTACTTTACATTCGACAACGTCACTAAATCAGATTACTCCCTACTGATACAAAATGTCTATGATCACTTCCATGCGCCGACTGCATACAACCAGTACAAAATCCTCTTGAATAATACCACTTACAAACAAGACGATGACATCGAGGAATATATCCTCCAAATTGAGCGATTATACCGTCTAAGCAGATCATCTACTGAATATTGTTCACAAGATTTATTCACCCATATAACCTATGGCATGCCCAGATAAGGCGTAGATTCAAGCACAAATGCAGCCCTGATGACAAACTGCCTACTTTCATCAAAAAAGCCATCAAAGCCAAACTCCAAATCAATAACTATAGAAAAATTTCTAAACAGATCAAATCGAACAAAACTTCAACACCAAGGTACTGCACACCAAAACCAAGAAAACCAAGTCAATCCGTTTCAATACGCAAGTAGCTATAAAAACCGAACTATCGTGACCGATGCTGCTCCTAAACCAATAAACCTCAATAAAATCCATTGTAACCGCTGTGGACAACGTGGTCATATCTGCTCCAATTGTAAAGCATCTATCCACCTTCTAGCTGACGAAGAATGCTATTACACAGATAACAGCGATGTCTACAAATCCGATTCCGAGGATGTGGACTTAAACTATTAAGAGCGCCAACTCCCGGCCGAGCAGGAACAGTTCTAATCACGACTGACAAAAAAGCGCCATACCCGTTACCATCAATGGCATGGTAACGCAGGCCACCGTTGACACCAGGGCCTCAGTCTTCATCATAGCTGATATCTGCGCACATCAAATCAGCATCAATCGCGATACCATAACATTGCACAATTATTGACTAATTAACGCCTCTGGAGATTATCTCAACACAAAAGGAAAGATTGACAACCTTGAGTTCACCATCCCCAACAACAAATTTAACCATGATATTCTTGTCATCACAAACCACGCATTACTATATGAATTGATCCTAAGCAAGGATTTCCTTGAGAAATACCAATGCATCATCAACTTAATGAACAAAACCATAACAATCGACCCAGCTATTAATGATATTAAAACATACTTACAAATTATTGAAACAAAAACCATACTGTTGCGCCCTTCGAAGTTGGAAAAAATTGAACCCTTCAGTTGGCGCTTCATTACTCTCACCAGCAACCAGCCAATAACAACCGATATCGTCATCAACAACCAATAAGGCAGGAACTCTAAAAAGATAATTATACTAGCATCTATTCTAAAGTGTCGAAATAACACCTGCAGCACAGCCATATTCAACAAAACCAATAAACTGATTACGATCACACCAGACAACATCAAGATTTACGTATCACCTGCAGTAACTGTTTTACGCAGAAAACCCAAACCAATCCTGTCCATCACACCAGATTTGGATGAAACTGGCAACCTCTCAGCACCAACCATCATCACAGCTTTGCATCCTAACCTAAATGAATCAGAGGCTCTAGCTCTCACAAATCTGCTAGACAACAAAACCATTTTCAATTTTAATACCATCAGTGTCGGAAAGGCATACGGCGAGGACCACTGCATCGAAACAGTTAACAATACACCTATTCGACAACCTGTTCGACCTGTGCCAGAACATCTCAAACAGGAATACTAAAAAATAATTAGGGACGTACTTAACAACAGCATCATCCAACCATCTAAAAGCCCATATGCATCGCCAACCGTGTTAATCAAACAGGGCGACAAATATAGACTTTGCATTGACTTCCGTAAACTCAACGACATCACCAAAAAAGATGCCTATCCTCTTCCTCGAATTGATCAAATACTATACACAACATGTCAAAATACATTCTTTACTCTTGATCTATGCAAAGCCTATGGGTACTGCATCTAAAACAGTATCCGATCACCTACAAAAACTCGACAAAATCTTACATCTATTAAAATCCTCAGGCTTAAGAGTCAATGCACAAAAATGCCATTTCCTCACAAAAATCCGTCTTATTCCTAGGTGGAAAAATCGAAAAAGGAAAAATAAGACTTAAAGAAGACGCACGTGAAACCATCGAAAAAATCACGCCATCTAACAACAAAAAAGACATCCAATGGATATTAGGTTTCTTTAATTATTACCAAATATTCATTCCAAACATCGCTGATTGTTAGGCCAATCACATTTTACTGTTTGCACTGACAATTCCGGCATAAGTTGGCTTAAAAAATTCTCCGGCAACCAATCCAACATTATTGCTTGCTGGATCGAGTATTTGACCAACTTCAATTTCACCATCGCCCACCGCAAGGGTAGACAACACACAAATGCTGATCTCCTAACCACATTACCTCAAAACCATCGTCACGAAACCAGACCAATGCAACAAAAGGTTCCTTTTCCCTTCATCTCCCAGTCTGCATACCAGAATCTGCCAGTCATCAATACAGATAGACATTGACATCCAATCCTACCAGTCTATCTAAAAGAAGAGATTAATGAACAAGAAATCATTAAACACCAACAAAATGATATTCAATTAAAAGAAATAATTAATAAAATAAAACATCCAAATACACAGAGCTAACTACTTTAATCAACAAATATTATAACTACAAATGGGCGCTAACCCTGAATGGCCTCTTGTTTGTCACAGATAACCATCACAACCGTATCACACTACCAGAATACTATAAACGAGACATTGTCATAAATTCCACAAGAGAGGCCATAACGGCATTATCCAAACAAAACGCACATTAAACACCCAATGCATCTGTATTGGTGTCCGCGCCATCATTACCGACGTCATCGATAAATGCACAACTTGCATCTTAACCAACACTTCCCAAAACAAAAAGCCAACCTACACAAAATAACATCAACTTGTCCTAAAGTTATAGTCCATATAGACATCGAACAACTGTCGAAAGACGACGACGGTTTCCAATACGTCTTCATAATGGGTGATAATTTTTACACGCACGAGATGCGTGAAACAATGAACCAATCCTATTACCACAGTACTGTTCATACCACTTTTGACGCAGAATTTCGGTTAACCAATCTCCATCGATTACTAACTCACAAGGACAATTTCATTATGCAACCCAAAGTTAATCTGTCTTTGAAAAACCTATTAGTTATTTACTTGGTCAAAACCGAAGAAATATCAGACACAAAACTGATCGAAAAAATATCTCTAGCCTATAAACTGGCAAAAACTTCTAAAATTAAACTTACTCTTATTATTTTGGGTACTGATCAATCTCTTGGAGCTGAACTATACGAATTGGAGTTAAGTTTGGGTAACTTCTTTATTCTCTGCCCTACCCACTTTGCTGTCCTTAGTTTACCCAACTATAAAACATCCACTGCAGCATTAATCCATATTGATTTGCTTTATATAGAGTCTGCCCATGACATCGCATTATGGTTGACAAACGCATTGCAGTCATACGAACTCATTGCCAAACAACCCACTCCTGCTACGATTACCGAAATACATGTGAGCTTTTCTTTCTCCCAATCAATCAACATGCTAAACAATATCGCCAGTATCTGGACAAACATTAAAGCTGATCACCCAACAGAAAACAACTGGCTGCACATTAACATATCGTCACCATCTGGCAAATATCACTATTCAGCAGAGAGACTACTGCATAACATCGAACAAAGTCAAAATGCTCAGGATCAAACTGATTTCAGAAGGTTTCTTTGAAGAACCATGAGCACCAGACGTTAATACCAAGTCAGCACTGTGGTTAATCACTATATATCTTACTGAAGACCCTACGGTAGAATTTCCTATACCACACAAAACGCGCGACTCCATCCGAAAAAGCGAATTCCACGAAATCTCCGTCGTTCCTATCTCCGCAAAATTAAAGAATTGGCTTGTGTGCAGAACATCGCTACTCATGTCACCACAAGGAAAACAAGCCAAACCCGCTAATCTCTTCGAAAAATATACTCTCAGCTCTCTACCCATGACATTAATCAGCAACAAACTAGCTATCACATCACGAGATATTCAAATGCTTTCTGACAACTGCAAGAAATAATTGTGGGGTGCCACCTGCGACATAAAACATCGGATAACTACGCAACCCTGTCATCGACACATCTCATTCATCGACAACCACATTCGACTCTCGATTATTACAAGTCTAGCAAATGCCTCCTAGTAACTAAGAATGAAATTCTGTTCAATTATCACAGCAAATATTATCCAGAGAACTTGTACAACACGTTAACAACTACTCTGAAATTCCGCAAGGATGGCTCTAAATGTATCCCTATCGAGATATTAGAACAAACAATTCAATCACCACAGCAGCTGCAGATAAACGAGGATATCATGATCTCCACAGATACACCGCTAACACTACGTCACCAAGCTACTATCGAAGAAAACAACCTGAATGGATCAAAACAGAGGCCTCAACTTACCTCATACGTGTTACTAAAGCACTCTCATGGATGCGACCATTGTAGATCGCAAGTACGACCTAATTAAAGAAACAGATAGCATATCATACATGAAAACTTGTTTCACAGAAGCATGATAAAAAACTGATATCGCTCTATTACTCAAGCCATATTGACAACTTGCGTTCGATGTCGAATGTACAACCTCCAAAATTGTCTTATCCAATACCACAATCAAACGTCTCCGTCCACATTACAACTCAGATAGCCTCTGGAAGCACATCATTCGCGCACAAGTGAACTTTCCTGTTTCCATAGGCATCACCAAACTGGATATCACGCTGACAACTGATATCTCTGTGGAAGAGGCAATTGAAACTGAAAACAACTATTGTACACTGACCCCACTCATCCATACTGCAATAATACAACCAGTATGGAGAACAGTCCATAAAAAATCACGTTTTGTACATATCCCACTACCTGAAGAAAATCAGTATACCAACAACCTCGGCGATCTCATCAAAATGCTACACTCAGAAAAGTATAAGCATAGCCGTCAAAAACTAATCAGAAATGACGACACCTCACACCTCTATGCCGATGGACATGTTCCATTAGAATATGTCTTCCGCAACAGGAAACCCGTAGCAGATCAGATTGAACATTTCAAACACTTGCTCTCAAAACTCCCGTCGAAAACTGTCATAATGTTCTCCGGTATGAATGGACAAATCAAATACAAACAACACTCAAATATTACAACATAACAAAACGCATCGAAATTATCAGAATGATGCGTGCAAAAATCAACAATCCCGAATTAATTACCGATGATATACTACATGAAAATATATCGATTTACTTCGACAAAGTCAAATCTCATACCAATCTGTATTCGTTTTTCAAATTCTTTTACCCAGACACAACTATGCTTCTGATATTGATGCTCAAATGACACTGCTCATAGCCCTAAAAGGACTGCGCCTCTATTATAAGTTTTATAACATCTTTACAAGAAAGATCAACTCACTACACAATGCTATACCAATCTCATCGAAAATGCTAAGCCCAAAGTTTTACCAATTTACAAAAACTCTCCCAAATGAGCTTGAATCCAATTGTTATGCAACTCGTGCTTCAGAATTCACCGATATTCTCTCTTGAAGCGACCCACGCACTGTTTCTCTCTTACAATACGCTCAGCAGCTCACACAGCCGAACATCGTTGAATTAGTGGACTAAAAATAGCAGAGCTTAGGGGGGGGGGCGTGTGGCATCACAAACATTTCGCAATTAGTAATTCGAAATTATTAAATGTGAAATTGTGCCCCATTTAAATGAATTTGTAAATGTCTCGAGTGACGTCATTAGTTTAGACAATCTGTGCTATTTTTTGAATGTTTAATATTTCTGCTCATATTTACAGTATTCTTTAGTGCCACGTTTTGTTTATTATTACAAGTTTCCTTTTCTTTAAATACGATGTTTTTCTTAAACAATGTTCAATAGAATTTACTCACTGCTTAATTCTTGTTGTGTACGTAATTTCTTAAAAATGCTTTTCTAACTTACTGATCATTGCCGAGGGTGCCTTGCTCAGATACAGCTTTACAAGTCCATCACATTAGCACTTCGGCAAGTATAGGAATCGGGCTTTACACAATTGCTTGTCATTCGTATGTTTTATGTTATTGCAGCACCTAAATTGCACGAGCTGAGGCAGGCAGAAAGCTTAGGTTTATTAGAACGTAAAGCACACTTTCATCCAAGAGCTGTTAGGGCTTCCTCCATCTCTTCATTTGAATTAGGGCTCCGTCTAAAACGACTCTTTCTTATAAGGTTCTCTGTTTCGGGTCAGCCGAGTGTTGTCATGCACTCTTCCCTTACCTGATCTCCCGGCTACCTTTAACTTTTACTAGGAATAGGTTCATTTGGCTCTGGAGTTAGGCCATTAATTATAGAGACCTCGGCAGATTTTCATGCCGATGCCACAATAGGGTGCTACAATCTGCTTTAATCTCCCATCCCATGTGTAAAAATATAAGAATGTAGGCCTTTGGTTTATTATTGTCTGCAACTCAACTATTTCGAAAGCAATATTTACTACATCAGTAAGTAAGCACTTTATATCTGATATATTGCATTTCAAATGGAAGTAAATTTCAAAATAACACTATTATTTTCCAGATAGTAATCAAAGTTTTTACCTGGTTTAAGGAATTAAAGACTTTTATAACGGTCCAGAAGAAATTTTATTAACCAGAAATAATTTGCGTCTTTTATGAATTCCTAATAGTATAATTCACATCCATACATCTACATTAGAATTGAAAAAGTGTCAAGCATCTATATTATTAATCAAGTCTTACATGTTATCATTTGTAAATAGTTAGCAAATGCTATCGAATTCATGCTAAGTTAAAGGCCTATATCGACAATTTTGTAAACTTTTTGTGTTTTATTGTATACCTTACCATTTTTACTCTTTGTAGTGTTCATTTGTTACGTGTGCCCGCTAACAACATTCTGCACCTTCCCCAATATAATTCAAAAACCAATTCGCATATTTATTATGTTTGTCCTATAATGTTTTATCAAGATTCAAGACATCAAAATTTAAATTTAAATTCTTTTGCTAAAACTTACATTTAATCAAGCGACCAATAGATTTACAGATCAAAAGGGTCTCATCCCTTCGGCTATTTTGATTTCATCCGGATATAACTCGTCTAAATTAATGACAATTTGAAACACAAATAAAATGTTGGATTTTCACTAAAATTTAAATTTAAATATTTTTCACAAAAGCTATTTAATTTAGTTTAAATTTTTCAAAAATAAAGCAGCCATCAAAAAATATTTGTTAAATTTTGCAGAAATTGCCAATCACTTTATTGTTAATAAATGTCACAAATTGGGCATGACAAATAATCACCAAGCCAAGAATATAAGATGTTTTTGGGAAATTGTGTATGTTTACACAGAATTAATAAAATGTAAACATTTAAATACAGCTCAAAGGTGCAATTAGAGCATTTGTTTGAGTTAGAGTTTGAAGGCAACAGTTCCACATAACTAATTCTATTGAGAAATTCAGGTATCAATTATTTCAATAGTCACTGCATGCAAGCTGTATGTTCCTATAATTTATATTGTAGCAATGTCCAACATGTTAGCAAATACATGTATGCCATTTTTCAAGCTAGTGTAATTGTTAACACAGGTTACAATGGGCTTATTTAAAATGTTAGGAAACCACTAAATATTAGGGTGCTTCGTCTTGAAACGATTCTTTAGACTAGAATTTATAGATTCTAATTAAGAATTTGTCTGACAAGCACAAGCATAAATGAAATATATTTTGGGTGTTCAACAAAGAAACCAGTAGTCTTCAATGTTCTTGAGAAGCTTATTCCAACTAAATATTGATCAATTGTAGTCAAGAAGATGTTGAACCTATTAAGAAAAGATCAAATCTTTCTATGATTGGACTGCAGGTGGAACTATTTTTTCTCAATGAGCTGTCAGGAAGTCAGAATTTTTTTTATAGAATTGCTGTAAACCCTAGCAATCCTACTTAGTTATGATTAGAAGAGTCAATTAACTTCACCAGTCAAAGTCCTCTTAACTTCAAAGAATTAGAGTGCCCAATACAAGGAGTCAGAAATCAAAATCATTTCCTGAAAAATCCAATCAGACCCAACAGCATCTGAAGATCTATGTACTTGAGAAGAACTCCTCAAGTGAATCAAATTCCTTGAAAAAAAAATTTACTGAACTTATTGAAAAATTTGACCTTATGCAGATTGAAAGTGCCAAGTGTTTCAACCAAATCCACAAAAAAACTTATCCTTTCATGATGAAATTAATTCACTTAACCAGGAAAAAATTGACCTAGAAGCCAATTGCAATCAACTAAAGAAGGATAACCACACAATCCTTCTTAATTTCCATAAATTAGAATAAAAGAACAGTAATCTCCAAAAAGAGATTGAAATTGCAAATTATGAAAAATTCAAATTAGTAAAGATGAACAGAAATTTATTGAAATAAGTTGATCAGTGTAACATTCAAAATATACAAATCATGGTACAACTAATTTCTCAGGAAGCAGAAAATTTAGCATTACAGAGTTAACTTGTTTGCAATTATGTCAGATCACTAAAAGACCTGATCCAAATTTAAAAAATTTAGGACATTGTGTACATCAATCCACTACCACTTGTAAAAATTACTTTTCTCTCTCAATGCCTATTACCATTGACAACACTTTACTGAAATGGGATCAGTCCCAAATCCAGATTTTGATAATCCAATAATTTGACAACTAAATAACAAACTTGATTTAATTAATGATAAATTACAAAATTTGAAAATCCAATGCAAAATAAATTTTTTTTTCACTTTTAACTACTGGTATCAGCTATTGATGACAATTTTCAAATTAGAATGCCACCATGAAAATTCTCTGGCAAGGCTGATTTAACCTCTCAAACTTTCAAAGAATGGTTCTTTTTGTACAAAGTGCAGGCCAGAAACATGCACTTGCTCAATTTCCAAGCTTTCTAATTTGGAAAGCTTACAACTACTATCTCATGCTAGATCCCTCTATTAAGTCAGATTATGGTTTACTCATCCAAAACTTTTATGATCAGTTCCATGCACCTACTTCATTCAATCAATATAAGAATAACACTACATACAAGAAAGATGACAATATAGAATAATATATCTAGCAAGTTGAACAACTCTATAGGCTCAGTATAACCTCAACAGAGTATTCTTCACATGATTTGTTCATTCACCACCATATGGTATACCATTATCAATTCAATGCCACTTTGAACAAAAATGTGGTCCTTAAGATAAACTACCAACATTCATCAAGAAAGCTTAATTCCAAATTAAAAATTATGCCAAAATATCAAACCTGATTAAAATTGGCAATACTGTACCTTCTCTTACATCTAAGACAACCAAACTTCCCCTAAAACCTTCATCTACAAATGCTGATTCTAAAAGTAAGCAAGTTGGAGGGGTGGCATTGGTGTATTGTGTGAATTGGGAAATTTTGATTTATTGAATTGAAAAAACTATATAGTTTCATTTCAGTTTTGTTGTGAAGCATGTATTGCAATCAATTATATATCTCTTTAGCTTCACAGCTAAAATAGTAACATTAGTTGCTTTCTTAGTTGATTTATGAAAAAAGTCTCACAAAGTATTGAATATGTCATCAATTTCACAAATGCTCACTCTATTCATTGTATAAGAATATTGAATTTAAAAAAACTATCTGTACTTTCATTTCAATTTTGTATTGCAACATATATTGTAATCAATTAGATATTTCTTTAGCTTGACAGCTAAAATAGCAACCTAATCAAAATTTGTATTTTTTTCCAGTAAAAGTTATCTTGTGGAAGTAACACTAAGCAAATATTTTAATTTTAGCTTTGCAAATGGAGTGCACAACCATATACTTTACAATGCAATGGTAAGATTAGTATTTATTTATATAGATCAGGAATGTTGCTTGAAATTGGTATTAAAATATTTATATTGTTATAACTTCAACTAAGAAAATCATTTTGATTGATTAGTATTGTACTTTATTCTAATTTTGTCTAAAATAGCTATTAAATATGGTAATTTTTAAATATAATTGTATTTACTTATTTAATAATTGCCATTTTATCTGTTTGAAATGAATGAAAATTCAAAAACTTGAAATTTTCAATAAAAACAGTTGTTTATGTATTCAAACATAAAGAGAGAAATTAATTGGTTGTAAATGTTAAAAATACTTTGTGTTGTATTAGAGATTTATTGGTGATATTAAACTAATTTAAATTCTTTAGCTGTATCTAATTAACATCAAATAGAGCAAGGAAAATTTGTTTTAATTATTAATATTAAATGACTATTACTAAAATTCAAAAAATCCCTAAATCCCTTAATTTATAATTACAATTAAATTTATATTTTGATTTAAATGTTTTAGCTATACTTTAAAATTGCTTTGCATGTAAACACTGTCAAATGCTATTAGATTTTCTAACTTTATATGAATATTGTAAATATATTCAGACTGCATTTCAATAATTTAATTAGAAATGTAAAAAATTTTCAAAAAATGTCTTAGTATGCACACTCAACTTATAGGTCAAATTCACATTCTGATATAAGAAATAACAACACTAAATTTGTGGTTAGAGGAGACAAATTAGAATTTTCCTTTTTTATGGATAGGTACATAGAGCAAAGGTGAGTTGCTGTTGTGGGTACCTCACATCTTGCAAGATGTGTGGTAGCTGGTTTTTTCCCAAATATTGGTATTCTTTATATCACGGTGGTGGATGTTTACACTATTCAAATGGGAAGCTTTTGAGTCTGTGGTGGTAATTTGTGGCAGCAATGATGTTAGTTTATGAGCAAAAAATGAAATACCCTGAAGGATAGTTATACAGAACAAACTTCATAGAATAAAAAAGTAAAATGCTTCATTTGACATAAACAATAAAATGTGAGTATCAATAAGTAATTTTCAACATCTAAATTTATGAATATATAATCATTTTCATTTAAAAAAATATTTGGAAAGCAATTTCAAAGTCTATCTAAAAAAATTTGTGTTTTTAATTTAATTTCTGATAAATTGAAATTTAGTTGTAAATTCATGCTGTAAGTATTTCTTAAAATGAAAAACTAAACACAGCAATAGACTTAAAAGTGTCTAATTTACTTAAAATCAACAAAAGCTTAAGAAAAATTTAGCATTAGAAAAAAAGAAATACCTTAAAGAGAAATAAAACAGAACAAACTGCATAGAATTTTAAAGTTAAATGCCTCAGTTGACTTAAACAAAAAATGTTAGCATTTAAAAATAAATTTGAACCTCTGGATTCTGAATATACAATCATCATTCATTTTAAAAAAAATTGGGAAAGTGATTTTAAAATTTGTGTTTTTAATGAAATTTTAATAAAATTGAACTTAAGTTGTAAATTAATGCCCTAAACATTTCTCAAAGTGAAAAACTAAGCACAGCAATAAACTTGCAGTCTTCAAATTCATTTAAAATTAACAATAGTTTAAGAATAATCTAGCTTTAGAAAAAATGAAATACCCTAAAGGGAGGTAATACAGAAATAACTGTACAGAATTTGAAACTTAAATGCCTCAGTTGACTTAAACAATAAAATGCCAGCATTTATAAGTAAATTGGAACATCTAGATTCTGAATACACTATCATCTTTTCACTTCAAAAAATATTGGGAAAGTGATTTCAAAATCTATCTAACAAAATTTGTGTTTTTAATTAAATTTACAAAAATTTGAACTTAAGTTGTAAATTGATGCTGTACACTTTTCTCAAAATGAAAAACTAAGCACAGCAATAAACTTGCAGTCTTCAAATTCATTTAAAATTAACAATAGCAAAAGAATAATCTAGCATTAAAAAAATGAAATACCTTAAATGTACATAATATAGAACTAACTGTACAGAATTTGAAAGTAAAGTTCCTCAGTTGACTTAGACAATAAAATGTGAGAATTTATAAGTAAATTGGAACCTCTAGATTCTGAATATAGAATCACTTTTTCATTTTAAAAAGTTCCTAAAGAGCTGTTTCAAGATCAATATTGCAATGTTACTGGTTTTTGTGAAATTTGAGAAATATTGCATTTATTTCAATAATTTATACAGAAAGAAGTTCATAAAATGAAAATCTAACACCATAAATCAATTCAGAAGCAACAAATTTAGGTAGAATGAGCAATTTTACACAAAATTTCACTTTTGGATTTCATTCACAGAAAACAGATCTCTTAAATCTGGGGAACATTGAAAATGACACTAAGGCATTAGTGAAAAATTGCACAATTCAACTACTAGATCAACTTAAAAAATAAGAGATGGACATTTTCAAATAATTTGAGATCTGCAGAATCTGAATATGGCATTGGTTGTTCATTTTCAACTGTAATTAAGGAGCAATTTTACAAGCAATTTTGCAAATTTGAATTTTTACATTTATTTAATTGAATTACAATTAAAGGGATAGAAATCTAGAAATTCAATGCCACAAACACATTTTCTAGTCTTTAATAAATGTAGAATCATAAATCTTTAATGAGAAGTAGTAGTCAATGCTCTGAAAAATGAATATAATTGAAAACCCAGAAATCCCAATATATTCAATAACCACAGCAAAATCTCAAAGAAATTGACAGAATGGATCACAGATACCAATAAAATGGAGTAAAATGTAAATGAATTTTCAAGGTTTATCCATAATATCCATTTTCATCATCCATAATATACATTTCAAAAAACACTGATTTTTTGCAAATTTGTAGGGGTGTCTTAATATGAAGTGAAATATTACTAAACAAAATGTTAAAGACTAATGAAATTAAAAACCAAAGGCAGTTTTATAGATAGTTTCTTTTAAAAATATCACTATAATTCTTAAAAAATTTCTAACCCATCCTATAATATTCATATCTAAAAAAGAAATATTCCTATTATGGAAGATTGACAGGGAATTTTCTGAAAATTGTTTTTGAATGATATTTCTTGTATTACTGCAAAAATTTATAATTTTTGAATTTTTAATTTTGAGAAAAAAGTTTTTTTTGTTGAAAATTTTTTAACTTCCAATATTGGGACAGGACCAAAAAATTAAAATTTCTTATTAAACCTGAGCATTTTGGTGTAAAAATCTTATTCATAGCTTCATTATATCAAAAGTTATTAAAGAAAATATCTTTTCTGAAAAATTTACCCAGCTCTGGCCAGCTTAGCTCAGCCAATATTGATCTTAGAGCTCATCATTCTGAGAAACAAATTTTTTTCAGTAAGATTTTCTACTTAGAAAATTTAAGTGGCACTGTGATATCTTAATAATTTTTGTTCCTATAGCCTGTTAATGTTAAGGTATAATGTCTAAAGGCCAACCTGGGTTCTCAAAATAAATTGTTTTAAAAAAAAATTATGGCTGTGTGAAATTTTTGTTATGAAATTTCAAATGATTCTGATCAAAATTCAGATCACTAGTGTGAAAAAATGAAAAAAAAATTTAAAAAAGAGTTTTTTTTCAAATAAATTGTATAAAAAATTCAGTCTTATTAAAAAATTTATATAAATTTCTAATGTTAAGAATTTAAAAAAACTTTTAATTTTCAAATTCTTTGGTCAATTTTTTGTATCAGCTCTCTCTAAACATCATCAATGAGAGCAAAAAATTATTTTCCCACTAGGGGGCAGAATTTCACAGTGTTCAGTTGTTGAAAATCTTAAAATCTTTAGTTTGTAGAGCACTATAAGCGTGCAAAATTTCATGTTGATAGCTGCAATATTGATAGAGCAATGGGCAAAAATGTGTTTTTCAAGAAATTTAGAGGGAGTATAGAAAGCAACTGAAGTTGCTTAACAAGAATAAACAAATTCTGATCAATCACCTAAGGCAATAAATATGAACAAGGCTTACTGCAAGAAGTGTGAACAAAAAGGGCATAATAGTTCTAATTGCTCCAAAACAATGCACTTAATTCCCAACCAAGGAAGCTATTACAAAGATGATAGTGACATCTATGATTCCAACACAGAGGACAAAGATTATTTAAGCAAGTATGAGTGCTGACTCTCAGCTGAGCACATCATATCCTATTAACAACAACATTAAATAGAAACTCCCTACCTATGACTATTAACAGAGTTGTTGTCCAGGCAACTGTAGATGCTGGTGGGTTGGTTCTTAAATCTGTCAATTCATAATCTTATGGCTGTCAGAATTTATCTTACAGCTGTCAGAAAAAGATGTAACTATGGAAATCACTCTTAGCCAATAGCATTAATCAAAAAGCATTATCAATATTGTAAATAGTAAAATACTTAAAAATATCAAAATAGCTTTTGAAGTTTAAGTAATAGATTAATGTGAAACCTTTGAAAATTTTAGAAAATTATATATGTAGGAAGCAAGTGAAATTATATTTTAATGCTTTTCTTATATAATTATTATTTTAACTAGATGTTTCTTAAGCAATGTCCCAATTAAGCTCATTTTAAGCAAAAACGACTTTTTCTGACAGTTGCAAGAAATTTTACAGCCATAAGAATATGAATTGACAGTTTTAAGAACCAACCAATGCTAGTGCTTTCTGTTTCCATTATTTTGGATATGTGTGCTAATTTAGTATTCATCACAAGAAAGGATATTGAATCAAACAACCATCATCCCATCAATCTAAAGAACACAAGTATTACCACACATTTACAATCTGTTAACCATCAATCCATTACCATACATTTTATTGAAACCTCTAAAATCAAACCTTTGAGTTGACATTTTATCACATTGGAGTTGAAAACCCCAATTCACTCTGACATAATTATTGACAATTAGCAGTGATTGTCACCAGCACTATTTTGAATAAAGGTTGTTACTTGGATACCATCACACCATCCAGTGTAAAAATTTTTGCATCACCCATTGTTAATGTAATAAAAAGCAAACCAAAACCTGTTTTATCATTGGAAATACCAGATAATAAAAACAACAACACTATGATTCCTGAAATTAATATAACCACACATCCTCATCTAACTTTAGAACAAATTGATCATTTGAATTTAGTAATGAATAACCATATTAAATTTTGATACCATCAGTATTGGCAAAGCCAACAGAGAAAAGCACTGCATTAAGACACTTGTGATTGTTCAATATACCAACCAGCCCATCCTGTACCAGAACCTCTTAAACATGAATATCCTAAAATTATTACTGATTTACTTAACAATGTAATAATACATCCATCACTGACTGTGTCCAAAAAAAGGCCAGTTATTGTCTTTGCATCAATTTTAGAAAGCCAAATGACAGCAAAAGAGGATGTGTTTCCTTTAGCATGTATTGATGAAATAATGTATGCCACTTGCCAGAATTCCTAATTCACTACACTCAATTTGTGCAATGCTTATTGTCAAATTCCAATGTGCAAATCAGATATTGAGTAAACAGCTTTTATTACACCATACATTACATCACTAAAATACTACAAATGTAAAATAACAATTTCAAAGATGGTGTTGCCACATATATTGATTACATTTTATAGCATCAAAAGCTGTTGATGAGCACATTAATAATTTAGATAAGATATTAGATTTATTAACACAATCTGGCTTATAAATTAACAGTAAAATTGCAAATTACTTCAACAATCTGTAATTTTCCTAGAGTGACCAATTCAGCACAATAAAATC
Source organism: Hofstenia miamia (assembly GCA_900660155.1). NCBI lineage: Eukaryota > Metazoa > Xenacoelomorpha > Acoela > Hofsteniidae > Hofstenia > Hofstenia miamia. Next base: position 400,672 of record CABFPE010000629.1, on the reverse strand, counting down.
AGTTTAATAAAATTCCACCCCTAAACAACAAAAAAGATCTACAGTGAATATTAGGTTTCTTTAGTTATTACCAAGCATTTATACCTAATATAGCTGAAAAGACTATTAACATGCCTAATTTATTAAAAGGCAAAGTGCCTTTCAAATGGTCATGGGAACATCAAACTGAACTCAATATATTGAAAACTGAATTAATTAAATTACCAAGATTAAATACACATGACTTCTTCAAGGAGTTTATTGTCAACGGTGATACTAGTTCCATCACAAAAGGTACTACATTAAGCTAATTCATCAATTGTAGCAAATTTCCAATTCAATTTTTTAGTTTGAAAGAAACAGAGCTTAACTATGGGTCAACCAAAGTTGAAATGCTTGCTTTTGTTGAGACCCTAAAAAAATTTTGCTATTTCTTGCTCAGTCAATGACATTTTACACTTCACATTGACAATTCTGAGCTCAGTTGGCTAATGAAATTTTCAGGTGACCAATCCAACATAATTGCTTATTGAATAAAATATCTAACAAATTTCAATTTTACCATCATTAATTGAAAAGGGAAACAACACACTAATGCTAATTTAATGATGGCTCTTCCTCAGTACAATTGGGATGACACAAAACAAATATTTGTTAAGGTTGCATTTCCCTTTATCTCAAAATCAACATATAATAATCTCCATATAGTAAACACTAATAGAAAAGGGCACCCAATATTGCCCATTTAACTTAAAGAGGAAAGAACTATCAGAAATAGAGATAACAAAACAGCAGAAAATGATATGCAATTTACACAAATAATTAATAAATTAAAACAGTTAGATACACAATTAAATATAACATTATCTAGAATTTTACTCCTACAAATTACAAATAACAACAAATGGTAGAAGGTAAGCACCATAATTGAATTGCACTTCCCAAATACTACAAAAAAGAAATATCATACAAATTCCATGACATCATCAAAACTGAAAATGCATTAAACTCACAATTTATTTGTCTCTGCCTTTAGGCAATAGTATATGACATAATAAATAAATGTAAACATGTAACANTGTGTGCACAGAATTAATCTTTCGTGGACTTCTACGTACAGAAAAGTGAAGTTTGAAAAACATTTTCTTAAAAATTCATTTTTAAACGCAACAATTGTACTACGGATTAACTTACCAATTGAAATGAAACAAATCGAAAGTCGCAATCAATGACTACGTCCGTAAACAACATCCCCAAAATCGGTTCTACGTCATGGCAAGGACTTTTCCAAGAATATCATTTATGAACAATAAACTGAGTAAATTGTAAATTCTATATCTGTTTTTGTTGTGCTTTATTGCTATTTGTAATTCATGTTATTATTGATGCATTAAGTGTAGTATTAAAAGTGTATAAAAAAGTGGTGTAATAAATAACAATGAATAAAAAGCGTGCATGCATAAACTTGTTTGAAACACGCATCAAGTTTGTATTTCAATGGCCTTCAGTGTATTCACCACATAATCGAACAACGGAACTATTTCGAATAGAAAGGTGTAATTGTTTAAGTTTTCGAAAGAAAATTCTCTGATCAAAAGAAAAATTCTATATAATAAAATAAATCAATTTTTCATCAGCAAAGCGTGATTAGCCAATGTCCCATTTTGAGAGCCAAATTTAGTGATAGAATAATGATTATACTTGCGCAAGTCCACATAAATTGCACTGGACATTTATGAACATTCATGATTATAGATATTTTTGGCATTCATTAAAAATGAAACAGAAGATCAGGTACAAATTTCAATGATTTATTTAAAATCGAAATTGGATTTGTATTTAAATTCTTAATAGAGAATTTTGTTCTGTTGGCATCAGCAGGTGGGTGCGTTTGCACAAAAGTCATAGAAGACAATGCTTTGATAGTTAAGAAAACGTTCTGACTACAATTATTAAAACTCAAATAAATAACAAATTGCCCGTTTGCTTACATCTAATAAAAGTAAAATGACGGAATCAACTTTAGCAAAGTCATCCTGAAAAATGAAAAGTATAAAAAACAAACAATATGCCAAATGAAATACTAAATTGCCTAAATCGACTAAAAGTAAAACAATGTACAATATAAAAACTAAGGTCAAATTTTCACATCTCAAAAATTACAAATAGCAATGATATCTACAACAAATTCTCAACATTTGACAATAAAACAAAATAGAAAAAATTAAGACGGACTTTCTATTCTTTCTGAAATCTGCACACGGCAAATCGTACATATCTCCAACTGCATAGCGCATGACATACAGATCCCTCTAAAAAGAGAAGACAAATAGATATAACTAATAATAAATTATGTCATATCATCTAGTAGCACCAGACTTGTCAACGAGCCGAGCTTCTAACGAGCCCAGCCGAGCCGAGCCGAGCTTGAGCACAGTATTTGTTATACAACGAGCCCAAAACGTTTAGGCAAAGCAAGTTTATAGTTATGTTTGTTAATTTGATTATGGAGGTTTTTCTTATTTTTGCAGTCAGTATGCCTTTCCTATAATCTTATTTAAAAAATGTTTATTAAATAATAGGAAGAGCTATGTAAGAAATTCCTTTAGCACAATATTTATAAAAAAATACCGAGCTAAAGCGAGCCTCATTCAAAGATTTAATGTGCGAGCCGAGCCGAACTTACACAAAAATTAAACGAGCCGAGTTTGGAAATGTCGGCTCGTTGACAAGTCTGGTACATGATATCTACTCGGACACTTCCGGAGTTATAGTCAAGCACTGATATGAACAATTACTAATTGATTTTAATTAGTTACGTTTACCAGTTTGTCATAAAGTAAACCGACGAGTACTCGATTGTGGTAAACCGACAAGTACTGGATGTTGCATGTATAAAGGCTTTGCATTGTGCATTAATGCTTATGTTCATTTATGATAATGTTGCTATTATTATTATGCTACGATTTTATTCAATAAAAGCTTAATATTTGTAAGCCTTTTATACTTCAATTTTATTGGATAAAAATTGTATAATCTTATTCACTGTATTTATGAATAATCTGGAAAATTTATTATTAACAACATTGACTAAGTCTTCCTTACTTATATTTGCTATTCTTCCATACAACTTAAGAGGCTTTCTTAACCTCTTTTTGTCCTTTTCCAACACACCAGGTACTCAGACCTCGGACGCATACAGGTATATAGGCGAGATGTGAGTTT
>CABFPE010000629.1:383310-397460 GCA_900660155.1 Hofstenia miamia | reverse complement strand
TTTTGTTGAGACCCTAAAAAAATTTTGCTATTTCTTGCTCAGTCAATGACATTTTACACTTCACATTGACAATTCTGAGCTCAGTTGGCTAATGAAATTTTCAGGTGACCAATCCAACATAATTGCTTATTGAATAAAATATCTAACAAATTTCAATTTTACCATCATTAATTGAAAAGGGAAACAACACACTAATGCTAATTTAATGATGGCTCTTCCTCAGTACAATTGGGATTTACACAAAACAAATATTTGTTAAGGTTGCATTTCCCTTTATCTCAAAATCAACATATAATAATCTCCATATAGTAAACACTAATAGAAAAGGGCACCCAATATTGCCCATTTAACTTAAAGAGGAAAGAACTATCAGAAATAGAGATAACAAAACAGCAGAAAATGATATGCAATTTACACAAATAATTAATAAATTAAAACAGTTAGATACACAATTAAATATAACATTATCTAGAATTTTACTCCTACAAATTACAAATAACAACAAATGGTAGAAGGTAAGCACCATAATTGAATTGCACTTCCCAAATACTACAAAAAAGAAATATCATACAAATTCCATGAATGAGGCCACTTTGACACTATCAAAACTGAAAATGCATTAAACTTACAATTTATTTGTCTCTGCCTTTAGGCAATAGTATATGACATAATAAATAAATGTAAACATGTAACACTGCAGTGAATTACAAAAAATTACATCAGCACCAAATCAAATAATACACATTGATATCAAAAAATTGTCAAAGGATGATATTGGCTACCAATACATCCTTGTAATAGTTGACAGCTTCACCAAGTATGTGTACATGATACCCATTATTGATCATACAGTGCAAACAATTGCATCAACTATTTTGCATAATTATATACTGCTCATAGGTCCCATGACCACAATTGTTACCAATTGTGGCATAAAATTCAAAAGTTCATTGACATAAGAAATATTACATCAACTTGAAATTATTCATGAGCTCACTGCTCCTTATCATCAACAAAACAATGGCACTGTAGAATGTTTAAATAAAACATTACTTATACTCATTCATGTTGCAACTGCACACATAGGAGGTAAAAAATGGCGATCCATCTTTCCTTATATTAAATAAGTTTAAAACTTCTATTCATACAACAACAGGTATAACATCTTTTAAACCCACCTAGACAGGAACACTGTTAACAATGTATATAAAAAATACAATTCAATAGCAACCAACAACTACATTAAAAATTTACTACAAGAATTACAAAACATACTTGAAACAATATGCATGTTTAGCAAAAATAGCACTGTTCATCAATGACATAATTACATTAAAAGTCTTTGTGGCACACCTCACAAAGTGTGAGACAATGTTTATGCTTTTTAACCTATCCAAACTGCAGATGATAAACAAACATGTAAACTTGCTACTCATTGGACTGGTCTTATAATGAAATAATTATAATGGAAAAGCATGCAATTTCCAATCATTAAAGCAAACAATAAAAGATATTGAAAATACAATAATTGATAAAAACAAGGAATTCAATATAATTACCAACAATAATGACACATACCTAGATATGTCTGAGCTAGACAATATTTCTGAGTCTCCATTTGATAGTTCTGCAATATATCTGAATGTTGTTTTAACACCCACTACCTACCATGCCTCCATACAGGGTGAGCACTGTAAACACAAATAATTCTGAAAACTGGAGCAAATCTTTAAATGACTTGTTTAGCTCTAATGAGATTGAAGAAATCAATCTATGCAATGTCTAGCCACAGCAAACCACCAGAGCAGTCATCAAACTACTTCAGAGAGTGGCACCCACACCATAATAGCTGTCCTCATTCATAAACCTGTAGATGAGTTGGATACCTGTGGAAACTACAATCCAATTATAATATTAAATGCCCAACCACAAGCAATTGACAATTATGTTGACATGTTGAACCCCTCAATCACTCCCTGGTACCCCTTGGAGATATGGGTGATTTTGAGTGGTCATTCAATCTTGATCACATATCCCAGCCACAACTCTGATAGCATAAACATAGAGGGATCTAGTACAGATATTGGGCACTGTACCAAATGGACTTGCTTATCTACTTTACAAGAAGATACTGTCCTACAGCCACTAGTTCTGCCACATTCTTGTAAATGTCAATGCTCATGCTCCCCTGTCATCCCCTTCTAGTTAGCAAATGGTGTTGTGATCTAAGGAACACTTGGAAAAACACCAATCTATGATTACTGTTGTTGGAACAGAAACCTTACAGCCAAATTTTATTGATACTCAGAAAGCTTGTTATATTATCAAATCTAATATTTTGACAGAAACTAAAGCAGGAATTAACAAACAACTGGACACACCTCACCATTCAATTAGTTGTTCTATAATGCCATTTTTAATTGACACAGAGAAATGCCCAGATGTAAATACTCTAATTTACTACCCTCATTGTGTTAATGTTTAACTTAATTGATCTTACTTTCATAGCATAGTTCATACATGCTTTGATGATGAGTTTAAATTAACAAACCTACATAAACTTATTACATTAAAAGATAAGTCAGTTTTATAATCTCAGATAGATCTATATTTGATTATTTACTTTATCAAACTTGAAGAACTTCAAGATACTAAACTTATGGAGAAGCTCTCATTAGCTTACTGCCTAGCCAATTTGCACAAAATTAGACTTGTTATTGTTCTAAATGATCATGAACACAGCAAATTCTGTGTTTCAGAATTATATGAATTTGAACTTAGTTTACATAATTTCTTTATTCTAAAGCCACAAAATTTCAGCATACTTGGTTTGCATGATTTTCATGTTTCTAATGCAGCTCTGATAGACACTGATCTTTTCTTATATAAAATCTGCCCATTTCAATGCCTAATGGTGGACAAACAGATAACTGTAGATGTGTTGTTCCAAGCTCAAACATACAAACTCATAGAAGATAAATGTGCTCTGAACACTATTATAAATATTCATGTGTCATTTTCATACTCACAATCTGCATCAACTCTCAATGAGGTTATAACAACATTTGGAAAACAATTAAAGCAGATATACTTACCAATAATTCTTGGCCTGTGATCATGGTAGCATCTCCTTCATGGACTTATTATTATACTGTAGAAAGATTGCTAACTACTATTCAACACTCCTTAGAAGGTGTCAGATCACACTGACTTCCATGCTACACTTTACAAGAAACGTGAGCTCCCAATTTCAATGCTTGTTCTGCACTTTGGTTGATCTATGTATCCTTAACAGAAGATGCAAAATTAATCTTTCCTATTTCTAAACAGAAATGAGAACAGTTCAGAAAAACAAGCTTCATGAAATAGCTATCATTCCTATCTCTACTAAACTTAAAAATTGGCTTTTATATGGAACCTCAAAGCTAATGCTACCACCAGTAAAAAATATCAAGCTAACAGCAACATTCAAGAAGTATTATAGTCATAACATTAACTGTGAAAACCCATTAGGAAGTTTACTGATTATTCTCATTATTAATAAACTCACCATTGCATCTTAAGATGCCCATATCATATTTGACCATTGTAGAGTCACTCAGGGACCCTTTTTTATTTTTATCATTTGTCATTGGTGTAAGTGCTAAATACTGCCTTTTAATTAGTTATGCTAGTTTGTTACATCATGATGAAGTCATGATTTGTCACTATCAAATTTTCTAGTACAGTTATATGAAATTAGAATTATCTGTGCCCTTGTTTTAGTCTCTTATACACATCTTCTATAATTTTGTGAGGGAACTCAAATGTGAAATTTGTAAGTCCCAAACAGGTAATCATACTCAATTTGTTATAAATACTTGAGAGACCTGTAGTGATTGTACAATATAATTTGTCTCACTTTTATCATGTTTGATCTTTTTTTATTTATTTATTTATTAAGCTAATCCTTTTAGATTCTTCTATGGATTGTTGTGAAATAATTATTGCTTAAGTTCCAGCAACAATTTGGGAGTTACTCTGCTGTGTCTAGGGTAACAACATGCTCTCTAACAGTTGGCAGCCCAAATTTTGCTATAACATTAAGTTATGGCTACAATTAAGTATAGGGAAATAACAACTTTTATTTGATCATTTCTATTCATACATTTCACTTAATAATTTACTCTGTCAATCTATCAACTACAGCAACAAATTCCAATGCTTAATACAGAAAATCTCAAAATTGCCTATTAGTTAAAAAAAACAAAATACTCTACAATTACAACAATGCAAACTACCCTGAGTAAGATACAAACCATCCATCAAATACAAAAAGATGGGAGAGAAAGAATTCCTATTGAAATAATTGAGCTTGAACAACAATCCAATGACTGAGTTGCAAATGGAAGAATTGTTGCTAACCTCAATGCAATTATAGTTAATGCCATGTCATCAACAACAAGTTGACTTCAACAACATTGAAAATTTTGGGGTAGGCACTAGTCCAAAGAAATTCAGTTGGATCAAAGCTAAATTAACTAATAATCTTATGAGAGTTACTGTTGCAGAACCAATAGAAGCAATGGTGGTTCCTTGTCAATTTGCTGTGATTAAGGAAACTTTATTTACAGAGAGTTGGACAAAGAATCAAAATCAAATCATTACATTATTTAAACCTCACTATCAACTCAGGCTTAATGTGGAATGCACATCCTTGAAGCTACATATTTCAGAAGAAAACATATCAAGGTTTCACAAACACTTACCTTCCAATTCCCTATGGGAGCACATAGTTTATAGATAAGTGAACTATTGTGTAACCATTGGGATCACATGGCTGGATATAACACCCATGAATCCCATGTCAGTAGAAGATTGCATCACTACTGAAAATAACTATTTTATTCCATTTCCCTTGATAGAAACTGCCATTATTCAACCTTCATTAAGATTTAAACATTGTTAGAAATGTTGTGTAAATATTCCACTACCTGATAAATATGTCAACAATATTGGTGATTTAATTAAAGTTGAAACTCATTAAAGAAGATGACACCTCCCAACTCTACTGTGATGGTTACATCCCACTAGAGCATACATTTTGAAAGGGAAAACTCTGAACAAATTGAATAAATTAAAACAAGTATCTCCAACACAGACTTTAATTTTATCCTCTGGCATTGGCAACATGTGCTCTAACTAAATTCAGAAAACCTAACAATGTCTCAAAATGAATCAAAATCATCACAATAATGAGAGCAAACATCTTTGATCCAGAAGCAATGACTGAAGAAATTGTTTCTAGTAGCATCTCAATAATTCTCAACAAGATTAAGAATCATTCTAACTTACTGACTTTCTTTAAATTCATTTATCTCAATATGGCAATCACAGAGGATGACACTTGTGCTTCACATGTTGATGCAAAACTTGCACTGCTAATTCCTATTAGGAATTTAGATTATATCTTAAGTTTTACTTTTTTTACAAGAAAACTAACAACCTCCACAATACTATTCTACTCTCTGAGCAAATGGAAAACCCTCATTTTACAACTTCACCAAACATGTAAGCACACAACTGGAAGCTCTCTAATATGCAAAACACCTCACCAAATATTCTGATATTCTCTCATGGAGCAATCCTCATGCCATAGCTTTTGTAAAAGATGCTCAGACTCTCATCAAACCAGTAGGAGTTATTTTGGGGACTAAATTCTACAGCCCAGTTTTGGGGGGAGGGGCATGTGGCATAATGACATTTCTACATGATTGGAATTTTCCTTATTTCATTTAATTCCAATTCCAATTTTATTATTACAAATTATTTCCAAAGGTAATTTGTCAAAGTGAAAACAGTGCTATTTAAGTGTTAGTTGGAATTTCTGCTAAGTTTTAAATGTGGTAAAATTGAAATGAAAAATGATTTTGTACCTGCCACATATTTGCCTATATTTTCACAGTATGTTTTTGTTTACAGATACTGGTTAATTTTGTATATATATCTGAGTTTTGTTAATTTTCTTTCTTCTTTGATTTATTCTCAGTAAATTTGTTTTATTTTTATTTTCTCTTGTTTTGTTTTTTACTAAATTATGTTTTTCTGATTTTCAACTGCATAGTTAAAGGGCATCCAGACAGCAGGATGAGTTGATTGGTATATCATTTAACTTAGGTCAGGTATATGGCTAGAGCATTTGTACTGCTTGTCATTCATTATTAAAATTGTTATTAATGCTTTCACCTAAATTACATGAGGTGAGGAACATACTAAGCATAGGCTATTTTACTTAGAACTTAGGTTTACCATTTGCACCCAAAAGTTAGGGTTTCTTTACTCTTAATCTTATTAGGGCTCTAGTCTTATGTGACTCTTCTAAAAGGTTATCCATATCAGCTCAGCCAAATTTGGCCACTCTTCCCTAACATGATCTTCTGTTTAATTTTAACTTTTGTTAGGAAAGGGTATAATAGCAGGAAGAGTTAGTTAATTATTTATAGCATCAGTCAATCCATGCATCAGCTGATTTCTCACCATATATATATATATATATATATATATAATAAATACTTTCAAATTTTGAATATCCTGATCAAATGCATCAGATACACAAGACATGAAAAATGCAAGCCTGAACAGCATCTGCACCAGGTAGTAAGGGTAGTACCATGATGTGCCTAAATAATGTTGAGATGGTGTCAATGTTGGAATAGTCACCTTGAAATACTAATTTTTATCAATATTAGAAAATGACCTGTGAGAAATGGAATAAATATCCAGTAACTTGTATGATAATCATTTCACAGCATTCACTTTAAATGGAGTTAGAACATTTATAACTATCAAAAATACAAACCTGATTAGCAATGTTGTAGTCAGAAATAACTTTAAAAGAGGAAATTGCTGTCTTTACACTCCCTAATGCTACAGTATAAAATTTCTGTTTTTGTGATGTCATTAAAATGAAAACACATAGAATGAAATGATCATGCTTAATGGCAGCCAAAATGAGCAACTGGGCAAATATTTTAGGGTATATTTTGAATGTAGTGGCAATGTACATTTTACATGTATTTGATAAACACTCTTTTAAAATGTCACTCAAGAACACAAGTGCAGTGTCAGCATTAACATTGATTGTATTGACCAAATATGTAAAGAACACTATGTTTCTAAATTTATATAAATTTGGTTAAACAAGTAGTAGTCATACTGCTCATCACTTAGTGAATTTAGAAGTATATCAATAGTTGATGAAATGGCAGGGGTGTTTATTTGCCTCTTTTTTCCATAGCCTTTTCATTTTTAGGTAATATAATTAGAACTCTTTCAGCATTGGTAGTCTCTTCATCAAATATGTTGCAAAGAGATGTTACAGGATCCTGTTCCACTCTCTTCATGAGACAATTCTTTAGCATATTAATTGCAATTGAATTCTCCTCAGGTTCATGATTATGACTTTTCTATAATTGAAATATTATTCAGCTATATTAAGAAAAGCATACCCATCATATGTACCTCTTGTGAGACAACTTTTAGTGAGATGACACTTTTAAAACATCATAACACCTGTCTTATATTCCTTCACATAAAGGAAATTATTCACTTTACAAAACTTACTATTTCAACTTTGTAATGCATCATGCTTTTGTTTTGTAAAATAATGATTTGAAATTTGTGTAATGATAAATTTTAAAGCAATAAATTTTTGAGATTATATTCTGCAAAATTTCAAATTTTGTAATAGCATTTTATGAAATTAATATTGTTAAGAAACAAATTTCATATGAAATTGGTTACTTATGAAATTCAAATTTTACATAGTTATTCAGTATGCCATTATTTAAAAGTGGAATGAGAGTTTTTGAGTACTCAGAATGTTAAGAATTTGAGCTCAAATAAGGTCACAAAACTCAATCAGACAAACTCAGAAAAGAAATAATCAAAACCTGAACTTAATTGAATATCCACTCAAAAATACCTTTAAAATCAAATTATTTTAAATTTCAATTTTTATATTTACTTAAAAAATGTTTTTTACATTAAAAATTGTGATTAGAAAAAACTTGATCAAACTCAGACTGAGTAACTTGAACTTGACTAAAAAAACTTAGGGGACTATGGGACTGCATGAAGAAGCAAAGGGAGCACAGCTATTAAATATATTTGTGCTACCTTACTAAAAAGTTCAAAAATTGCAAATAAGTTACAAATTTTTGTATTTCACTTCCAAATTGATCCAAAGGTTTGGTAATTTTTGCAAAATATTTGGTTAATTTTTCAAATAACTTGCAAGTTTTCCAACCATTTATCAAACCTTTCAAAGACTTCCCAAACATTTGTCAAATGTTTCAATTTTTGTTCAAATATTCTAACACATTTTTTAGAATGTATCAAACATCAACAAAACATTGATATTTTAGAAATTAGAAAAGTAGTTTAGAGATCTGCATCCACAGTATACATAAAATCTTTGCTTTCTAAGAGAAGTAGTTAATTATAAAACATTTTTATTTAATGATTCAGTCATGAGGGGACTAGGGAGGGCTATAGTAAAAAAGTTCATAACCCTGTGATCTTATAATAAATTTAAAAAACTTCCTCACTTTTTTGTAAAAATTATAGAATAGGTCTCTTCATAGGAAAAATCATAGATCCCTGCCTATGAGTTATTTTAACTCATTTCCCCAGATATTTGTAGCTGGCTACATCCCTGTTTTTGTTTTCCATCAGCTTCTAATGAAGTCAAAACAATTCTGATATTTCTATAATACTACATCATACAAAATCAAAATATTCAATATAACTGGCACTTTGTATAAAATACAAAAACTCTATACTGGTAAATTTAAAAGTGTTATGTACATTAATAGCACCACATTTCAGATTTTCTGCCATCAAGGACATTTATTAGAGGTCTTGAAGTGTAATGATGATTCCATCTTGCTACACCTCACCAACAGTGAAGCATCATCCAACCACCATGGTGTAGGTTGCCATAGGCATCATTGTTGTCATTTATTGATATTTCTTGAGAACTGTGGGACCCTGAACATGGACAAATATATCAGCATTCTGAAGGAAAAGTTTAACATGTTTTAAAATAGAACTAAATTTTCTGTTTCTGATTCTGAAAATATGTCGATCTAGGTGATTTTTTTTCTTCAACACATTAGATTCACTATATCACATATTTCAATTGATTTTCAAAATGTATTCACATTATTCCTGATTTTAATAAATATTTAAAATTTTAATTTTTTTGTAACAACATTTTAAAAAGTTTTAAAATTTTGAACACTATTTTATATTAATTATTCAGCTTTTTGTGGGCAAAATAAGTAGCCATTTTATAAATAAATCTCTTAATATTTAATATTCATCATCTACCTAATTTTAGTGTTTTGTTTCAATCCCAAACCTACAAAAATGCAAATGCAATCCTACATATGACTTTAATAATCAGCTAAAACATTCAAATCTCATATTACTGATTTGCTAAGAATCTTGAGGTTCAAAATAATTAACCAGGGTTTTTGAATACTCAAAATGTTAAGAACTCAAACTTGAATAAACTCACAAAACATGATTGGATAAACTCAGAATAGAAATCATCAAAACTTGAACTTGAATTCATTTGAAAATCCACTTGAAAATAGGGAAAATTAATTTCACAAAAACTTTTTTTAGCCTAGAATTATCTAAAATAAATGTTTTTTACCCTAAAAAACTCAGCATTAGAAAAAAACTCAATTGAACTCAGAATTTCATTTAAAAAATTACTTCAACTAAACTTGAAATGCAAAAATTTGAACTCAGCCTGAGTAACTTGAACTCAATTTGAAAACACTGTAATTAATGTGATACCCCCAGTTCTAGACATTTGAATTACTAAATGCAATTTAAAAATGATGTGATAAAATGAATATTGATGTATTAATGTCTTTCTTTATTCAAAGTTCACAAAACATAATGGTGGCATAGTGAAAAGAGTCCTGAGGAAATTTACCTATCCCAAGACCAGATAAACATGACTGGTGGCACTACTGAGAACAAAGCACCCCTCATGGGACAGGATTAATATGAGTGTGGGACTAATTTTTAAATTTCAACAAAGACTGGGACTATTTATATTTAATATTCAATATTATGGTATACTTGCTAAACTAAAATGTGTTTATAATATCTCCATTTAATATTCTGTTGTGATGAAAATGCATAATTTTAGCATGTATAATTTTAGTAAAGGACCAGAAATAGATACATCTATATATAAATATATAATATGATACATTGAACAGATGAGCATAATTCCAAATGGTCTTGAGAAACTCAAACTCATTAGTAGAATGTCCAAACTGAAAGACCATCAAGACCTTTAATACTATTATCACAACATATAGAAAAATATATGAGGAATCAAAATCTAGTCACATATAAAGTAAAAACCATTAGGTAAAAATTGAGTTTTGCAGCTTCAGTACCCCCATCAGAATTTGTAGATCTGCTGATGGTGTAGATTCTGTACCAAGCTGAGATATGGTTACATCCCCTAATGCTTTACCAAATTATTGCATGCATTATCCTTTTGTAGCAGGTATGACTCCAATGGTGTTCCTGCTAACTGATTTCACAATTGCAAATACTGAGACTTAATATTTATTGAGGCATTGGTATGAAATCAGCAAGCAATTGTACTAATCTATTTTAGAATAACAGGTGAGCTCTGACTACTCAAGCAGTACTGGGAAACTCAAGAGTTAATATTGAAGGTTGCAAAGGCTACCATTGTAGAGAGCAACCCACATTCTAGCAAAAGAAAGACCATTGGTGGTTCACTGATTCACTAAAGAAAAGCAGAAACTATCTATAGAGAATAGACTTCCAACAGTGACCAATTCACATGGCATCATTCCAAAGCCATATCCATGAAGGCATCCTCACTTGCTAAGGTGCTATTTGTGTGTCTCAAGTATTAATTTCTAGCTCAAATAAACAATTTAGCTAAGAGTTCTGTTATCTCAGCTCATGTATATAAATAATAAAACAAAAGGCACATAATTACTGTGCATTCACATTCACCAACAGCATAGTATATTTGCAGTGTGTTGTTATTAAGTACATGTATGAAATGAAATGATCAAATTAAAAGATGTTATTCCCTACACATATGTGTAGCCATAACCTAAAGTGACCATGATTTGGGCTGCCAACTGTTAAGGGGCTACTTTTTGCCACAGACACTCATGGAGTAAGTCCCAAATTGTTGCCAGATCTTAAGCAAGATTTATTATAAAATTCATAACAACCTAAAAGGGGTTAGCATAAATAAATCAAAAAAGATCAAACACAATTGAAGTGAGACAAACTATATTGTGCAATTGCTATAGTTCTCTCACATATTTATAACAATTTCATCAAATTATTACTTGTTATGTGCCTACAAAACATTGCTTGAAATTCCCTTGCAAATTAAATGAGCAATAACACATATGACTCAGATTAAAGGGACAATAATAAAATGATCAAAAAACTGCACTAAAAAATACAAAGAATTACAAAGAATTAAACACTAACAAATTGATAAATGGATAGCAACAATCACTTCATCATGATGACATAATCACTAAACTAGAGTGCCAAATTAGTCAGAAATAATTGAAAAAATTAAAATAAGGGCCCAAGTGACTCTAAACTACCTATTGAGAGTTTTGAGTTGAGGCATAGATTTACCAGTGCTACAAAAATAACTAGCTCCTTCTGCTATAATACCCTATCCTAAAAAAAGGTAAAAGAAAACAGGAAATCATGTTAGGGAAGAGTGGGCAAACTCTGCTGATCAATTACAGATAACCTTAGGAAAGAGTAATATAAGACTAGAGTCCTATTTAAGATAAAAAATAAAGAAGCTCTAATTCTTGGGTGCAGTGAATGGAACCTACATGCTAAGTAAAAAATCTACACTCAGTGAATTTCTCATCTCATGCAATTTTATGATAGCAATAAAGGTTACTTTTATTTGTGAATGAAATATAGTACAACACTAACCTAACCATATACCTAACCTAACTTGAAGGGAGCCAAGCTGTCCCCTGTCTGAGTGCCCTTTAACTAGCTAAATGAATTTAGAAACACATACTTTTAAATAAAATACAAAGTAAAGATAAAAAGTAAAAAATGAATTTATTGAGAATAAATGGAAGAGAAACAAAATCAACAAATTGTACATATTTATAGAAAATAAAAATTGTAACCAAAAAAAAACAAAATCATACTATAGAAAAATATAGTCCAACATCTGACAGGTACAAATTCAGTGTTCTGCTACTCTAATTTTACTGCTATATTTAGCAGAAAATTAAAACTAAAAATATAGCACTTTTGTCATTTCGTCAAATTATCAATTGAAATTAAATCATAATATTAATATTGAAATTGCACTAAAATATAAAAGTTAAAGAATTGAATATTTTTATGCCACACTAACTACAAACTTCTTTGTAGTTTAACCAGTAATGGAAATTCATTTAGATTGACAGCAGTTAATTACAGGGCTGATACCTGATGCTGAACCATACAATGGATTAAAATTCAATCAGCATTATCCAATGATCACCAGATAATTTAGAAATGGCTGTAACTCAGGAGCAGTTCTCAGTGTGTGACGTATATTGTGTAATTTCCTAGAATTGCATCCCATTATTAATTGTATGCATTGAATGTCTTTGTTATCAACAGGTGTAGCAATAAAGGCAAGTTCAAAACCTGACTGCATTCACTTGTTATTGTTCTTACATATAAAAAACACCTAAATATAAATATTGGCTGACGTGCCAAGCCAATTCAGTGAATTGATCGTACCCACACTCAGGGTAGTTCATTTGTTGTGTGCTAACCAAGAGTTCGTTTTTCCCATGTACATCAAACTTTGAGATCTGTTCACGAAACTGCCTTGTTGACCCTGGCATTCTCTCTACGAATCTTCTTGTGCTCAGAGGAGCATTATCGGATGAGAAAATGGCAAATTTCGTTTCGGCTGTGGCTCCCCACATATACTTTTTGACTGTATCTGAGAAAATGTTTATGTCCAATGGACAGATACTGAGTCGGTTACTGATTAGCATAATTGACATCTTACCNTGCTGAACCATACAATGGATTAAAATTCAATCAGCATTATCCAATGATCACCAGATAATTTAGAAATGGCTGTAACTCAGGAGCAGTTCTCAGTGTGTGACGTATATTGTGCAATTTCCTAGAATTGCATCCCATTATTAATTGTATGCATTGAATGTCTTTGTTATCAACAGGTGTAGCAATAAAAGCAAGTTCAAAACCTGACTGCATTCACTTGTTATTGTTCTTACATATAAAAAACACCTAAATATAAATATAAATATAATAACAGCAATGCATACATGTGGGCAATCAATGCAGTCTGCAGAAACTGTGTCTTAAACAGTCTGTTGTACAAGATTACTATATCCACAACTAACTTAGCAAACAATGTAAGCATGTAAAATATAATGGGGCTTGCAGGCACCTCATATATATAATAGATCTTATTATTATGTGATAATTTGGATCTAAAACTGTGGATTAAACTAAGGGTAGCTATCCAGCTGTTGGATGAAATTTCTGATAATACTGAATAAATCAATTGTAAAGTTAAATTCAAACTCAAACTTAAAACATAAAAACTTGAGCTTGGGTTGAGTTACTTGAAATCAATTAGGGATTTTCACTAAAATTTAAATTTAAATATTTTTATCAATCAAAGTTTAAATTCCTTAAAAATAAAACAACCAATAAAAATATTTGCTAAATGTTGCAGAAATTCACTGTCTCTTTCTTGTTCAGATGATGTCACTAACTTATGAATCATAAGGTTGGTTCTTAATGTAGAATTGGTGGCTGGGAGGGAAACTTAGCTAGAAACTTAATTGACTCTACAAAAGGTTTGAATAGTGTTTACTGAACAGCTACGATTTCGAGAGACAGGTTAACAGAGAACTTATAGCATATAGATATAACATTGGTAATTCATCCAAGTAACAGAAATACTTTTAGGTAAGAACCAAGATGACCAATTCCTATGGCTTCCAGCCAAAGCGGAACATCCAGAAGTAAAGTGCTTAACCTATTGACTGGTGCTACCCTATTTG
>CABFPE010000629.1:335831-356949 GCA_900660155.1 Hofstenia miamia | reverse complement strand
GCTTTAAATTTGTTTTGTTACAAACGCAGACCATTTACTAGTTAATTCACAAAATCTATATGAAATGTTCCAGCTTCGATGCGTTAACACTGTGAATTACTACACTTTCTAGTTCATAAGATTAAAATAAGTATGTATGATAGCCTAATCAGAAATCAATAATCATTTTGTTATTTTTATGGTGTCTTTTACCTTACTGTTTTTAAAAACAATATAACAGCATTCGTAAATAACATGACGCTACACAACATAAATTGAGAATGAATTACTTCCAAAATTATTCCAAAATATACCCGAAAAAGATCTGTATTATTACGGGGACATTTAGTACATTGTACTAAATCTGTAAAATTAATATTTTTAGTGAAGATAATCTAGATTATCTAGATAACCTATCTAGATAATCTATTATTAGAATTTTGATACAGATATTATCGAAGATGAGATATTGAACAAGCCTGTACATGTATTTCTTGATCATACGTTAATTCTTTTAAACAATTCTGCTTAAAACTTAAAGGCGATAGAATACTTACAACGTATCCTCGGAAAGCATGGGAAATATGGATTAACCAATTTTAACAAGGTCTTATCAATTTCAAAAATCCCGTCCCGGGCTCATTTTGGCTAAAAAAATTTATCCTGGGCACGTCACGTCTGACATCCCGTCCCGTTTCTAACCCTGTGTACGTGTGTACGACTAGGGTAAGATAAGAAGCAATCTGGTTCGGTTTAAGTATATATACAACGAATTAATTATTAACATTAAATATATATATTTATTTTAGTATGTCGAAGGAATTCTGTGCTATCTGTCCTAAAGCCCTTCTCAACGAAAGTAACATGCATGTAATCATTTTTTTGTATAGTTTTTCAATATACCGGTAATTTGAATCAGTAACGGATCCATTGGGAAAGTATCTTGTACTGCAGTCATCTACCCTCACCAACTACATTTTTATGAAAAAAAATTTTGCTATTTAAATTATTGCCAGTCTCCAGTTATATTCAACAACATTCTTGATAAATTTACAAATATATAATAATTGTTTACAATTTTTTAACCATTTCTTGAAATTCTAGTAATTTCTAAAAGCATAGCTGAGTTTCAAAGTTTATCACCAAAAATGTATTTTAAATTTCTGTTTGAATGGTATTTGCATTCAGTCTTCAATTACGTTAGTGACCAAAGTTATCTTCCTTTTTTTAGTTTTGATCCTCAACTTACAAAAATGTACCTTTTTTCTTTCTTGCAAATTTAATAATCAGCTTAAATAATCCAATTCCCAATTGCGAGGATCAAAAAGTACTGATATTATTTTGATCTACAACATATTTGTAAAACGTTGGTGGCACCACTTTTAAAAGCCCCAGTAAAAGCTTAGTGTCGTTTGCGAAAAAGGAACTAATGCCATCTGGGAAATCTATGACAGATTAGAAATAGTATTGAACTGAAGATAAATCCTTGAGGCACGCCGCCCCTTTTTATTAGACTTTTTGGTTAATTTTTAGGAATTGAATACTGCCTTTTAGGAGATTGCCTCCTCTGTCAATGCGATTTAGTTTGTTAATTACAAATTCGTGGAAAATTTTATCAAACGCCTTAGTAAAGTCACATGTTGAAAACGGTAAAAGCCATTTTTTTCAAAAACTAAAAACACTAAAAATAAATAGTTGCATTTTTTAATATTTGATGTTTCTCCCGGCAGATACAAAATTACTAGGCATTAAAGAAAATTTTATATCAAATCTGTTCATAGTATTTGAATCTGTGTTCCTGAAAGTAATAAAAATTTTAATTATTATTAAGAACTCTTGTTATTCACTGATTTATGATTGCAACATTTTCTCGTACGATAGCTCACATCGTTTTGTTTAAATTTTTTGTTTATATCGGACGGAGTGCTCATATAGTGCATGTAAAGAAAATATTAGGTTGATACAAATATTTGTAAAGATGTGTACACTATTTTATCTATAGATATCTAGTATTTGTATTACTAAAATGTCGACAGATAGTATATTTAATATTTGTATTTGTTTTAATTTTTGCAATATTTAAAAAATCATGTTAAATGGAGTGCGTCAAGTTGAAAAAAATCAACATTTCCTCTAATGCTACAAAGGTTAGGTTTGAAAGATTTATAGACGAAGATCTTAGTTTGTTAGACAAACCTGTTATTTTTCGACCGGCTTGTTGAATGAAGAAAAAATGAATTATTCTCATTTATCATTATGCCATCTTAGATAAGGCAAAATCATGCAATGTGACGAGGGAACAATGGTACGGCAACTGCATTCACTTGCAGAAAGGCAAAATTCGAATTTCACAAAAATCCAATAATGTCATCGCTGTATCGTTATTAGTCCTTCATCGCTCTTCGCATAATTCACATCACACATTTCCTTCTCGCATCATTACTGGTGATGAAATGTGAGGCCACTATATCAAATTGAATCGTCGCACAATGCTGCTTTTGAATAGTGAGACCATTTATCATAAATTCTTGAATCACAACAACAATCACGACCGATTGCTATCGTGAACATCTACCTTGAATTAAGGAAACAATTATTTTTCATGATAATAATGCCCACCAGCACACATCACGATTCACGGATACACATCTCGACGTACGGCAGTTGGAAGTTTCCCCACATCCTCCACACTCTCCTGATCTTTCACCAACATATTTTAATTTTTCCACCCTCTCTCGAATCATATTATAGGAATCACATTCAAAACCAACGACGAATTTAAATTATATATTCAGCATTATTTTGATACTTTCCATTCGAAGTGTAGTAAATGATACAAATTGCTACATTACATTGACGATTGATGCTTATTTTCTAAACTTTCCTTCTTTTAAAAGATCTGTTTAATATTTCTCGTTTAGGAGCACTTAAACGGAAAACCACACACAAAAAAGTGTGAAAATCGCATTGCTTCCAACCCAAATCAAGAAGTTACATGCTATAAATGTGAAGGTTCAATACGTATTTTCCAATATACAGAACATATGAAAAATAATTGTGTCACGCCCATGCCATCAGAATCCTCTCAAGGTAATTATGTAATACTACTAGATTAGTTTTACTTATTAGTTGTGTTCCTATGCAAAATGGTATCTATCGAATCCAAGATTGCTGTGATCCATTGGACAACTGTTTCGAAAAGAAAAATTATTAAGATAGACATGTAGGAACTCACAGAATCACGGAGAATGTCAATAACAAAATATATATTGAAATTCAGTAATGCTATAATATATGGATGATGTTAGCATACAATTAAAGTTTTATGTGTATCCTGATTTGAAGGGCGTTTTGATTATTCACAGTTATTATGATGCATCAGTCTCAGTAAAATCTACATATAATTTAAGTGTAGGAAGAATTCATTTTTATTTAATAATGCAACATTAATTAATTATTTCCTCCTTGAAATACACCATGATTTAATTAGAAGATCTGAGGTAAGCTTTCGTTTTCTCAATATATTTCGAAAGAACTTTCTAAATGTCGCCTTTAGTCTAATTTCTAAGCGCTTCCAGAAGCAGTGGTTTGGATGACAATAGATTTGGTACCATTTTAAAATCATAAAAAATATCGTATGTTCAATACAATGGTTTTACTAGTTCATTATTGCACTGCTTGTCTTTCGAGGAGGCTTTAGCTTTCCTCTTGCAATGGTTTTAGCAATGAGATGAGTCATAATTTCAAAATTTTGAAAGTTTTATTTGTTGCTGTTTTGTTTTCTGTAGATTTTTATTATTTAGAAACACATTCAAATGGAAGGCAATGCACCTGTTGTAATACTGTCGCCACTTCAGATGCCGATGCAAATATACATGCCCATGGCAATAGACACCGTTTAAATGCATGTATTCAAACTCTACCTGATAATGAACTACCACCGGTTGTTAGAGATTTTCCTGAAATGCAAAATGATCATTGTCACTACAACAAACTTAGACCTTATCAAAGAAAATTACTTACTCATATTATGTCAACCACTCATTCCAGTATTTGCTTCTTACCTCCAGGTATCTACTTTTTCACAATTTATATTCCTTTTAACAATTTGATTTGCTAGACGGTATACAATGTCTTCATTTTAATGTAAGATTCATAATTGAATAGATGTTCTTTGTTCTATAGATTTTTGCAAAGTCGTCTACATTGAGGGAATTGAGCAAATACTATGCATTTGTTTTATACTATGTAGAAGGTATTTTGTTCTAAAAATGAATTTATTCAAATTATTTGTTATAAACTGAATATATATATATATATATATAAGTGTAGAAGCAGAGACATTAAGACTAAAGAACTATGAAGAAATATAATCAAAAGGATCGTTACTATTGGAGTTCAATAAGAAATTAAGACAGATGCGAACGGTGGAGAACAAAAGAAAGATACAATCGATGTATGTGCAGAAGACTGTACATGAAGAATACTCAACTGGAACCGTAGAGAAGACTGGCCTTAAGACAACACGCCTATTTGCAATGAAGGCGGTTGGAAACCTTTTTTTCCATGTGTTCTTCGCTTCATGATACATCATTGCAAAATACCTGCAATGCATTTGACTTGTATATGGAAGACTGCTCAGAATAAGTGAAGAAAATGCTAACATTTGAAATAATGCCAGTAACTGTTTTTTCATATTCTTGACCTAGATCTTCCAGTTTGAGTTAAGACTATAAACAAATATCCAAACACTTTTAATGAAAAAAATGTATTTATTAACTTGTAGCCATTCTATTTATAATTACATAATGATATACTGTATTACATATTTTTCTAAGTTGTTTGTATTGCGACAACGCTTAACACAGATATTTGTGATGCGAATAGCACGTTTACATACCTCGTTTGTTCGAGGAACTGCAATCGGCAAAGGCCGATTAGTAAAATCGTTATCCAAAACTTTTTTGGAATTCCGTAATTTGACATGTGATTTTATCTTAGTCCACATTTGAACATTCGGTTCTGCTTTTCTTGCGTCTTTAATAGCCAGAGTCCAAAAGTTTACAATAAATTCTGAAAAAGTTTTTATTTTCACTTTGTCATTGAAAATTAAGTTGTCCAGAAACACATAAATTGCTTTAAATCAAATTGAGTAACAATCTCTTTTATAGCATTAAAAAGGCTTTCGCTTTTAACTGCGACAAGAAAAGGGTTTTCAATTAAAACAAGGATGCAGCCAAAACTACATTAGGGCCTAATTTTTTTCCATTCTGATTGTTTTATTATTTCTTCACATTTATCAGAATAAATCCCATCGCATATTCTATTTTGTGCTCTGCAAATACCGCTTCGAGTGGGTATGAGCAGATATCTTTCTGACAAACTTCTAATAAATTTTTAAGCTCATCCAAACGCAACAGTCATAGAAGCCATAACTGCTGTTTTAGCTTCAGAAGTTTCTTTTCTAGTATTACAAGGAAAATATGCGTTATCCAAATAATCAACAGACTCGTTTTCACAATCAGAGTTATAAGAAAACTTTCTGACCTTTTCGCAATGATGAACTTTAACGGCTAATTCTCATTTTCTTGTTGGATTAAAATTTCGCTTCTTCAGAATGTTTTTTTAGACTTGCGTTTATGTTTAACAATGTTTTGTTTTTCATTTGATCTACTTCCTTTTTCGAATATTTTTGTAGTTTTCCAGTTTGAATCACTTTATTTACGCAATTAGTTACAGTTTCAGTTGGTAACGAGCTTTTCTCCCATATTTCGATGACTTCTTTTGCTACTATTCGGCAAGTAGCGTACTTAAACTTCTTCGTATTTGGTAATTTCTTTGATGCATAATTTCTCTATCAAAAGAATTTTAGAAGACACCTTGTTTGCTCAGAAGAACGCCGATGATCTTGTTTTTCTATTCCGTATTACCACTTATTACTTCTAAAAGAAATGAATTTCTAGTTAGACGGCAGAAAAATAACTTTAGTTTAGAAAATTTTTAAACATAGCTACACATTAATGTACATACAGTTTAAGGTAATTATCATTTGTATGCTAAGATTTATTATTATTTTACGCAGTATAGGGATTGTTTTTCCAGTAAATTGTTTGCTTCTACCACTTTTAATGTTCCATTATAGCACTAGCATATTTTTAATATTGCATTTTAGGATGTGGCAAAAGTCTAGTAGCATCTGTGTTTTTGAATAACATGCTTAATTTGAACCCACAGAGAGTTATTTTCTTTGTTGCAACTCGAGATATCTCAGTTTTGCAACATTTCAAATTGCTTACTGCTTTGCTCGGACCTGAAATTAAGGTGTGCTCTTAATTATTTTCTTATTCTATATAGCATGTTTTCTATTTAATTATTATAAATTTTAACATATTTTTTACATATCTTCCCAAATCCCAAGTAAGATGGGGAAAGATGTCAATTTAATGAAAATTTTATTTTTATCACCTATGGATTGTATTAGGATGATCAAGTTTCGTAAATGTTAGTTGTGATGGTGAAAGTAATTATCTCCATTTACAGAAATTCACATTTTTAATTAAAATTTTTTGTTAATGTTAACTGTGATGTAACTGTGATGTATTGTTACAGTAAGTTCGTAGATTGGTTGCATCTGTGGAGAAGTTTTTCAACAAATTCCTAAAGACCTTCATGATTGCAAGGTTTTGGTGATAACTGCATGTAAGTAGTTAAATTTTTTATTTTATTATGCATAAAATTGTTTAGTCATACATTTCTCTATTTTCTATTTTAGCCCGCCTTATTAAAATGCTTAAACTAAAGGCATTGAGTTGGAACAGATGTAGCTTAGTTGTTTTTGATGATGTGTACACCTGCGAGAAGAACCACTTTTATCGGCAACTCTTGGATGATTATCACAAACCTCTAAAAGAAGAAAATTTTAAACCTTTTCTACTAGGTATATTCTAACTCCAGCTTTCATTTAAAAATTGTTGAAAACATTGTATGAAGTACTGATTGTGTAAAGTACACAGCAGTGCTGCAAAATCAAAAAATGATTAAATTTTGTTAATCTCAGTAGAGTTATTTGCACAATTACTTAAATTCAATTGATGTTTAATAACTCTCATTACCAATTATAAGAGGTTGTTAGTAGTCATCCCATGTATTCGGTTTATAATTTATTTTGTAATATTGCACTAGAATTTCTAGTTTTCAATTAAGATTGCAAGTGCTTTAAAAATGGCAACAATCTAAGTCGCAAATCGCTTTAACTATTTTTAGTTTTTTATTATCTTAACACAGTGAAAGTTAACTTATTAACAAAATTATGATAAATCATTAATAAATTGCATACCACCCAAACAAGTTTTTTATATTAACATTGGAAAATTTGCAAGATGCTCGGCAGAAGAGAGATGGAATTTAACGTAATGAAACTTTCTTCTACTTAAAGGCTACATTTGAAAATGAAACAATAATTATAATTTTAAATTTTACGGACCCCATGGCATTTCAAAATTCATCAGGAAATTGTTAAATACAGACTTTCCAAAAATGTTCACATGTGCTGTTGTTAATCATTCTACCAAACGACACCAATATTCCAATGTCACAGGGCTGTACTTCTAAATAGTTTTAATTTACAAGGGGGTTCTAAATTTGAGTACTGTATTTTTCAACTACAGTTTCTCAACAAGTGAAATACATCAACCCAAATCGTAATATAACTTTAACAACAAGGGCTGGGTCCTCAGAATTTAACAAGGTGTGCTGAGCTCTTTGAGCAGCCCTTCGAGTACACTCCTTGCCATGTCAACCACCTGCATTTGGAGATTCCTGTAAAAAACTTCATATATATATATATATCTATATATATATATATATATATATATATACAGTGTATATATATATACGCTTGTCTATGGAGCAAATCTTGATACCCATCACACGAGTTTTTCCGTATATCTATACCTATTGAAAATAAATGTATATTCAAATATATTATGTAAAACAATTGCAACAAAAATGCAATTTAAAATTCGCTGACTTTAGGTTTTAACTTTCCCCTCAAAATTTACATTTATCACCGTGTTTTTTATTCTGTTGATTATTAACTTAACCATATTTTACCTGGGTTCGATTTGACCCCTCCATATTTTGAGATATAACTCAGAAACCGTTTTTTTAAATAAACTATCCTTCCAAGGCCTTTTTAACTTGTTCTGCAACTTTTGACGCAAAAATTACCAGATAAGGTCAAAGTTATAGCGATTTAACGAAAATTCCATGAAAAACTGAAATTTTTCGAAAACTTCGAAAATAATTATTTTGTATGTAAAGGCTATAGAAGATTGAAACCAATGCATAATTTTCAATGCAAAATTACAATTAAATGTTTTCTATGTTTATTTGCGTTATAGGCCTTTCTCTTGATTCCTAATTAGTAATGTTTTTAACATTTTGTGTCAAAAATGAAAAATTAGGGAAATTTNGGAATCGCAGATGCTCTGACAGATTTTTTTGAAAAAAATGATATCAGGTTCAGCACATTATTAGCAGTAGGATGTCATGGGCTGCAACTAATACTGGTACTAGTGGCGGAATCATCAAACTTCTGGAAGAAAAAGCCGGTCGCCCATTGCATTGGTTTGTATGTATGTTACATGCTAACGAATTGCCATTGCGCCATTGGTCATCCTCATTTGATGAAAAAACATCCGAAAGCTGTTCAAGATGTCGTAAAACCAGTCATACAGAGGAATGCATTTTTCTCACAACCCGAAAATGTTCTTTTGTCGATGCTTTCTGATGAACTGCCATAAAATTCGAGAACTCGCATGGAGAAAAATCAAAAAAGCAAGAAATGAGTTGACACATCAAAGTAAAATCAGAAAATTTTCTCTGCCAAAATTGAACTTTGAGTGCGAGGACTATGTGAATATGATCGATTGGCAACAATTTGTGTCAGAGCCACCATTGACAAGAAAATTCACATTAGAAGAAATTGAAAACTTCATCTTAACTCGAGCCACTTTTGAAGTCGAAGAAATGCCTCTTCACACAGGCTGTTGAACGTGCGATCAAGTTGGTCTCCGACGCTCCCGGATACCATCCTGCAAACGAATTCCGGCATTCAATTCCAAAAAGGACTATGTTAGAAATGAATAATTTAATTGTACAAAATTTTCGTTCATTTTCATCGCTTGCTTGTTTCGAATATTTTTCCTGTGTAATTTAAAAAATAGAGAATAGTTTTATGTACTGTCTGATAATAAATGATGGAAAATATGTTTAGTTTCCTTTCCATAATATTGCAAGGAATTTATTATTGCTCTTAACAACTTTGAAAACAGAGAAACTCTAAAATTTCGTTGAAAAGTCGATAGACCCATGAAACTTGGATATTTTATAACACCTTCTGTCTTATAGGAAACTCTAGATCATGATTGATTTTCATCATATTTGTATCAATTGTTTATATGACCTCAAAAAACATTTTAAACTGTCAATCATTTCATTTCAATACCATGTCTTAAAATATGGAGAATTTGTTTTGAAATATTTGGAAGCAGTTACTCACAAATTTCAAAATAATATAAGAACCTCTAAAACTTTTAGTTTCTGTCTGATAATTCACACAAAGCATTTTTACGTTCATTCTAAAAAATTCTGGTCCCCCCTAAAACGATCCACCCTAATATATATCAGAGGCGGCTCGTCAGGGTGTGCTAGGCGTGCTAAGACGCCTGCTCTATTTTCCTGTCCCAAAAATAATGTGCACTGTGCAGTTGTATGTTAATATGTTGAATAATGTTTGTTTGAGATCAAAATATGCCTACAGAAATGTCGTTGAACTCCTTTTCCATCAGCCACATTCACACAAATATTTTGCATGGATTCGATGACATTGGAGTATCGGTAGGGTGTGCTGTCAGATATTAGAACGACTGAATGATTTCCCTCTGACGAATTACCAGTGATCAACCAATCAAATGCGAGATTACCTCAGCCACTCACGTCAAGGAAAACGCGAGTGGGTGTGCTAATTGAAATCAGGACGACCGTCTGTTGCTCGCCTTCTCTCCACTGACAGCGATCTCACCGACTGTTTATACTTCACAAGACATGGATGAAATCAATACAGTGAACTTTTTAATAAACAATCCTTTTTCTCGACTATCCAGCGAAGAAAAAAAAACTATTGTTGAACGTGGGAGACATACACCTAAAATACATTGGTCAGAAAAGGTTGGAAAGCAGAACAGAAAATTCAACTCCTCGTGGTTCGACAGAAAAGAATGGTTGACTGCATGTCCGATGCGTAAGCGATTGTTTTGTTTTCCGTGTCTCTTGTTTGATACGAAAAGAGAAGCGTGTCATCCTTGGACCGTTAAAGGTTTCGATGACCTTGCACATTTATCAGGTGCTATTTCAAAGCACGAAAAGTCGGTTGCTCATGTGGATAATAGTGTTAAATTGAAACTTTTTCTTAAAGTTTCACCTATTGACGTCGCATTGTCAGAAGCACGAAAACTATCTGTTGATATTCACAATGCTGAAGTGAGTAAGAATAGAGATATCCTACGACGACTGATAGATATTTGCCTACTTTTGGCGAAAAATGAACTCGCATTCCGCGGACACGACGAATCTATCGACTCAATGAACAGAGGTAACTTTAAAGAGAAAGTGCTCTTATACAGAAGTACGACCCCTTATTAAAAGATCATTTTGAAAACTCTTCCGTCTTCAAGGGTGATTCTAAAACCATACAAAATGATCTCATATTTTCTATTGCTTCTGAAATTAAGAATGTAATTCATTCACAAATTAATGATAGCGACTTTTTTTCGATCCTTGTAGATGAAACATCTGATCGCTCTGTTAGAAGCCAATTGGCAATAACAGTACGTTATGAAAGGAACGGTAATGTTTACGAACGCTTTCTTGGGCTCTCTGATATCTCTATCAGCCAAAATGCAGATAATATTTCTAAAACAGTGTTAGCTAATATCGGCAAAGCTTGTTTCTCAAACATACGACGGATGTTCTACGATGGCAGGTTCTCGAAATGGAGTGCATACTGTAATTCGTTCGCATTACCCGATGGCGCTTTATGTCCATTGTTTTGCGCACCGCTTGAATTTATCTTTATCGAGAGCTTGCTGCTCTAACCAATACGTTAAGAACTTTTTTTCTGATATTTCATCTTTTCATGCTTTTTTTAATCATTCAGCAAAGCGCCGCTCCCATCTGAGTGAAATTTGTGGTAAAAGTGGCAAAAGAATGATATCGATAACTCCAATACGATGGTCGTATAATCACAGAGCTGTTTCCGTTGTTCACGAAAATTTTGAAAGTTTATGTGAATGTTTTTCGTCGATACGTGATAATAACAGCGACTGGGATTGTGTGACCATAGATAAAGCAGGGTCTCTGTTGGGTAAGTTGAGAGATTTCAACTTTATTGTTATGCTTGAAATATTCAATACGACTTTGCCTTTGTGTCACATTTTGTTTCAAAGATTACAGAAGGCTTCTTTGCTTTTGCACACAGCTCATGGTGCTGTTGAGCAAACCATTGAGGATTTGCGTAAACTTCGGTGTAGTGATGTGTTTTCCAAAATCGCGACAGCTATATCACGGTTCGAAACAAGCTGTAACATGCAGACTCAAATTCAAGCATTTGAAAGCGAAGCCCACAGATTGGCACATTATGAATCAGTTTTCTTCTCGATCATCGATATATTAATTCAAAATCTTCAAACTCGTTTTCAAGATATGACAGTCTTGTCCTTTTTCACTCTACTAAATCAGGACCAATTTCATAATTACAGACGCGAATTTCCACTGAAGATATTTTCTGTGTTAAAGTATTCTGTATACAAAGATTTATTTGATTTTCCTCGATTGAAATCACAGTTGTGTGTCGTATACTCGTCTGATCAATTTAAGATGGATATCAGTGATATGTTAAAATTCATTTATGACAATGATCTTCATGATGCACTCTCAGAAGTTAGCAAGCTCTTGAAATTAATTTTGACTATCCCTGTTACCACGGTACCGGTTGAGCGCACTTTTTCGTGCCTGAATCGGATCGAGTCAGTCCTCCGGTCAACGATGTTAGAAGAAAGATTGGAAAGTCTCATGCTAATTTCAGTTGAAAATGAAATTGCTGATTCAATTAGCTACAATGACATCATCGATCGTTTTGCATTAATGAAGGACAGGCGCATAAAGCTAATTTATAAATAAATTGAACGTTTTTGTCGTTTATGCATACCAAAAATACAACATCCTAAATACTCGCAGTGTTTTTTCTGTACATGTACCTTATGCGGTATTTTTTATATCAAAATTATGAGTTATAATGAGGTCCGGAAACAAACAAATAACGGTTTGGTGGTTTTATAAGACCTAGTATCATTGATATTTCATTTGACGTTTACTAGCACGCCCTGTAGTTCGGGGCACGAGCCGCTCCTGATATATATATATATATATATACAGGGTGTAAAAAAGTCTTTGGAATATTGTAGAACTGTATATTTATTGCATAAATACTGCAAAAACAAGTTTAGCAAGGACAAAATAGAACGGGTAAGAAGTGTAATTCAAATTCACCGTTCGTAACAAATTCAGTTAGTCGAAATGTCCACCATTCACATCGATACATTTCTGCATCCTGACACACCAGTTTCTAAAGGCATTTTGGAAGTGTGTTACATCCAGGTTTTCCAACTCCGTATGGGTTTTGAGTTGTAGTTCTTTTATTGATCGGAAACTTGTCCCGGGAGTGTACACATGTTCGCGCAATTCACTCCACAACCAAAAGTCGCAGACCGTTAAGTCTGGAGACCGAGCCGGCCACTCCGTAGTTCCTCTGCGACCAATCCAACGACCGGATAGTTCTTTGTCCAGAATTTCTCCTGCTGGGTGATAGTAGTGGGGCGGAGCACCGTCTTGTTGGAAAATATTAGCCACTAAACGGTGTGAGCTTTTTCAACAATGCTTAAATCAGCCATTTGGTAGGACACTTTCAGTGGACTTCAACGAAACACAGTCAACGAGTCAAATGTCTCGAGTCAGCTATGCGTGCGTTTTCAAGGTCATGCTGTCTATTATCGATTCGAATCTGATGACGAAGCTTAGCTTGGCTTAGATTTGATTAACATTTAATTTATCCGTCCTCCTTTACTTATCATAAGATGATGATGCTCTGAGATGATGGCAACCATTAGGCTACCAAGTATCCGAAAATAGTGTAACTTAAAAATAAATAGTTTTCATTCTAACTAAATGCCTTTTTATTTTGAAAAAATCTGTAATATTGATATTCGAAATACAGTTTATGCAATATTCCAAGGACTTTTCTTACACCCTGTATTATTGCTTTAGATACTTGGTTTCAAGCTCCAAGCAACTACCTTTTAACTCCACCTAGTTGCATTTGTTAGGAGTTTTGCATTATACTTATTTGGATTTGCTATCATTGTTAGAAAATACACTTTTATCTAACAGTGTGTAACAGTATTTTTACCAAATAATTCCAAAGCTAATGCTGAGTTTACCTTTATTTTGCCTGCGCAGTAATGTGTCATTGTGACGTTTGAATTGCTTTATTCGCCTTTCAGCCACTCAATAAGATAAGCTATTGCCCAATATTTCACTAAGCTATGTAATGACTAAAAATAGAATGTGCAAGTACGTATTTATTGATTCGGTATTTAAGATGCGATTATATAAATAATTTGAATAAATACGCTTTTAAAGATTTTATACAATTTCTTTTGATTTTTGTGTATATGATATAATTTTTGAATTTTCCTCGTTTTCGAATGTATTTTTATTGGAATAAATTTTCATTATCTTTCTTTCATTGCCTTTTTGTAGGATTAGCCACGTCGCCGAGAAGTTCATCCGCGTATGCTTGCATTCGCGATCAAATCAAAAACTGCTTAAAACTATTCGATAACGCACCTTTATGGACAGTAGGCCCTGAAGATGACACCATGAAACAATATGTTCCTAATTATGAGGTTCACTACAGAATTATTTCTCCCTCCAATGTCATTCAGGATATTGTTAGGGCCTTGAACAAATCTTCACTCACCTACCTGGAATTCAATGATAAACAAATCAAAGTCCGTAAGGAACTCTTCGATATTCTACAAATGTGGTAATTACAAATTTTTTATTTACATCAGGTTGATAAAAAAGTATAAGCTATGTGAAACGCGAATGAATTTGTTACACAATTAAATCTAAAAATACTTAAAATTAAATTTACATGTAAGTTCCAAAATAAGAATAAAATTATTTTCTTTGACATCGAAATTGAAATTAAAAATTTCACTTTTGAATCGTCTTCATTTTAAGAAATACACAGAACTATATATCCCTTTTACATCATATTACGGCAAGAAATACAAAATTTTACCATTAAGGCAATTGGAGACAGATTTATAAAATCATCGTTTAATTATAAATTGATAACATGCATTCGATTGAGTTTTTAAAATGTTTTCTAAAAATGGATATCATCATAAATTAACCTTAGAAATCCTGGGGATTTTTGAAAAATTTCCATTATCCTATAAGAAAATTTTAAATGCTTATAGCTCAAAAACTATTAATGCTGTGATATATATATATATATTTAGTTTTTGGTAGAAATTTGACAGGTATCATTATAATAGACAAAATATAGCAATATCTCTATGAAAATAAATTTATTGATGAAATACAAAAAACAGCATATACAGTTGAATCTGTCAACTGAATGTCACTAAAAAAATCCGCTCTCAGAATCTATCACCGGCCGCGATACGGCTCGTGAACCTGGCACATGCTGCTTTTACTGTGTCCCTGAGAAGAGCCTTGAACACCTCCTTAATCCTATCGATCAGCTGGGCCCTTGTGTTGCAAGCAGTGCGGTTTGTGTCTTTATCAACCGTGTCCCACACAAAATAATCCATTGGATTGCAATCCGGAGAGTTTGGGGGCCACGTTTTTTGACATATGACAGGGTGCTGAATCTTGCTGCCACACATATGGTCTTCCAGAGGCCACCCTCTTTAACCAAGGCTTGAGCACGGTTTCCAAAACCACCACATAGCTATCCGAATTGAGCGTGAGACCCTGTTTAAAGATGTGAGGTGGCATGACATTACACTCACTGGAAACACAACCAAAGATCACGACATTTTGAGAAAATTTGGTCTTCATGATACGCGGAACCTCCTTTGGATTATAGGCTAGCTATTTTGAGTGTTGTTCAGCTGGTCTTGAAAAAAGTTTTTTTCATCAGAGAAGAACCAGATTGTTCCTGGTTCAGATGGGTGTTTCACCTTGTTCAAAGGTTTCTTAGCATTTGTCAGACGCCTTGATCGGGCATGTTCTGTGAGAAGTTGCCCTTAACGCCTCTTGTATGAATGGTAGCGAAGTTCCTCATTCAAGGCGAGCTTCGTGGTGGAAGCTGCAACACCCATTTCCCTTGCTAAGGCCCGTATCCCCTTGCCAGGGTCTACCAACACTTTCTATTGCAGTTGTTGGATGAATTCTGGTGTACACACGGAATCAGAACGTCTGCTGTATAGTTTTCTACACTCCACAGCCTCGTAGTCTCCATCACAGTTCTTAATTTCATGTCTTATTGCTTTTACGGTTTTCAGAGAGCATTGTGCAACTGTCTTGATTACAGAATTGTGATGGCCGGCACGAATCATCATAATGCAGGTTACTCGTTTCCAATATTCAGGTGGCCTGCACTTGTCTTTCTTTGTTGCCTTTACCATTTTGACACCACTGTGTTTAAGCTTCATAATGACATTCACTTTTTAGCGATACTGAGACTAGATCTACTAAAAACTAATATTATGCCTTGTCAAATTTATCCCGAACACCCTATATATATATATATATCCGAAAAGTTTATAAGTTTTTAGCAACTTATTGACTTTTCTTGGGTGAGCTGATTAATGTCTGCAATTCAAGGAGAAATTGTACAATTAATATTATATTTTGAGCTAGAATAAGCGTTTAAAAAAGAAATTTTAAAATATTCTTATGAATAGCGAAAAAGACATAACTTACTGTTTAGCAAGAAAACTGAAACTGAATTCTTATCGCCAGATATTACTACGAAAGTTATCGAACATAAACAGTAAGTATTTACACTACATTAACACTTAGGATCCCAGGCATTTTTAAAATGTGTAATGATTTCTAAAAAAATATTGAAACGCTTATAACCCACTAAATAATAACGATATCTAAAATCTGTAAACAAATTTTTATCACTTATTTTAACCACAACATGGGAGCACATCTAGAATTCTCCAATTTCATAATACGCTAGAAGAAAGTAATTTGAGAATATGGACAAAGCGGTTGATGACTTTCAGAGCACAATAGATAGTTTGGGGTTAAGCAATAGAAGTTTAATTTAAATACAATAATGGTCGTACTCTTCATTGGCTTATCAATTCCATTCACTAACATTTTTAATTTTGGAGGTGGCGTTCCTTCCATACTTTTGTCTTGAAAATATACATTTTCAAAATTTAAAAATGGGCTCCTAAAATGTTCAATAAAGCCTTTTCTTTAAGAAATTCTTAGTTGCTCCTTTAGAATCCATAAATATATATGTATATATATATATATATATATATATATATATATATATATGTTAATTAAGACTTTTAGAAATGGAATCACTTGGGAATATCTTGAAGAAGCAGTTGATATTTGTAATGTACACTCTAATGATTCAGCCATATCAAAATTCTTATATTTCTTGAAAAGTTTATCGAATCTCTTCTCATTGTTGCACATTATTGATGAAAAACAAGCTATTAGCTCTTTACAAGAAGTTATTTCCACTAAGAATGAAGTTGAACATTTGAAATTTCACCAGCATTTAGAGGTCAGTGTAACATTGAGTATATTATATTTTTAACTGTTTTAAAATAGAATGGTTGGGATAGGTATTTGTGCATTAAGTAATTATCACTTGAATTGAAAATGTTTAATTCCAATCTTAGATATAAAGCCGCTATTAAAATCCAGGTTAAATGAAATTTATGATTGTATGGCACAATAAATTAAATCGCTGTTGTTATCAGAGAGTTCTATTTCACCTGAAGGGTCATCTTCAAATTTTGTCTAGCATTGATTGAAGGGTATATTTTACTGCACAGACCTGGCTGCGGTTGGATTTTAGAGGATGAGGACACGAGCACTACCTATGATTCTAAAAATTTATCGCTAATATAGCAAAAAACACTCCACTTTTAAAAGATATAAATTCATACAACATGCATCAAAACAAAAATATGTACATAATTTTTATATTTTAGAAAATGTGGAGTACATGTAGTAGCTAAATTGAAATCAGTTGCATATTTAGAAGGAGAAATAACAAAAATAAAGTAAGATATCGATTATATTATGAAGGTTAGCTTTCCCAGAGAGTTTACTAAGTGTGCAAGAGACATTCAATAACTGGTCCTCTCTGCTAAAAAATGAAGTGATGTACGTCTATTTTACATTATAATTGTAGTTTTTGTTTTAGAACACACACCCCCAACTAATTATCAAGTATAGGTATGCGGATTGTTTATTGCAATTATTTACAAATATGATTTATACCAGTTTGATAAACACAGTGAAAATGTATATAAATAGATCCTTTCAAATATGTACGGACAGTTTATTGTACTATGTACATGTAAAATGTTTCTAGTATTATTTTCTCAATTTAACTTTTGTGAGAATTTTCTAACTTATTAAAAATCAGATGGTTTTAAGGAATTATATTTCAAGTATACTCGGATTTTATATTAAATTGAAGAATTTTATAAATGGTTCAATTGATTCACTTGGGCCTTCTAGTGTTAAACCTCAAATGACAATTAACTACGAAAACCAACAAACTATTTATACTGCAAAACTTCCGATTTTAAAATTTTTAGAATATTTCTTAAAACTATATATTCAAATAATAATTCTCCTATGATATTGGCTAGGTTCATTACATTAGTTAATTGTCAACAAATTTGCTAGCTTCAGTGGTCCCCAATGGTCGTCAGAGTGTTAGGATATAATATGCATTTTTAGGCATTAGTCAATGATTTACAGAAGGCTGAACTCGGTCCAGATTCTATGTTTAAATCACTTGTTAAATTAGTTATTGAAAAGGCAGAGTCCTTGAACACTATACTTATCATTGCCAACACATTTGAGGTCGCACGTCATTTGCATCGACTCTTTGTTGAAGACAAAACAATTAAAGGTTTCTATTTTTCGTTAGTTATTAATTATAGTAAATTTGTGTACATAATTCTTGATCTTTTCATTTTTAACAAAATAACTAAGATACTCAGTTTTCTTAACTATACAGCTTAACTGTGGATCTAGAACTATTTTTTAACTATCAGTTACTATAACAAAATTTCGAACTTCAAGAACCTATTATAAGTTTATACATACATTTGTTTTAATTAAAAAAGTTTTAGTTATGACACAACTATGGTAAAATACATATTAATAATCGCGACCCACTTAAAAAACTGATTTGATATCCGGCTTGGCTCAACAAACAAACGGTTATTTTTTGCATCAACTGCAACTGTAAGGAACTATAATAAAATATTGGTTAAAAAAGTTTAATGAATGCATGGATGTAAAGTAATTAGCAATTTTAATTGACGAAAGTGTCAGTGTAGTGAACACAATTCCTATAATTGTTAAGCATGGTGGTGCAAGAAATTTGTTGTGGTGCAAGCACAAAAAAATTTCGGTCAGGGGCAAAGACAAGTTTATTAAGTTAGAAATGTTTTTTTTGTTTATTTAAGCAGTTTATGTGGAAGCCCTAGCACACTTAACTTTGCTGTGGCAATAGAAAAGAAAACGTTTTATCAAAATACTGCAAGCATTTTCTTTAAATGGGTTTATTCTTTTAGAAACCGAAACGAGGATGTACATAAACTACAAATAAATCCTTATCATGTATCAATGGCGATGGAGTGATAACTTTTGTTTTAGAATATGTCATTGGTACCAAGAGCACATCGCTAATTATCTCGGGCGATTAGACGTGCGATCCTACCAAAATGTGACAGATCACGCATCTATAAATATCTAATAGGATTAAATCAATATTTTTTAAAATGCTAGGCTTCGGTTGCATACAATGTTCACTCTAGTTAATATATTTATATAATTCCAGCAATGATCGAGTTAAAAACCTATTGTTTAAAGTTCACTTTTCGCAGGCGCTGGTGAAGTTCATTCCCAAGCATAGCGCATAAATTCATATTTGCTTACGCCTACTTGATAATTATAACTCTTAATGTACTGACTGTTATCATACTCAAACTTCAATCAAAACACTTTTTTCGTGAACTGAAGATAAACTTTGCAGATATTCCAAGTATTCTGCAGACAATGGGAAATTCTTGCAAGCTGGAACAGTCCTGAATTTACGAAAAATGGTAGTCGCTCTCCTCTCATTTGGGGAAACAATGAATTGATGGTTCCTTACACGAATAATGGGCAAATTCACGTATGCCGAGAATTACCCAGAGCTATTGGTGTTTCAGAGTCTGCGTGCGCAATTAAGCCAAAATTTGAAGACATACAAATTGTAAAAGCAGCTCATAAGTACATTATAGTGGTCAACAATTTCAACCCGATGTCGGATTTCCGATTGGGTCGTTTCGGATTGGGTTGGCTTGGTAGTTGTAGGGTTCGAGTTGGTTTATACATTTTCGGGTTGTGAACCCGAAAACCAGCAATGTCCCTGCAATTATATTGTTAGGTGATAATAGTACGCTAATCACAATTTCACATAATTGTGTAAATTTTCAGAGAATTGATTCTATTAAAAATTTATGTATTACTATGCATAGAATATTAAGAACATAGCATTCGATAGTGCATAGAGAACACCAACGACATGCATTGTTAGTCACATTTATTACTGCATTCACGATTAGTTTCATTATGTTCATTGCAGCACCCCTAAATTACCGAATCAGGTTGCATCCTCAACTGTTTATGAGGGGCTACTTAGCAGCACCAGGCAAGTTCTCACGAAGAGACGTCTGAGGTTGAGTTCATATGTTGTCGATGAAATTTTATTCTTATGTCAATTTCGAAAACATTTCATCGTGTATTTTTGAATTAAAGCAAATTCAAAATTTAAATTTTAGTCTTCGCGTCAGGCCGGTTCAGAGCTGCAACCGTGCCGTGCTTTCATCCAGGCCGTGCCGTGCTCGTGCCGTGCCTAAGATTGTGCGTTATTAATCCGTGCCGTGCCTAAAATTTATTGAATATACCAGCGTCAGAAATACAACTTTTTGTACTATTTTAACGTTCGTATTACATTATGCTAGTATCTGTTTGATAATATAAACGATTCTAAGAAATAGATTTGCATAGAAATTACATTGCGGGAATTTTTAAAATGCAAAAGCAATACACGTTTTTTTTTATAAGAAAGTGGTTTATAAGAAAGTAGTGCTCAACATATCAATATTGTAAGAAAGTTCAATACTGGATTCTTGAAACTTAAGAAAGTTCTAAAATTATTATGAGAAGTCTTTTTTCTCGCCTTTTTCTATTTTTGATTTATTTGTTAATCTGCGTTCATGTGTGATTTTCCGGTACCGTGTAGGGGTTGAGTTAACTGTCTCAGTGTTTTCCGTTTTGTTCGATAAAGGTCTTTCATTCCTTTCTTAAAAGTCATTACACTAATGTAAACATTGAATCAATTATATTCATTCGATTAGTCAGCTGTAAACTCTGTATCAATAACAAATAAAAGTGTGAAAAACAAGTTCAATTGAGACGCTGTAAACAGCGTATCAACAACAATGCATTCTTCTCAATTTAGAGATATTATAATTCATTGATAAGCTGTAAACCCACCTTAACATTCATGGTTCTTTCCTGTTAAATAACCAAAACAAGCACTCCAGCAAACTATAGTCTTAGATTGTCGGTTGCTTATTCACGTTAGGCCGCAAATGTAAAATGTCGAATAGAAAACAATCAACGTTGCTGAAATTCGGGTTCTCAAAGAAGATTGAACATCGCGGAGAATTGCATGAGGTATCTAGCAAAGAATTTTGTTCTGAAGAGCCAGGGC
>CABFPE010000629.1:307533-333939 GCA_900660155.1 Hofstenia miamia | reverse complement strand
TATATATATATATATATATATATATATATATCCATGATAAGCCCACTTCATGGGAACAATATAGATATTGTGCGATAGGCGATACTGGCTAATATATTTTCAATTTACTAATTTTTGTTTACTTATAAGACATAATACACTGGCTGTAATCACTTTATTTACTAGAGAAATTTTGAAAAATTCTAAAAGCCATATTTGTTGCCAAATATGAAAACGTGCCTCGCCGTGCCTAATTATATTTTTCAAAACCCGTGCCGTGTCGTGCCCAAAAATATTTTTGCAACTTCGTGCCGGGCCGTGCCTTCAAAAACCAAACACGGTTGCAGCTCTGGGCCGGTTTCACTTTTCTATTTCTAATTCGGGTAGGTTTTGCAAAATCTTGAAGTTGTCAATCATTAGTACATTGTTCTCTCAGTTGTTTAATTAACGCATTTGTTCCTTGATATGATGATCCTAACTGATGTTTTTGTTTAATGAAATAGATCTTGCTTACAATTTTTACTTCACCTAAATGATTTTTTTTTAGAAATATTTGGCTTTATGAGTAGATCTATTAAGTAACGCTTCATTTAAATAGCAAGGCAAGGTTTGGGCCCCTGGACAAATGCAGATTAACCATGGTATGGGCCTGGCGCAAGGTCTTTAGTGGATTTCTTCTAAAAATACATTAAATATTAAATCATTTTTTCGTGTAGTATTGAATTGTTTGTAAAATATGGTTGATACTATACATTCATGTATGACAACACATTTGAATCTCAAATTCTATTTCATATTCATTTATTAAATTTAATTTCGTCAAATTCCATTTATAATTCGTAAATCCTATTTCACCTTACTATTCTTGATAAAAAAATCACTTTTCTGCAGCTGTTTCCTGATAAACGTAAAAAATTTAAATTAAATATTGCTTTTGTGTGTTTGAGAGCTGCTATGATTTGTTAATAACAAGTTTTACCTATTCGATTGCATCGGTTTTGTTGGATCATGGAGCTTTTCAGTTTGTAAGCTTAAATTTCATATTTCTAAATTTGAAATATATTAAATTATGTTTCTGCAAGTTAATTATAGTAAATGTAATTTGTTTTTGCTTTGCATCTTTAATAATTAACTAGTTTTATTGCAATGTAATTTAGTAAATGTAGTTATGGTCGCATGATTTTATCTAAGAACTGTCTGTCACAGATTCGCAGTTTGGATGAAAGCATTAAACCAATAATTTTAGCCTTCACATATGAAAATATTTTTACTGAATAATTGTCGCGTTCTGCATTTTGAATGACTGAATTCTATAAATATGAAAATAATGTAGAATCACCCGGGGGTGTGAGGCTAGGGCCAACTAACAATTCGGTACTCTGACTCCATTCAAACGAGTGCTCCATAGCGATAAGAAAATATAGTATAAACCTAGCCAACCTCCGGATTCCAACAAAACAACTGCTCAGTAATTGAACATAGCTATCTAGATTCCAACAAGATTTGTGTCCACCAATTCCACAGGGCATCAACCCGAAGTGCTGTGCTGAGCTAAGTGTTCCCTAGAGGGAAATCATGTCTCAATTTGTTTTATCTATCTCAATAAAGTTTGTTATCCCTTACCTATGTATAAATAAGTAAATATAAATAGCATGTAATTACCATGCACTGGTGCAAGCCAACAGGCATGATTTAACCACAATGTTTTTCATTAAGTGGTATGTGCGAACGAGTTGAAAAGGAAGAAATTTTATAAAGTAGCCGTACACCTATCCATAACCTAATGAGCCAAGATTTGGGAAGCTTTAACCAAATACTACGAGTCATTCCTGGGTTCGAGATTCCCAAATCTTTTCCGAACCTATTCTATTATCGCAATCGTAATAGCAAAATTAGCACCAGCGTAGTAGCTAAAATAAACGGATTTTCGTCAACAAACTTTTAACAGTTCCTGTCTAACTTTTATATAGAAAAATTGTATTACCTGCCGTTGTTTACAATTTGTCAAATCAAAATTGATTTCCTCTCAACAGTTTTATTTAAGGAATATATATAAAACTCCGAGGGGACAATTGAAATTATATTGCACTACAAAAACAATTAAATACGAGGCCCTACTCGTCTAATTTATCCCGAGTGACTCTACAATAATATAATATTTTTAGATGCTGGTTTAGATGAAATTGCCATATTAAGCAATCCTAAATGCGTCCTTAACAAGCAAAAATGGGTGAGTTTTTTGAACTTCATATTGTTAAATTTTGATTATTTAATTTTAGACAAATATATATATATATATATATATATATATATATATATATATACGAAAAAATTCACCATTATCTTTAAAACTATATTTTATGCTAAGTTGCATTTAACATTTTGTTTGGGTTCATTTATCAGTATTAATTTGTTCGAAGTTTCGCCGTTTCTTAAATATCAGTGATGATAAATACTGTTCGTCTCTTCTAGTCTCAATATTTGGATGCCCTGATTTTTCGACATCACCTACGAAATCTTTCAATTAAGATTATCTAGGTTAGGATCCGTACCTGGCACTGACACAGGGCATGAACTTCTAAAGTACGGGCACGGGCTGGCATATGCAAAGTTGGAAACGGGACGGGATGTTGAGCGAGACTCGACGGGTCGAGCCTGGGGCATTCCCGGGATGAAATTTTTAAGCCAAAACGTGCCGGGGACGAGATTTTTGAAATTTATGAGACATAGTTAAAATTGGTTAATCCATATTCCCAATGCTTTCGCAGGATACGTTGTAAGTCTTCTATCTCCTT
This sequence comes from Hofstenia miamia, assembly GCA_900660155.1. Classification (NCBI taxonomy): domain Eukaryota; kingdom Metazoa; phylum Xenacoelomorpha; order Acoela; family Hofsteniidae; genus Hofstenia; species Hofstenia miamia. The sequence goes on along the minus strand of CABFPE010000629.1, from coordinate 331,165 downwards.
TAAATTGTAAGCATAATTGTTTAAAAGAATTAACTTAATAAATGCATGTACAGGCTTGATCAATATCTTATCTTAGATAATATCTTTATCAAAAAAGTTAATAATAGATTATCTAAATAGGTTATCTAGATAATCTAGATTATCTGAACTAAAATTATTAATTTTACAGATTTAGTAAAATGTACTAAATGTCCCCGTAATAATTCAGATCTTTTTCAGGTATATTTTGGGACAATTTGGGAAGTAATTTATTCTCAATTTATGTTGTGTAGCGTCATGTTATTTTCCAATGCTGTTATTTTGTTTTTAAAAACAGTAATGTAGAAGACACCATAAAAATAACAAAATGATTTTTGATTGCTGATTAGATTATCATACATACTTATTCTAATCTTATGTACTAGAAAGAGTAAATTAATTGACAAAACGTGTTGATTAATTGTTTTTAAACAGGGGTTAATTAGGTCTTTGAAATTGTAAAATTCAACTTCTCAATGATGTCAACAAAAGTACAGTACTGCAAAAAACAATTCGGCCACCCATGATTTGTCATAAATATTTCTAAGAAATGGACGCCAAGAATGTCATTGTTATTGTTTAATTAGATTTGGGGTTGCAAAAAGAGGAATTCATCAATTTTGAGACATAATTATCATTGTTTACTTTAAATCTCAAGGAGAAATGCTACGTATGTGATTCCTGGTTACGTACCTATTGCATATCCGCGAGTTGATTATCCCCAAGCATTTGGAAGGGATGAGACAACGTAATATAGCCTGACTTATAGAGCGACCTCGAAGTACTGTCGGTGATATCATCAGATGTTTCACTTCTGAAAACATCATTGCTCCCAAGCCAAAATCCGGAAGACCAAAGAAGACTTCCAAAACCTCCCAATCAGCTCTTATGCGCCTTTCAAAGCGAACTCCCAGGAAGACTTCAGCGGAATTTCGCAAGGAATGGGCTGATGGTCACCTTGTGACAGCAAGAACTGTGCGAAACATCCTGAAGAAGTATTCAATTGGGACTTTCGTGGCACCCAGAAAGTCATTCTTAACCTCAAAGCAAAAAATTACCCCGGGTGAGGGGGGCAATTTAATGAGAGGCAATTCATCTGAACATTGGTCTAATGTTATACTTTCAGATGAGTCAAGATTTGTGTTATGCTCATTGAAAAGAATGTTGATAAAGAGACTAACTGGGCAGAAGTTCAGATTCTTGCCTCAACTTACTCGGGGGACAATGAATGATGGTGGGATGTGTGTAATGGTATGGGATGTAATATGGCAGTGTGGCTTTCGCAAGATTGTTCACATCACTGGTACTCTCCTAAGCTCTTAATATGCTCGGATTCTAGAAAAGGATCTCTTGCCACTCCTCACAAGTGATCAATATATCAGCAGGATGGTGCTCCATGTCATACCTCAAAAGAAATGAAAAACTTCCTTCACAATAATGGGGTTGCTATCCTTGCTAACTGGGCTGACCAATCTCCAGACCTTAACATTATCGAAGATATGTGGAAAGAGGTCAAATATTGAATTGGACAACATACTCTTCACACTGAAGACGAACTGTGGAGCGCAATAAAAAAAATTTTATGCAATTCCCAACAGCTTTACTGAAAGACTTTTTTCTTTAATCCCTGATCGCCTTGGAGCTGTTATTCGTTTAAAGGTACACCCTACAAAATATTAGAAGAGACAATTTTGTTGCTAAGTGCTTGTATTGCATTAATTATTAATTTATGTATCTTATTTTGAATTTACTTTTTTCGGATTTGCTCATTTGTTAAAATTTTTTCAGCTGGCCGAATACATTTTTCCAATACAAGTTTTCTAGTTTTGATTAAAAATTAATATTCTACATATTTTATAGTATTAGTCATACAAATGTTTCTTTCTTAATCAAAGTAACACTTAGTTATAATTGTAGGCACACTCTATCCAATGAATGTTCATTATTTATTCAAAATAGCGTAAACTACATTAATAGGTGTTATAGGAATTTAAGTACGCTTCAATAATGCACACTCGCAGATTTTCTTGTTGTGTCAAGCTATTTTAGGTAAATACCATTTAGCTACGGGCATAACGGACACGGACAAACCAACGGGCCTGGGACGGGCCCTACGCTAGAAGATTATTCATACTTTGAATACATTTTCACGAGTTTTAATCCTTTCCTTGGTGTTTTTTAGTGTGAATCAGGCTTATAAAATTTAATAATGTAAAGAATTGTCAGAGAATGAACATTAGGAAGTGATGTACTGATATTATACCTAGTTGTTTTATATCAGAGTTGAAGGAAAGAAACTATGAATAATTCATCTTATTTTCTATTTTTGAAAAACGTTTGTCAAACTTTTATAAGCCCAACTCTTTTTGCTGATGCGACGACTTCCAAAGCGTTTAATCATGTAATTAAATTTCATAATTTTGTTGATTGTAATTTTTGTAATAGACTTTTCATATATATACTTTTTCATTTGATTTTTTGCCAATTAATTTATTAAACTAAATATTAATTCACGTTAATTACAAATATGTATATACACATATAGTACTCAAATAGGACTATACACTTTTACACATTTAGTATTGTAATGCATGTGTATTATTACGTTATTTAATTAGCAAAAGAATTAGTATATTATCATGTAATTTTAGAACGAATCGGGCCTGCTTTGGGCATGACAATGGAGCCAGCTCGGACCTGAAATATCGGCCTATGTCCAACTCTTATTTATGTGTATGAAATATAGCTGTATTGGTATAAGTAAAGAGTAGTAATTTTAATTGCAGAACAGAATTGAATTTAGGAATATAGTAATTTTTTCGGAGCTTGGGCGAAGTACAACAATAATATAGTAAATTAAAAAACATTTAAAAAAACAAAACAAAAAAATTCCAAATAGAAATGTATCAAGTCATATTGGAAAGTAAAGTTGTATTCCTCATTGATGTGCAAAGAAGGGAACAACTAAAATTGAAAACAACATCTTCAAGACACATACGGTGCCTTGTGTGATGGGAAGTAAATTCTTGTTTGTATTAATTTTTTCTCAACTGTGAGACGTACAGGTGATTAGAAAGCGCTATCCACTTTGACTAAGCATGGATGTACCCTAGACAAATGTAAAACGGATTCGCATCAAGGGGCGTGCATTTGATATACGGTGTTTTACGTATCGATAGCAGCTCAAAAAGTGATTTATGCGTATGGATGAATTACAAAACTCTGGTGCTAGAAAATTGTATTTCATCTCTTGATGCTCTTGGAACCTTGACATAGTTTTTGGACTAAGAATTGACTTGAACAATTTCCATGTTGCTCTGAAGTAACCTGTTACAGAAACATGGAAGTTGGCTGATGAAAAGTCGGGTTCCATTAAACATCTATGTTATTACTTAAATATAGTTCTAATATTTAGCCTCATTATTTTCTGGATTTTTAGAATATTATTTTTTCAATTTGAACAAAGACAGTTTCAATGTTAGTCCCAGGATATAGTTCAAGTGCTCGTGTAGTTCTGAAATGTATGCTCCTGGATACAAGTGAATCGTGACTTCATTGTTTTTAATTAAATTTGTCGATCGCAAGTGCTTAAACACTAAGAAATTTGTACATGTTTTAATTTGAAATGGTTTCCTAAGAGGACGAGATGAGTTTCTAGAGAATGTGGTCAGATTGTTTTTTGGCCGCAGGTTGGGACTCATGCAGGAATGTATATAAGATTTTCTGACGGGGGTTTCTCAGTTATGATCAACTTAAATGACCAAAACGGGGTAAAGATCTGCAAAATTGTCAAAATTTTGAAAAAGTGGACCCTGAAAATGCATTTCACCATCTTACTTTTTAATAATTTATCAATTTTTACAAAACAATTGATTTAGTAATTTAAAATTGATGTTGAAAACCTAACGGGAGGACATTCCACCATGTCCCTGTAGACGCCACTGTATTCATGTGCAAACATAGATGTTTTGCACAGATATGGATGACGTCGAAATAATGAGTGAGTATTCTTGGAAGCAATTCCTTACTGTTAACGCGCTAGAATTGCCGCAACTAATTTTCCGAAAGCAACATTATCATTAACATTCGTGTCAAAAAGCAGAGTGGAGCAATCATTTCACCAATTGAAAATTTACATTGGTGGACACTTTTTGATTATCTTGATATATCAGTATATTTTTACAAATGAGAGTTTTCCAATTTTTTTAGCAGCGGTATAATTAAAAATTGGATCATTTTCAGCACTTGCAGACTACAAAACTGACTCTTCCGCTTAGCGAATATTACAAAAATGTCTCTTTAGCGCTAGTGACGAAATAACTGATCGTTGAAATCATCAGTATTATATGCACGTATATAATATTATATCCATAATTGCTAGACGTTTCCAAATTCCACCATTATTTATAGGTTTTATAAATTCCAGATACATGCCATGTTTCCATAAGGTATCATATTGGATATTGTAGTAATCAATTGATCTTACTAAAATATAAAAATATTTTATGAGATTTGTTTTTACATATATTTCAGTTACATTAGCTAAGATATTTAGATTCTGTTTTCTACGACTGAAGTCCATGATAGTGTCACTATTCCCAACGTTGACTTGCTCATTTCCTTAAATCCGTCTATCAACTTATCAGCCTTTGTACCTCTCAGAGGAAGAAGCGTGCATCACAATTGCGAATTTCATATATTCTTAACTAATGCTAAATCCGAAAATCTTTTGAGACAACTTCAAAGAAATGAAGAAAATTTGAGAAAAGTTGTAAACTTATTGGCGAATAAGTAGTTCTTGATTTAATTCAGTGATTTAATCAATTTTCTAGTATTGCTTATTTGTACCAATAAATTTGTAAATTGAATTGAAAATATCATCATTAAAAGTTATTTATTTAGAAATACCTATAAGGCTAGAAATGATATTCATTTACATTTTGTTGAAATCTAAGTGTCTAGCATATTTAAATTTTTGGAAATGAGTATTCTTGTACCAGATTTGCAATTGTTGACGGCTTTTTATCATGACAGAAAATTTCTATATAATGGGCTTAGAATTTTTGAAAATTATATTAATATGCATTCCTTATTTTGATATTTTACATTTCATTCAATTAACTAACTATAAATCAAATAGTAAATCATTGAGTTATTGAAAGTGCAATTATGCTAAATTATTTGTAATAGTTTTCATTTGAGGGCCAGAGCTGAGATCACACCCGGCTACAACTCTGCCCTGAAAATATACATGCAGTCGTTTAAAGCCTAAAAAGATTTCTGACAATTTTGCGAATTTCTTACATTATGTTTTTATTAGACAAATTTATTAATAAATCTCAAATTCAGTTCAGCCTGTTTTGATTTAAATGGCAATTTGGAGTGTAAAGGTATTTCTTTCCTAAAATAATTTATTCAAATAATAAATTTAAAAACATTTTTCAGCAGCACAAGATCATTGACGACATAGTTTTCTACTTTGACATAAAATATGTATTTAATCCAAGAAGTTGATAATGATCATTTTTCTACAAAATGCAAATGATAATCATTTGATTTGTTTCTGAGGTAATTTTTAAAATTCCTCTACCATTTTATAATTTCTGGTATAAAATTGTTAACAAATTCCTTAGAAGAGAATAAAATTCAAGTTACTGCGTTGGGTTTAACATTTTGTTGGGATGCATCTGGAATGAAGTTATTTTGCAATATTGTTCGTCGTGGAGATTGTAGTGAATTGTATCTTTAGGTAAAATATGTTATGTCTTTCTTCCTGTAGACATGATTAGCAGAGCGGTGTCAATTAATACCTTGTAACCAATGGAAGTTATGAATCATTGTCTGTACGGATTTTTAGAAATTTAGAAAAGTATTCTTCAAAGTCATACATATCAGATGTTTGCATATGTACTCTAATTACAAAATATTGATCTCACACTTTGTATAAGGGATTGTTTCAATCATAAGAATTAGTCAGGTTTTAGGAAAGATATTAAAGTTTTATTTGCGACTTTATGCTTAAAGCAAGTTTTAATGATCACATTGCATTTTTTATTTAAACCGGTACCAACTTACAATCACTAATGCATAAGTACACTTAAATCATGATTCCCTAAGGAAATAAATATCAGTATCACAATCAATTTAACAAATTAATAAATGGCATCCTATAAAATCAAATCTTCAAAAATTGTTGATTATGGACTTGGTATATATTATATAACAATGACTTCTACAAAACGCAATGGAAATTGACTCTCTTAATGAATTGCATGCTTGTATATTTTGTCAATTTATTAGTGATGTTATCATAAAATGTCCTATATTTTAATTGTTACAATTTATTTATTGTTTTTTTTATAGTAATACTATAAAAAATTAGCCAGAAATGTGACTTCTGCCAATGGGATTAACAACATTTTTATAATTTCAAGATACCTCTTCCAATAACAAGTTAGTCTAGAATCTGCATTAACATAGAACATAGTTGTTAGCTGCAAATTCTTTTACTTTGTGAGATAGGGTGTTCATTACAAGAACAAATAAATTATTTGTATGATAATTTTTAAAATTTATTTTCTATTTTATTAAGATATTTTGAAAATATTAAGCCTTTTTGAAATCGTGTTGAACTACATTATTTTCAGATGAAGCTTAAGATTCAATTTCTGTTATCAATGCACTGAATTATAATTCGAATAACACACATTGCTTGTCAACCTGCATCTTTATAAGGTTGAAAATTTTACATATTTTGTGCCAAAAGATAAACAAAAAGCAAGCAGCATTTTTGCCTATTGATATAATTTTAAAAATTTAGGGTATATGTATATATGCCTATTTGAAAAAATATTTAGAAAACAAAATGATGTAAAGCAAACATAATAAAAAATGAGATAACTGTAGAATATTTTACAATATTTGTTTAAATCAATCCGCAGTTGCTCAACTTTAAGTAGTGTATTTTATCAATTCTTTGCTCCAAAAATATAAAAGTTGAGTCAGTTATGTCTTCATTTGAGATAGCTCCTGATGGAATCAAAACTATGGATTTATTTTTGTGAAGTGTAGAAAATCAAAGCATTAATACAGAATCTATTATTAAGTATTTGGTATAGATGATTAAATGGAATCGTATTGTTTTGAAGACTGAATATAGCTTTGCTTCTGCAGTTATTATAGTAAGTCAGCCTAATACAACCAATCATGCTTCTCTCTGAGATAGTCGGGTCTAGCGAGCGCGCTCTACTCGATACAATTAACAGTTCTCAGTTTATTGGAGATTTAGATTCGCAAAGACGCATCACCGCCGCTAAGTTAGCTGCACCTTTTGCCTCATTATCAAGGGATGAACTACTCAAACTACACTACGTACTTTGGAAAATCTCAAATATTAAAGAATCGCCATCCCCTTCAGAAGAAACAGGCTCACCACTAGAAACATCAAACACTAAATGCATGAACAGCGACAATGTTTCCGAAACAAATGCTCCAGAAAAAAGTGAAACAAACCAACAAAAAGTCAAACATATCAAAGAAACTTCGGATACATTGATAATTGGAACATCAATGTATCGCAATTTGAGGGCAAATAAACTTGTGAAAGATCACGATGTCACGATTCATTCATATCCTGGAGCTACAATCGAGGAAATTTCAAACATAATTTATCAATACCCACAAAGGAACAATATAAAGAAGGTGATGATCACTGCTGGAAGAAACGACGTCATGCAATCAAACAAGAATTTTACACCACTTTTCGAAAAATTGATTACTGCCACACGCCATTCCTTTCGAAACGCAGAAATTACATTGGGTGAACTCGCACCATTTCCATATATTAAAACGTTTAATAAAATGTCATCGGAAGTCAATGTATTATTACATCAAAATGCAAAACAATTGCAATACAAGATCTTCGAAAATAACCGTTATTTTTACAAGGGTGCATATGTCGATGCAGATCTATTTACACGAGGAGGAATTCATTTCTCTGAATCTGGATATGCTATATTAGCACGATGCATTAAAAGCTATTTTGCAAATGCAAAGCATCCTTTCATCTACGGCCGCTCAATTTTGCCGCCAAAGTCACTTAATTCTTATCAATCATATCGACCAGCGAATACACGCATGCCACCGCAACATCACAGGCAATCACGTACCTTGTACTCACCAGCAACGATTAATCAAGGACGCTACGCCCCGCACCCGCAAACGTACGCCGAAGTCCTTTCAACTACACCGCCTAATCATTTCTCACCTTCCGAGGTACTAAAGCTCCGACGCTTATTAACTTTTTACTAAACGGTATGGATTTATTTATCTTTGTAATGCTAAGACTACGGGTAGTTCACCAACACAAATTTTTCTTAAAATCTAAGTTTGCAACTTTTATCAGCATTTTTCCAATAACAGATATACCTAGAAAAAATCCCTTCAAAGAGCTTTTGGCAATTTTGGTTTTAAAATTTTTATTATTACTTAAACATGGAATCGAAGCAAATCCTGGTCCTTTGCTCAATTATGAAACATATCTAAAAAATGTTTCATCTAAGAAAGATATGATTAATTACGTTCATTTAAATGCCCAGAATTTATCTAATAAAAATTGCGATTACAAGTCACTTATTAGCAATTTTTATGAAAATATAATACTAGCCATTACTGAGACATGGTTTAACTGCAATGACCTTGACATTGTCTGGTCAGATAACAATAATCTATATAAATTATTCAGAAAAGATAGAACTCATTGTAATATACTCGGTAAAAGCAAGGGGGGCGGGGTACTCCTTCTAGTTCCGAAATCATTTCATCCAAAGCAACGGAATGATATAGTAAGCTCAGAAAAATTCGAAAGCCTTTGGGTTGAAATTGATAACCCTATCAAAAATTCACCTTTTAAAAAGCAATTAATTAATGTTTCATACTGTCCAAATAAATGTAATACTAATGAATTTTTTGAACAACTTGAGAATGAAATTTCACTGGCCTACTCAGAAAATAAAGATTTAATATTAATGGGTGATTGGAACCTAAATTACTTAAATAAACGTGATAATAAAACGATTAATCTCTTTTTTAATACTTTTAATTTAAAAACGGCAAATGCCTTCATTCCTACAAGAATCGCAGCCAATAGGTGCAACTTTGATTGACTATATTGCACTGCCCGAAAATAATCTTGATTTCTTATACTACTCCTCTGAATGTCCATTCTCTGATCACTGTATAATTTGTATTGGCATTGACTTCTATAGAACTATAATTGAATTTACACGAACCCGCTGAAACTGGCCAGGTTTCACTGAAACACCCTGTAGATAACCTGAAAAATGCTCTTTCACGTGAAACTTGGTCTTCTGTATACGTTGCGGTTGATCCTAGCAACATGATCAAAAGCTTCCTTGATATTCTTGAATCCTATTTAGATGAATATTGTCCTGAAAAAAAAATCCTTGTTACTAATCATTCTCGCAAAAACATAAAGAATGACAAGCCTTGGATTTCCGATTTCTGCAAACAATTAATATCACAAAAAAATGACGCTTTTAAATTTTTTTCTAACGCCCGTACTCCTGAAAGTTATGCATTATACAAAAAAGCTAGAAATATTTCTAATATAGAAAATCGTAAAGCTTACAATGAGTATATTAAAAATGAATATAGAAAATTACCGAACCAAAAGAGTAAATGGAGATTGATTAACGAAATCTCGAATTGTACCAAATCAAAATCTTCTCCAATAGAAAAAATTGTAGACCCCGATGGAAATCAATACGTCTCTGATTTTGAAATTTCCAATATTTTAAATCAAACATTTGCAAACCTAGGTAATTACGACGGTCCTCAAACAAAATTCCAGGAAATAAATCCTAATAGGCACACCCCTGAATTTGGTTTTCGCTTTATAACAAGTTTTGAAGTAATTAAAGCAATCAACAAACTAAAATCAAACAAGTCAAGCGGCTCCTCAAAAATTCCAATATGGTTACTAAAAAACAATGCGAAATATATTGCCAAACCTTTAAATTATATCTTTAATGAATGCTTAAAATGGAATATTTTTCCCGATTTCTTGAAACAGGCTCATATTACTCCAATTTACAAAAAAGACGACCCAAAATGTCCCAAAAACTATCGACCTATATCTATTACATCACCAATCAGTAAAATATTTGAAAGATTATTACATGAAAAAATTACACTTCATTTAAATCATCATAAACTATGGTCCAAATCACAATTTGATTTCAGAAAAAATTATTCAACATCAGACGCACTTATACAAACGACAGAAAAATGGAGAGCACTATTAGACTCTAATAAATTTGTTGCTATTGCCTGTCTTGACCTCTCAAAAGCATTTGATTCTATTAACCATGATATATTAATAAGAAAATTAAAAAATATTGGTTTTTCTCTTAACAGTGCTCACCTTATATCTAATTACTTAAGTAATAGACTTCAGCGAGTTAAATTAAATGATACTTTTTCAAATTGGTTGTCTGTCAATAATGGTGTACCTCAAGGAACCATACTAGGTCCCCTGCTATTTAATATTTATGTGAATGACATGAGGGAAATTACGGACTGTGAAATAACACAATACGCCGATGATACATCTATTTACTGTGGAAATAAATCCTTAGATAAAGCTGTAAAAGTTATTGAATCGAATTGTATAAAATTGAGCAACTATTTTAACATGCATAGATTGCGTATTAATACGAAAAAAACTGAATTTTGCATAATGCAACCTTTTAGAAAAAAAACGGACATCTCCGACTATTCAATTAATTTCAATAATTCATCTGTTATACCTGTTAATAAGTTTAAATATCTAGGAGTAATAATAGATTCAAATCTTAATTTCACGTCGCAAATAAATACTATTATTAAAAAAATGGCTATAGGTATTAGAAAGATATCCCATGTTTCCCAACAGTTACCCCCAATTGCAGTAATTCAAATGTTTCATGCATTTGTTATGAGTAATTTAAACTATGCTAATATCTTATATACTAATGTACACAGCCAAATGTTAAAAAAGCTTCGAGTTCAACTAAAATGGGCATTAAATGTTTGTAATAAAAACTCTTCTAAAACAAAAGAATATATTTCTAAATCTATTCTTTTTCCACAAGAGTTAATTATTTACAATATTATTATTTATTTCTTCAAATTCATAAAGAAAATACCACCCTACAACGAGATATCATTCTCATTTTCGACAGATTGTCTGAAGCAAAATAAACGAACAAAAAACTACTCACGTGTTAAATTTAATAAAAATATCATGAGTCAATCCTTTATTAATACTGCAATTTATAACTGGAATATATTGCCAAAAGAAATGAAAATAATAGACAACCTTAAAAAATTCAAAAAAGAATTAAAATTATTATTTCTCAAACAAAAGTTTATATCAGGTAGATCATGGATAGGATTTAAATTTTATAATAACGATTATACAATAAATCGAAATTAGTAAGCTATCCGTAGTCAGTGTATTTTTTAGTCAGTGTTGTTTTATTTATTTCATTTTTGTTATTATTCATTTTTTTGTACATAGTAGTTAATGACGCTATTCATTTGAAATATCAGTAAAAAATTCAAATGAATATAGATTATCTTATCTTATCTTATCTTATCTTAATATCATGTGTTCAATAGTCCCATTCTCTTGAAGTGCACAATCTGGATATATTATTTAGTTAACTAAAGCAGTAGTTTTAAAGACAAGACCTAGTGATTGCAAGCTGGTGTATTCAAATTCAACTTTGTTATCCCAGGCTTGTCAATTGGACAGATTTCTCTGTCCAATACAAAAATTCTAGAATTGTCAAATTGGAATCCAATCGAATTTCAATCTAAATTTGAGTTTGCTAATCCAAATTTTCTTTGTAACATACATTTACATTAGATGTTTTTGATTTCACATAATATTTATTCAAGTATAATGCACAGATTTTCTGTATGTGATAATTAAGGCCTGGATTTCGCTTACAAAACCAGAGAAATACATAATTTAAAAAAACAGAGAAAATCAGAATTATTATTACAAAAAATGCATTGGCTTTATTTATAGAAGTTTTGGACAACAATGATGCTAAAATACGAGATCCTATAGTCGATCAACACTACTCTCAATACCGGAAGCATCTTATGTAATCAAATTTGTTTGCGTCTAAGTCAAGTTTAGTTCTAAAGTATGCTTACTTCTTAAAGGAAACACTCCCGGGGGTTGAGAGGCAATTTTTGAAACTCAGCAAAGTACATAGATTCATTTCTAACTACTGGAACATATTAGAGGCTACCTCATTACTAAATTTTCAACTTAAGCAACACACAGAAGAAGAATCCAATGATTTGTAACATTTTAAATTCAACTCGGGCAGGGGTAAAGACTGTTTGTTCGCCAACAATGTAGCATTTTGCTCCCGATCAAAATATAGAAGACATATGCTAGATGCACGGGGACTTCGATATAATGGAAATTTTGATGTCTTATCATATTGGAAGAGTTTCCCTTACAGAATACCTAGATTAGTAACAAGATCTTTTTTAATCACACAAACTTTGGGAACAGCTCATTGAACTTACGACCCTGCTTGACCCACACAACAGCACTTTGCCTTCTAGTTATTAGAATATATAGTATAGAATGCAGTATAGATAAAAAATACAGCAATTCATGTTTTATACTCATGGATGTTCTATTGGGAGTTTTTAAGATTCTGTGCTATGTTAGTAGGAGACTCGTGGGAGTGGGATCAATTCATTATGCTGCCATAAAATTATTCCTTCTGTGGGGCTAGGTTAGAGAGATCTTTCAACAAATATTCTAGCTCAAAAACGGATAAGCGTCAGACAAGAAAATTTGCCTAAGAACGTATTTATTGTGATTAAAACTAGAGTCCTTCCAGAAATGAAAAGCTTAGCATAGTTTATTAAGCTTTCTCATACAGAATATCCTATAACTACTGATAATATAGTAGGATATCATAAAATTACACCAACTATCCACAAAGCTTACCCATTCGGAATTCTACCTAATATGAGACCACAAATGTGTATGTCTATCATAGCATGCCGGTTTCAGTTGGCACCGGCACCGGTCGGGTTGAGTGCTAGCATTGAACCGTATTCAGTTCCAGTTTTGCCAAATAGATATACGTTTTTCTAGAATGTCACTTCGTTAAATCAAGTACATGACATGACCACGCTGAAGTGTTTATTTATGCCAATGTACTACATTTAAAGGAACTCTATTCAATTCAATAAATACCAGAACCATCGCTATCAAACAACAATTCGGTAATTACCACCCCAAAGTTCGCTTTGAAAATGAAGTTCGAAATCCTCTATGGTCAGTTATTCAATTATTATTTAAACTACTTCATTGAAGCGGAAAAAATTCTTTTCATTTTGATAAAATCAAATGAATGAAGGTGTTATTTCTAATTTATAATATACTTGAACCAAGAATAATAAAATATATAATAAATATAAATGGATATCTTAGAAAATCTTCGGTTTGTTATAAATCCCAATAACATTTGCATTTACCCTTAATGATGAGGATATTTGGCGTTCTCAGGCTCGCAAAATGGGGAGTAGCATCTAGAACGCCTCTAGCAACGACATTGACGCCTGTTCCAACTAATAATTTCAAAAAATTTTGCGTAATGTACTTGACCAACATTAAACGTAAGCAACAATAAAAAAGTAAATCTGAATCGACTGATTTTGAGCAATTAGAGACTACTGAATTATATTGCATTATTTATGTGTTTTCTCTGTTTTGTCTTCTTTTGACTATTTCTCGAAAAATATTTATTGTTTATTTAAATACTTTGTGACTTAAGAGAATACGGTGTATCAATGGGTGCTACAATAAGTAATGGACGTTGTGTATCAAGAACTGAAAACCGTTCGAAGTCATTTCATCTTATTTTTGAAGAGAAGTTCAAAGATATAACGGAAAAAGCCGAATTTTGGCCTACAGAAGCAATTGTACATCAATTTTAACTCAATGACAACGCATGTGAGTGGCTACGCTCCATCCGATGGCTAAATCAACGTCCCAATCCCAAACAAACAAAACGTAAGTTATCATGTTATTATGGAACATTGAAGGAATTATTACCCTTAAAATTACTAACTATGATGTAACCAAGCATGATGTGATGGTCCTAGCAGAGACAATGAGTTGCTTTGATATTTTAGTTTCAAGATTTAAATGTTTTTATCAAAGTGCTGTAAAACCATTACGTGGGAGACCAATTTGAGGCCTAATTATACCTGTTAATCTGGGTCTTAAAGTTAAATCGTAATTGTTATTTTCTCCCAAATTCTTATTGTTGTAGAGATTGGTGATGTAACTATCTTTGGTGCAAACTTCCGCCCTGGAATAGATATTAACGAAACCGTTGGCATAATAATTGATGAAGTTGGTACGTTCTTGTGGATAAAGAAGCAGATGTTTTATACTAGGTGATTTTAACTGTCGCGCTGACCCGGAAAATGCTCAATGTATACAATTTGTGGATGCTATGTTAGGTTTAGGATTTAATTTCTTAAGCGAGTTTACTGAAAATACTAACGTCTTACACCTCCATTTCACATATTGATGTGAATCCTACAGTGGAAACCAAACACCAACTTGTGAAAATCACGGATGATATCATTATGACGAGGATGGAGATTAAGGATATAACGGTGGATAGATTTGTACAATACGATTTCAGAAGCCCCTATGAGAAAGGCAGGATAATATGACGGCATCACCAATGAGGCGATTAGATCTTGTATATATGAGATAGTGCCTGCTCTTGTTCTGATTTTCAATTTTTGCTTTGACAATGGAGAAATTCATGTGCAATGGAACACTTAATTACTTATAACATTATATAAAGGTAAAGGAAATCGAGATTCACTTGATTGCTATAGAGGAATTGCGCTGACTAGCAAGGTAATGAAGATATTCACGAGTAGTTTATCTCCAATGTTGTATGAGTGGTTGTTTTTCGAAGATCAAGCACTGGTCAGATATATTGTACAAATACTAAGGTGAGGGTAAATCTGTTAAAAACTAAAGTAGTTAAATTCCGAAAGGGTGACATTCTCCTATACAATGGTAAAAGAATAGAGTTTATGTCGAAATTCTGTTATTTGGGTGTCACTCTAACAACGTGCAATAAGGTCATTGAACACCTAAAAAGTTTTATATGCGAAGGGTATAAAAGCTTGTGCAATAGTATCTTATAAGGTTGATGAGCTTCTGATTAATTACAATACTGCTCACAAGATCTTAAATACTGCTGTGTTTCTGTCTTGTTCATATGGGCTGCAATTATTTCTAGATGATTATAGTAATCAAATCATTATTCACAATGAGAAGATCAGTACATTTTCATCAAAAAATAATTGATTATCGGCAAATCAACAATCGGGAGTCCTCAATTATAAATATCAAGTGTTTGAAAGAAACTACAAGAAGAATCTACGCTCTGTTTATAACGAATAGATTTCATAATTTGTAATGCGGTCAAAATAACTGCTAGCGTATTGTTCAGGGTTGCTAATGTAAACTCTGTAATCAAGCAGTTGACAATTATTCCCATATTTTAAGATGTGCTTAACTTTTCCCTTCAGGCGAGGTCGAAATATCTTTGCCTCTGTGGTAAATTTTGCGGCATCATAGCATGTTCTGAACTGATGAGGCCAGATGTGTGTATGATTTGTACATTACTACACCGTTTAGCGTTCAATTTAAAAACTAATGCATTCAAATAAAAAATTAGTGCATTCAAATTAATACATAAGTCATTCAATTTATATTAAATATAAAACTTTGACTTTATTAAAAAAGGAAGCTAAGAAACAAAACAAACTATAAGCTAATAAAATGTTTAATTTATTTTCTATACAGTAGATCATCTTCAGTCAGTCATAAATCTTGCGTAGTGCCTCTGTGCATGCTGAAAAAAACTAATTGTATGAATAGGGCCACTTAATACATGATTTAATCTTTAAAAATACCTTTCACTTGATTCATAAGAGTTATATCGGTTTGTTCATCCCCTAATATTTGGACTTGCCTGAGCTTCTTGGTCCTCGATTAGACAGAGGAGCAAAAATTTTAATCTGTAATAAAAGTGCACTGTAAATTTGGGCTTTTGGAATTTGGCAGTGTAGTTGTGCAGCACTGGCTTCAAATTGATCTTCCCTAAATCCTTTTGCAAAACATTTAAATTACTCTTATCCTGGTAATAAAAAATTTTATGCTCAGATTTTTTTTAGTGTAAAGTTACCTCCATCAACATGTTGTTGTACTGTGCATGTGGATACGTNCTATACAGTAGATCATCTTCAGTCAGTCATAAATCTTGCGTAGTGCCTCTGTGCATGCTGAAAAAAACTAATTGTATGAATAGGGCCACTTAATACATGATTTAATCTTTAAAAATACCTTTCACTTGATTCATAAGAGTTATATCGGTTTGTTCATCCCCTAATATTTGGACTTGCCTGAGCTTCTTGGTCCTCGATTAGACAGAGGAGCAAAAATTTTAATCTGTAATAAAAGTGCACTGTAAATTTGGGCTTTTGGAATTTGGCAGTGTAGTTGTGCAGCACTGGCTTCAAATTGATCTTCCCTAAATCCTTTTGCAAAACATTTAAATTACTCTTATCCTGGTAATAAAAAATTTTATGCTCAGATTTTTTTTAGTGTAAAGTTACCTCCATCAACATGTTGTTGTACTGTGCATGTGGATACGTATAATGCGATATGTGGATTATGTTTTAGGTTTTAGCTTGGCAGCCAAATGCTTTAGAATTGCTCAACAATTTTGTTCCAAAGACTTATTAATATACTCTAGAAAGGCTTCTAGGAATAATTTCAAATTTGTAAATTACGAATATATAGCAACATACGGTACTACTGTTTTTCCTGTATTTTCCTTAGCATTAACTGTGGGTTTCCTGATTAAATTTCAATTTTAAGGATAATCATAATGGCTCTATTCATGCAATTTTTGCAGCAGTATAGAGGCTATACACAAGAATTGTCGCCGAAGATGATTTATTGTATGGAGAATAAAGTAAACATTATATTAGTTTATAATTTTTTTGCTTCTTAGTTTCATTTTTTAATAAGTCATAGTTTAATGTTTATTATAAATTGAATGACTTATGTTTTAATTTGAATACGTAAATTTTTAATTTGAATAGCTTGTATTTTCAATTGATTGCGTTATGCTTTAATTTGAATGCGTTATGGTTTTAATTTGAATGCGTTATGTTTTAATTTGAATGCGTTATGTTTTAATTTGAATGCGTTAGTTTTTGAATTGAACAGTAAAAGGTGTAGTCCTTATTTATTTATTTTATTGCATTTGTCAAATTTTACAAAACATTTTGCTTAATAATTTGGTCCTACAGGACTAGAAATTATTTCTGTCAGGCAATATTCCGATCCCAAGACATAATATCTGCAGATCACATACTTAATTTAGTTTATTCAAAATTCAACAAATTAGCAACTAAATTGTCTAATTAATTTGAAAAGGCCTTAAATTTTGGTCATATATTTGCAGAAATCCGGTTTCCTAATTCTAATTCGTTTAGTTATAATCTTAATCAAAGGACTTATAAATAGTAAGAAAATCGTACACTGGTGAAAACATTAATTCTTTGAACCTAAATTGAGAAGACTTTTGCAAAGTTCGATTTGCTGCTTACAATTTTTTTAAATAATAGTCACTATGGCTATTTTTGATAAAAACAATATAGTTGTTTAAGTTCAGTAAAAAAAATTCTTAATCAATGGATCCCTTTCTCAATGAAATATAATTATAAATCGTGCTTATATTATTGCTACATTTCAATTAGCTTGATTCTACAAAATTCAGTCATTTAATAAGCAGTATATGCTGAAGGACAAAGTGATCCAAACATCGTCTGCGGATTCTGAGTTTGCTGATAACTGGCGGCGTACATGGAGTGAAATTGAGGCCAATAGCTAGCATTGTGGTGAGTGGGATGAAAAAGATTGTGACCTGCTGGAAACCCACTTGGAGGATGTGTAGGGTTAGTGTGGGCGTAAGGATTAAATTTAGTAGCCATGTGAGGAACTGGTACATAAGAGGTAAGATATGTAAAATCCTAAAATAATATTGGTCACATTTAAATTTTCAACAAACACTTTAAATGTAATATAAATATATATTATATATATATATATATATATAGGTGTGTAGAGAAAGTCTTGCTCGATTTTAATAACTATGTATATATATATATATATATATATAAATAATTATCTTGCACTCTTTTTCAAATTGTATTCAACTGCGCATTTATAATAGATTGGAATTTCGCAGTGTTCTTCTGTAATAAATGGACTGAATAACTGTGACTTTAGACCATTTTTAAAATATTCATAATTATTGCAAGATCAAAGATTCCATGGTAGTGAATTAAAAATTGTAGGACCAGCAATCGAAAACGATCTTTTACCATTAGATGTTTCAATCCTCTGGAATGCTTAGGAGATATAAATCATTAGATTTGTCCTTGTGAAATTCATGATGGACAAAAGAAAGACGATCACGAACAGGAGCCAAGCTGTGTATACTGTTAACCATAATGACAATTTTATAAGTGATACGAAATTTAATTGGTAACCAATGTAAAAATATTTAAGTAGGGGTAATATGAATTTTGCTTTTTAAGCAGAAAATTATACGAGCACAGTTATTTTGGATTAATTGAAGTCTTCGCATTTGATAATCGGGTAGACCACAAAGAATACTGTTACTAAAATTTAACCTACAAGAAATCATAGATTGAACAATTATCTTAGAGTTTTCTAATGAAAGAAATATATGAATTAATATATATATATATATATATATATATATATTCGTAGGCATTGTAAAGCATATTGAGTACATATTTGTATAAATGTGTGTGTAAACAATACTTATGTAAGCGTGCATATTATATTTATTAAAACGTAATTTAAGAAATATGGTTTGATTGTTTTTAAGAATATTTACCTGGGGAGCAGTGGTTGAATATTTGAAGGGTGCCGGATCTCCATAAGTACTGCTCTGTGTGAACTGCGCCAATCCTGCAAAATCGAATTTGTAGGCATAACGCTTCCCGTGAATTTTACTCATTATGTTTTTGTCGTAATAATATCTCAGCGCTCGACTGAGTTTGTCGTAATTCATATTGGGTTTGGACTTCCGGATTCCCCACCTTCTGGCAACTTCATCCGGGTCAGTGATTTTGAATTCCCCATTGTTTCCTTCCCATTGAATGCAATCAGTGTTTTTGTTATCGGATAGCAGCTCTAACAGGAATTGCCACAGCTGTATCTGTCCGCTACCTAAACAAACATTTTGAAAAATTGTATTCTAGACGCAACTATTGTATCAACATTTTTTGTTCAGTTTATAGAATCTTAGGCTTTTGGTTGAAGTGCATTTTTTAGAGACTTTTGCAGATTCAAAGATAAACATAACTGAAATACGACATTGGAATTGACAGAATTGCTGTTGTTGATCCCCATAAGGCAGAAAATAACACTTGAAAATTTTTAAATTTGCTTAAGTCGAATGCTTGGTATCACCAAAATGGTTGAAAGTTTCAATGCGATTACCTTTAATGATCAGGCCATCCTCTCACTATAAGAACTTTCCAGAATACAAAAGCAGTATCACTTTAGATCTTGTGAAGACTTAGCATTTTGAAAAATATATCTCACGTTTTTGTAAATATATCATTTTATTACTTCAGTTTATTCGCCTTAAAATGCATACAGTATATTTTGAACGTATAGCTGTAGCCATGGAGAGCACAATGCTTTATAAATGCATAAAAAATTTTCTCCAAGTTTTCCTAAGCTTCATTAAAAGGTAAATTTACTCTCCATATTGATTCTTTAGAACTTGATTGTGCAGTTTGAACATTATAAATCTGCGTTTTAGTTTAGCAGCCTTAGGCTAGCCTCGGAACGCCAAGCTACAAATATAGCAAAATTAAAAATATACTTTTTTTTTTACCGAAAACTACATTATATACTATAATTTTTAAGGTGAATAACGTAGAAATTGTTAAATAGTTTATTTATTCATGGAAAACACAGAAATCAAACATATTTATATTGATACATATGCATGTATTTTTAAAAGTTTACCTTTAGAATATAGAAAAGGAGTGGTAACTTTGGCTGCTGGTCCATTTGACGGTGAATTTGCTGCTGTCAAAAAACTTTTATCAACTAAAAAATATTAAGATAAAGGATAACATAAAATGGGTAGAAAGAGATCAGTTACAAATATTACCATTTATATTATTAAATGTACGTAAGAATGACTGTAGGAATATACACAATGGCACGAACTCTTTATGTAAACATTTTCAATATCTTAAATTTATGTTAACAATTTTTAAATATGTATTTTATATATTATTTTAGTTATGGATTGCGTTTGCTCATTTAATTTATTTCTAATGTTCCTCTAAGCAAATCTTCAAAACATGAATTTTTCAACAGTTCTTTTTGAATTTACTCGTTGTAATTTGAGCACTAAATATTTGCAGATTTAAGTATTGGCTGAACTAATAAATGCGAGGAAGAAAAAAATTAATAATATATTTCTTTCTAATCCTTACTGCTTGAACCTATGATCAGCCTAAACATTCATTAGAATGGATATTTTACTTTTGCTTTATGCTAAAGAAATCTCTACGATAGAATCTACGTGCTCTTTGATGTTTTCTATGAATTCCAATTTTGAGGATCTTCAAATATTCAAAAAGTTTAACCATGTTATCTTCTACTTTCCAAACAGGCCTGCAAACAGGAAATTATTAGTAGGCCCTGGTGACATCATATTATAATGTGATAATATCAAAGTCATGAATATGAGGACGTTCGCTTATCGGGAAGCATGGGTAAGAAATTTCAATTTAACAAAAATTGACCATCTAAATCCCTTTTTTCAACATTATTTTATTAAATTGTACAAAGTCAAATTCCACAGTGTATTTGACTCGTTATGTTGTTAACTGTATTTGATTGTACACTACCTCTTTAAAATAATAGTATTTTTGCATTATTTAGCTCTCCTGCAATAACCCAAAGTGGTCCGTCTGGCGACAAAAATTGAAATAAAATTGAAAACCATCAGTGGATTTATTCATGTATTAATAAAGTCTCATGAACATATTAGAGCTACGTGATTGTAAACATTGAAATGCGTTAAATTGGATTTGTTTAGCGTAGAGCAAAACACATTATTCAATTAGGACAATAGAGAAATAAATATATATTACAAATCTTCAAATTGTATAATAAAAATAGATGTAAATAAACTATAAATTTATAAATTATTACATTGGCAACTGCTTGAAAAGGGAGATTTGTTATTGAATTCGTCGTTGTAAATCGTCGTCTGCTCGCCTAAATGCAAGTATATCACTAATTAGCTTCGACTTTCGTTTGTTAAAGTTTAGCCTTGATTTGAATTTATTTGAAATAGCGCGGCTTTTGTTTGTGGGATGGTAGCAATCGAATGGGAAACCCCGCTTTCTTCGTTTAAAGGAAATCATTCATTAGAGCTGGAGAAGAATTTCTGAGTAGCGGGTTTCCTGTACATTTTCCTGGCGCAGTCTAATTTAAAAGCATTTTCCTTTTGATTTGTATTTGCCATTTACAATATATCTTTAATTAAGAGAGAGAGTTGTAACTTAATTAACTAGTTTACATACAATGCTGTCCCTGATAAACGTACACGGGCTACACAGTTTCCGATGTCCTTTTTTTACGGGAAATAATGCAATAATAACACTGTCTAGTTCTTTATTCAGCAGACAAAGGAGTTTAATAGTGACAATTATGCGATAATTAGCTCTTACCTAAACTGGCATTCTCCAACTTGTCAAGGGTCGGTGATAGATTTGAGGCACCTAGGTAAAATATGATTAGTACATGGACTTTACAATAAATGATGTTTCAAGTATCCAAGTTTGATAATTTATTACATTAGGATTAAACCCTGTCTTAATTCGATGTCTTAAGCTATTTTCTGTTCTTCAATTAAAAATGGTGCAGGAAATGTGTTGAAATCATCCTTTATCATTGTTAATATAGTGGGTTGCAAGATCCACTGTCAATATTTGAAGACGTTACAGTGCCTTTTTGGCAAACTTCTAAAATTGCCAAATTTTATTTTAGCATACTTGTGTTCCCATATGAAACTTCAGAAAAGTTGATTGTATGATTAATGTGCGAATTAAAATTACATATTCTTCACATTAAAATATAACACATCGATGAAGTAGAAGTTGTTATGAGGACAAAGAAGTATTCGCCTTGTAATAATTATATATTAGTACAATATACATTGCAAAATGAAGTATCCCTAAAGTGATTGGGACTTACGTCCTTGTTGAAGATGGGACTTTGTGTCAATTTCCAATTTGATCAAAAGTTTTAAAATTATCATGCTTAGTCAATTTGCTTAAATGTAACAAAATTATCATCATATGTTTCAATAGCCTTTATAATTGTACAAAATATTTTAAGCACATATTGATCTAGTAAATGTGAATTACAAAGGGATAGAAAATTCGTGTAATTTGTTTATTATATTATTTGCATTATGTATTAACAAAAAATAGGAAAAATTCTTTCAAATTAAGTTTTCAAATGCAGTAATTAAGTTAAATTCAAATATAAGTATAACGGTACTCATTATATTGCGTTCTATTGTGTATACCTTTATAGATCAGATAAATTGAGAATCAATTTTGCACTAGCATTGTAAATTGAAAGTTACAACTATTTAATAAGTAGGCAAAATCTAATTACTTTTTCTCATAAAGTTGAAATGAAGGAAAACTATTTGTCCATTGATAGGTCCCAATTTCCGGTAATAATCATCTTTCTGAAATTGGCACAGATCTCTCCCTGTGAAACCTTCTAAACTGCAAACATCCATTTCGAGACTAAACTCGCTCTTTACCCACCGGAGCCACTGCGCTACGTGACTGAAGGTCCATTGCATAGGGTCTAAAATCAAAATTCAATAACGAGAACTTTGTATCATAATGTTTTGCAAATGCTATTCAGATGTTAAAATAACTGTGTAAAGCATTAAAAATTCCTAAGTGCATTGTATTTGATATTTGATAGAATGCATCAAATTATACTTCATTTATATGTTACTTAGGCATAATAAATTCTAATATAAGCTTCAATATTAACATCCTAGAACTATGTACTAACTGTGAAATTTTATAAATAAATTATTAAGTGCAATTAATATGATTTTCTTACTTAGAACATTGTTAGAACCCATATTTTAACTTTTGTGAATGTAACACTCAGGTAAGGCATATATTAAAAACCTATTGTTAGACTGCAAAAATATATTATTTAAAAAATATACATTATTGTTCTTAGATTAAGCATTCAATACTATATATGTGTACAAATATACAAATATATAAACATATATGTGTTTTATAATATATGTAATATATATCTGTGTATATGTATATATATATATATATATATATATAT
>CABFPE010000629.1:230562-248516 GCA_900660155.1 Hofstenia miamia | reverse complement strand
AAGCAGATACTGTTGAATGAATTCATTCATAAATCAAGTAGAAATGTTGGCGTCAAATATATAAAGAGTCTACAAAGACACGCTTCGTGAATGTCTAATGCATGCAAACTTCTTCAACTAAGCATTGAGCAAATATTTGTAACAGTTCTGTCAAAAAGAAAAATTCTTGACATACATGTATGTATATGATTTCACTGATAGTGAAGTCGGTATGGAGTACTACTCCACTAATAGCAAAGCTGATTCATTAGGTATTAAAGCGCCATTTTGAAACAGCAGTAAATGGCGCTGTCCAGTCCTAATACCTGTCTACAAACTCATCAAGGCTATTCCAACATCGTCTGGATTTGTAGAATTTCTCTTCAGCTAGGGTGGCATTTTGTAATGGAAGTAACTAATAGACTCAAAAACAAAATAAAAATAAAAAATTGGTTTACTGATTTATTTTCAATGAGTTACTCTGCTTATTTGGCTAATGCTGTTAAATTTATTTCAATGCATCATAAGCGCAAATTTTGATTTCCAGAAAAAATCATTGAAGTCATAAATGTTTGTAAAAGATGCCATTCATTGCTTACAAATGTTTTGTTGTAACCTTGCTTTGCTAATACAGATACATGATAGTCTAGTAAACCTAAAACTATATAGAATTTCTCTTTTCAATATATAATGAAAAGTTTGAATCTTACGAAAGAGTGATTTTTAAGTAATACATTAAACTACCAAATGCAACATATTGGCCTACAATGTGTCTACAATTTACTAAAATAATGCCAACAAAACACATCACTCGCAGGTAATATTTGATGCACGAAGAACTTTCCTTAGGATGTTTTTTCATTTATACCTAAAAGTCCAAATCCTATAACTTAAAAATTTTTATATCGGGGTCTGTTAAGTGTATACTCTGTACTTCATGTGCAAGAATATTAAATCTAACAAGTTTTAATTAAATTGTCAGGCATGTTATGTTTACCTGATATTGGCTTATTTTTGAACTTATTATTTGACAAGGTTGATGTGCAGATGAAAAAGCACACCTGTTTGTAGGCTAAACAACGGGACAGAATGCTTTGGGACACATTGTGCAACCGAACTTCTCAAAATCTTGTCACGGCATTTATAACTTTGAAACTACGAGGCTAAATTTCTTTTTATTTGAAGTGAATAGGGAATGCTAATGTTTTCTAATAACATAATACAGCTAATAATAGAAAAGCAGATACTGTTGAATGAATTCATTCATAAATCAAGTAGAAATGTTGGCGTCAAATATATAAAGAGTCTACAAAGACACGCTTCGTGAATGTCTAATGCATGCAAACTTCTTCAACTAAGCATTGAGCAAATATTTGTAACAGTTCTGTCAAAAAGAAAAATTCTTGACATACATGTATGTATATGATTTCACTGATAGTGAAGTCGGTATGGAGTACTACTCCACTAATAGCAAAGCTGATTCATTAGGTATTAAAGCGCCATTTTGAAACAGCAGTAAATGGCGCTGTCCAGTCCTAATACCTGTCTACAAACTCATCAAGGCTATTCCAACATCGTCTGGATTTGTAGAATTTCTCTTCAGCTAGGGTGGCATTTTGTAATGGAAGTAACTAATAGACTCAAAAACAAAATAAAAATAAAAAATTGGTTTACTGATTTATTTTCAATGAGTTACTCTGCTTATTTGGCTAATGCTGTTAAATTTATTTCAATGCATCATAAGCGCATGCTGCATGCTAGTTTAGCTATGTTTCGGTGTATTTTCTGCTTTATCGGGTCTGTTTATTTTTTGTTTCGAATAGCGGCTTTCTTACTCTTTTCATTTAAGTAAGTAGTTATTATAACAGACATTTAATAA
Organism: Hofstenia miamia; assembly: GCA_900660155.1. Taxonomy (NCBI): domain Eukaryota; kingdom Metazoa; phylum Xenacoelomorpha; order Acoela; family Hofsteniidae; genus Hofstenia; species Hofstenia miamia. The sequence continues at coordinate 246,658 of CABFPE010000629.1, read as the reverse complement.
GCATTTAATAACGGCCTCGTGGTGTAATTATAAATTCTACAATTAAACTACTTAGAAATTCTCCCAGATATCTATTCAATTCGATTTCGGATTAGAGGATTGAATCTGTCGTCATTGAGTTCGCTAAGACAATGGATACTTCGGATCGGGTTTTGGGTCCAAAATTCATGCCCGAAAAGAAGAGCTCTGATGAAAAGTTGCCATTGGGAACATTTGCATAAATTAAATTCTTTGCTTGAATCATTATTTTTTCCAAGAAAGTACTTCTTATAAGATAATAGTAAGATTCACGTTCTATCAACGAATAGAGCAAAATTCTCAATAAAAATGAGAATAAATTTTTGGTCTTGACAGATTATCAAGTATGGACGCGGGTGCGGTGCAGCGTGGGTTCTGGGTTTCAAATGACGCGCGGGCTGCGCTGCGGGCGGACATTTTTAATTTGTTGCATATGTAATAAGAAACTAATACAATATTAATTGTACTACGAAATCTATATAATATAATATATTTGATATTATTCACTCAATTAGCTTCAACAAAATAATAGAAGGTCAATTCGGTGATTGAAATTTTTGCCTTAATCGACAAGCGACATTTAGAAAATAGCGGGTGTGTTGAGGGTGAATTTTTCTAACAGACATCATGCGGGTACGGTTCGGCTTTGCGCCTACTCACTGCGGGTGGAGTGCAATGCGGTTTTAAAAAATTACACCCGCATCCATCTATGCATATCATTTGTTTTGTAGTTCGCAATTGGGCAATATGTGGATAATTTGTGAAGTAATCTCATATTTTTAAACCCTTTTCATAAGGTATTCTAATATTACGCACGACCCAATCAAAGGAAATTACAAATTCATTGTTTATCCAAAAATAGGTACCCTTAATTCAATTAGCTGAGAGTATTCAATTCAACTATATTATATATTGAAGCACTGAGAAAGATGAATATAAATCAAGTTAATTGTTTCTGAACATTTTCATAATTCACTAAAGCATTTGAAAATACTTGTTTAAGCTTGTTAGAACTTAATTGTTGAAAAGCTCCTATTTCATGGGAAAAAACATTCCCATATATGTATATGGACTGCAATTAGTTCATTTCTGAAAGTCTGTTATCAAGGAAATTACCAAAAAAATAATTATAATCATTCTGTGCAAAATTCTGAATATTCAAATTCACAAAACCATAACTGACAATTACTCCTCTAAAATCTAAGATAACGAGATTTCGAAACATTGCATTATTGTTTTGATTTGAACTTGTTTCCAAAATATAACTCTATCACTCCACGAATTTGAAAAATCTTAAGAATTAAATACAATAAAACTGTTGAATGCTTCTATGAAATTGAAACAGGATGTTCTGCTCTTTCAAACGTAAGTGTAAAATTATTAACCAATTGTTAACCGCTCATTTACAACACTTATAACAACTAAAGTATGTCCGTTTAAATTAATTTATTCATCTCCCGTAGGTGAGAAATAGTTAAAGTTTCACTGTTAACAATGTATTTTAATCTGTTTCTTATACATTTTTATCGATTTAGGCACATTAAATAAGCGAAATAAAACATTATTTCAATGTATTTATTTATACGATACCTTAACAAAGAGGAGAACTTCTTAAACTCTTTTGACATATGATATCAGCTCGAATTTGCCTCCTTCATTCTCTATGTTTTATAATTTGTCTAAAACACAAATCTAATGCACTCATCTAATTTTTAAACCCTGACTAGAATGAAAATTTGCCTATATTAAACATATTTTGACTACTTTGAAATGTTGTTTATATTTTATTCACCTTGACAAAGCTCCAAATTTGCTTACACTTTACTCATCCTGATTGCATACTTAGCAATAAATTTGAAAGTTTTGATTTCGAGTGAGCGGAAGAGGACATACTTCATTTATTTTTATTATCTCTCATTGACAGACAAACAAGCGCGCTTCCTTGAAAACAGACATATTTTTAATAAAAATCACTGTTAATCTTTAATTGTTATAGAATATTGGAAAATATTGAAGGCGCTGCAGCAAAATATATTTTATTAAAATTTCACCTGAATGCGTTTTATGAATACAAATTTTAATATGCGATCTTAAAAGTTTACACGCACTTCAATTTTTTACTTTTTTAAAAAATCTTAAAAACATTGAATTTTGTTTGCTAAGAACAATGACAAACATTTCACGAATATAATCACCTTCTCCCTCACAAACATGACTACTGATTTAGGAACTACTTTCATGGAGAACTATCATAAATGTTTCCTAATTTATCACCAAATGACTTTCATTTGATAACCAAAATATCCACTTATAGTCTGAAGTGGGCTTTTGATGTTAATATCAAAAATATACTCAACAGTTGCTAAAAGATTATTTAAATGAGTAAAAATTTCTTTGATGTTTTCAGTATTATTCATTAACAACTACTTATTTGGAGTACATAAGATAAAATCAAACATATGAAAAATTAGAAGTAAGTCTTCAAAGGTAGGGCTGTTCATATATATATATATATATATATTTTTTTTTATATATATATATATACATATTTAATGGAAATTTTCTAGTATTATGCTCAGGAAAATAGAAGTTAAATTATATTGTTATTTGCTACATTTTTCTGCGATTTTTGAAAAAAAATTTTACTATTGTCAACTCTGTTTAGCAAGTCCATGTGTAGACATTGATTGTGATCTGTATTCCTCTTGTCATGTAAGGAATGGCAAAGCCAAATGTGAATGTCCGACTTGTGAAGGTGTTCCAGAAAAATTTGTCTGCGGCTCTGATGGGGTAAGCGCATAATTCTTTGTTGCGTGCAGATGTACATTAACATTAATACAAACAGTCAGATGTTCGCACGCTTAGGAAACTGTAATTTTGATAATTGCAGCAACGAAGTTTCAAATCCAGATCAATATACTTTCTTCCTGCTAAAAAAATTACTCCACACTCATAAATTGTAGGGAAAGCTTATCCATAAGCAAAGTACGTTTTTTATTAATATGAGAGGAAAATATTTAATGTCATTTACTACATCTGTTTTTTATTCTTTTCTGAATAACTCCAGACAGAGTGAGTGAATAAACAGAAATTTATTAGCTTTATTAACTTATTTCCTAGCTGGCTAATTGTTTTTGAAAAAAGTAAAATTCTTGAGAAGAAATTACATAGCCGCAATCTACAAAATTTCATCGACCTTCAGTGGGGGATAAGGAAACATTTTCTTCTATTTCTAATGCAGACACACAGGCTACGTCTATATCCCTAAGAAAATTATATAAATCCAAAGTTTAGAGTTGTATTTCAAAAATAGCTTTAAGATAACATTACTAAATATTTAAATCGAAATTTAATTACATCATATCCATAATGCAGGCTGTTCATAAAGTCAATTTTAAAATTATTATTACAATCGATGTATAAAATTTGTGAATTATGTGCAAAGTCATAATATCAAATAAATAATACATGTAGTGTTAACTAACAACACACACTAATGAAAATCAACATAAAAAATTCTGGAACTATTAAAACTATTTAAGGCAAACATGGCATTTGCTTAGTACAATATTTACTAATATTAATCCTGATTTTATTAAGATCAGCTCTTTTATGTACATTTAGTTATTGCGCTTATTGAATAAATGTTACCCAGAACATTTAAGAAAAAAATTGACCCGGTGATCCGTCCGCAAATCCCTGACCCGGCGACACAGTTGCAACTCTGATATGTAGTCTACGATCAACACTGAGTCAAAGTATGGGGCGGCAACACTCATCCAGGCTTAACAAAAAATGAAGTTATGCCAAGTAATAAAGGGCATTACAAATTTCAAATTCGAAACAATTGTTTGGTAGAAAAGAATTAGATGAAATCTAAATATGAGCAAATCGTTATTTATCTAAGCATTTATAAATCTAATGAAGTTATTACGCTTCACTAAGAATATATTAGTGGTTCTACAAACTCCTTGGATTTAGTTGTCTTTTAGATTGCTAATACATCAATTTGAAATTGGTTACCTCTGCGCTAAGGCATATTTTGTCGGATTAATCACTAAAATGAAGGAACAATTTCGAAATCCTTGAAGTGGAACCATAAATAAAATTTCTTTATGTGACTACCTTGTATTTTTACTCTTTTTGGCATGGAATTAACAAAATATGGAATGAAACAACACAATGTTAATAATAGACCATTTTTTTATTAAGTTCTTGCTTAACTATAGTGTTATTAGTGGGTGTTAGAACAATATTCGGGCTATTCTATTATGTTCAATCCTCAATCATCTGACAAGTTTTCCCAGACCTGTACCAAGGTACTAAATCCTTTGGAAGAAGAGTTTTTTCAATAACAAATAGTCTTCTTTGAGTAATCCTTCTAAAGCAAAATAAAATCACCAGTTAACCTAAATGATGTTGCTTACCAAGCGCACAATGTCATCTTAACGAGAACTGCAAATGAAGTAAACCCATCAGAATAGGTTTGTGTCCAAATTTGACTTTTATTTATCTCATTTTTATTTCAAGGATTTTTATAAATTTTACTAAAACAAGTTATTTACCTTCACATCATCTTAAGTTATGTACCAGAGTTCATTTTTAATCAGAAAGATTCATGCTCAGAAATAATTAATTGGGTCATTGGCAAAGTAGTTTGGAAACCACTGCTCAAAATAGTGTTCACTATGTCATAAATTTATATAATCAGAATAATTGGAAGGATTTACTCATACATTTAGTTTTAGTTTTAGGCTGTGGTTTTATTTACACTTACGCAGTTCTAACTTAAGCATGAGTATTAATTTGATGTTTTCCCAGTGATTCTCTGAACTCTGAAAAATACGTTAATGGACTTTTTAAAATTTTCCTTCATGTTATTTTTTGCAAATTAATGCTTAAATCACAGCAAAAATGTAAAGCGTTGAGTGTCCTGTGTTAATTCTCTCAATTTAGATTACCTACCCAAATGAATGCAGTTTACAAGCGACTTCCTGCATCGGCAGTAGATTAATAACAGTGAATTCCGAAGGGAACTGCAGTAAGTAGACTTTAGACGATAGTATTTTGTATCCGCTAATAAACAAAGAACTTAATTTAGAAAAAAATTACTACACCACCAGGTTTAATTTCTATTTGCGTTTAAAAATGAGTATTAATTCCTCTACATATTTTTTAAACACGAAAAGAAGTTTTTTTATAAGAGAACATAATTACAAATATATTTCTCTAACGTGTTTTGACCTCTCGCATTGCAAAATTATATAGTTTTCTTTCTTGTAAGTACTAACCAATGTTTTCGAAGAACTTAACTCTGTTCGAACTGAAATTATTTTGGGCTTTTCAAGGCTGGGATAGAGGGCTTACCACCATTTATTATGGTTATAGTATGGGCCAGGCTCATGCGGATACGGGTCGAATCGGGATATTCAATTCCAAAATGGTTGAAGATAATAATTTTTCATAAATATTTAAAAGTAGCTCACATTTAAGTGAAATGTATATACATGGAAACAGACTAGTCAACAAATTTCTAAGCGCGCTCGTTTTAATTTGGAGTAAGTTCGGATCGGCTTAGCTCGGTTCGCTACATAAAATCTTTTAATGAGGCTCGTTTCAGCTTGACATTTTTTTTAAAATCTTGTGCTAAAAGAATTTTTTACATAGCTCTTCCTATTATTTAATAAATATTTCTAAAATAAGATTATAAGAAAGGCATATTGAATAAAAAATAAGAAAAATCTGCATAATCAAATTAACAAGCAGTACCATACATATTCTTTGCATATAAATGGCTCGTTTTGGGCTCGTTGTATATACAATACTCTGCTCAAGCTCGGTTCAGCTCGGCTCGGCTTGTTGATAAGTCTGCGGAGGAAATAGTATTTTTTGGAAGGAAATCATTAGCAATCATTCCCGTTTTTATGCATTTGATTGGTTAATTACAAAGTTAAATTCACTACTCATTGATTATTATGATTAACATATATATGAAGTTTCTATACAGTAGAAACATCTAAATTTAAAAAAAACATTTTTCCTATTAGTACTATCAATTTGAAATGTTAAAAAATTGAACTGCTATTTTGTAGAATTTTTATCATTTAAAATTCAATTGCGTCTTTATTTTTAATAGGTGCAATAATATTTAAAAAAATAGTTAATTATGCATTGGTTTTAGATAAGATCAAATAATGCATGTCAGCCAATATTTATATAACGGCTTACCCAAGTCAGTCCATAACAAATTTAAAAAGACAACTAAGGCATGCCCCACGATGTTGAAAGAAACTGAACCCATCTCTTATAATCAGGAAATGAGATTAAAATGTAAAAAAACCTACTGTAAATGACAGTCTTGCTATTTAAAAACACAAAACATAAAGAACCAATAAATCGCCTACAAGTAGCGACAAGTGTTTAATGTAAAGTACACTACAATTGTCCTTCATCTGCTAGTCTTTTAAGAATTGCATTTGCTTCGAAAAAAGCAGAAATTATTTTTCATTTCAAGGGTTCGCCAAACAATCTAAAATTTTTTACTGCAAATGAAATATGATAGAATTATGGAATTGCTGCATTTAGCGCTAAAATGATTTCTGCCATTGAAATTCAATAATTCTATTTTTTATGTACGTCAAATCATTGATTTTAAAATGTATAAAAACATTGTTTATAATGAATTGCTTGTTCGATTGGAATATAATTTATTAATAATAAAGAAAGCTAAATATTAAAATAAGAGATTAGATATATTTAAACCTAAATAAATTTGCATTGCAAGGTAATTTTTTTTAAAGCCTCAGTAATCATTGAGTAGATTTACTATTGAGTCGCAAGAGACGATTACAAAAAATCTAATCCTAAACTCCACTGTTTTTTATTTTTTTTCAAAAAATTTTTTTGTGCTCATGACAAAAAAACCTTTAAAATAACAAAAATGCAAGACCACTATTGAATGGAGTGATGCCTACTCTTTCATTTACGTTTCAAAATCTTCTCGTCTATCTATAAAAATTTAATTGTTGTATCGATAAATCCTTTGTAAACATTTTAGTGAGCATGGAAGAAATTCTCACTTATAAAACCAAAATCTTGTGTTATAAGAAGAAACTTGTAACTAAATTTATCTATTTTTAAATATAAAATAAAACATCCTTTTAGAAATAAGGAGTGACAAGTATTTTCAAAATTCACACAAGAAGCCACTGTATTCGATTAATAATTTATGGAATAGAGTACATGCAAAATTGTAAACGCTTTTTAGAGGATTCATATCTTAAAAGAAATATCTATTTACATAAACACGTTTTTTATGAATATTGTAGGTTACCTATGAACATTATTTGATTACAAGGCACATTGGTTTTTAGGTATATTTATGCCAATAGCTTTTTTTTTTTTTATTATTCATATATCATATTAAAAATCTAAAACCAGGATTTCCCTACTATAAAAATATTTTTTGCATAAGAAACACAGTTCTAAGCAAACTGCAAATAAATTTAAATCATGATGCGTTGCTATAAAGTCCATTTATTTAAATCGTTGACCTATATTGAACATCAAAGAAAAGCAAATTAACATTTGTAGTTGTAAAAATACTTGTGTATAAAAGCGAACATTTAATATTTTAAGGAAATACCATATTTAACAATAAAATATATTAATGTTAATTGAATTTTCCAGGCGTCAATTTTTCATCATTGTCAAAGAGTTTTTAACCCAACTCTCAGGTGGATAGACCATGCAGTCGTCATCTATATTTCTTTGTCTTAAAAAAATGTTTATTAACAGTGCAGAAACCTCGGAAAGAAACCATCTAGAAAATGGATAACTAGGTCATTCCACGTTACGCTAAATGACAATTTTTAAATTAAAAAATGTTTATATGTTTGAAGGTGTTTAATAGAACTGTGAGCCATTTAGTCAATTACACTAGGCACCTCCTCAATATTGGCATCAAAAGTATCTATAACACTATGTTTAATTTGGAGGTTATTTCTTAAGCCAAAAATGCACTGCGCTNATATATATATATATATATATATATATATATAACTGGTACTTTCTCAAATAAAAATATGAAAAATACGTTTTGCGATTTTTGATTTATTTTCTTACCACTTGGTATGTATTTAGTTTTGAGGGATCCATGTCAATCCAAAATATGTTTAATGGGATCGGTGTGCAAAGTTAGCGTCGACAACAGATCAGCGAAATGTGTCTGTCCTGAAATTTGTAACAAAGGCAAAGTAGTTTGCGGATCAGATGGTAAAGATTATCCAAGTGAATGCCATTTAAATCAGAAAATGTGCTCAAGTCAACAATTTATCTCAGTAAAATATCAAGGCCAATGCAGTAAGTTTTTTTCAATTGTTAATGAATTTTTAAATATATTTTCAACAAATAATCTAAGCTAAACAATTTATAATAATTCAAATTAAGTAGATTGCATATTTCGCTAAGACTAAGCGAATTGTTTTCTGAAATTTACTTCGCAAGTATATGATCTTTGAAAACGAGACGATAACATATTTTTCAAATTTAAAATACTAAAATTCACTTCAACATAAAATCTTATTACAAAGCAAAATAGGCTAATCGTAAATTGGAGCTTTAAAATTTAGCTACGGAACTTGCACATCCGTGGTTGCGCCTACGTATGTGCTTGAGTATTTCGAAAGCAGAAATGAAGAAAACAATCATTTCTTCTATTCCTGTTTGATTTTTGGTTTAAGGGTATACCAATCGAAACATGATATTTTGATTCGATTTTTTCTAACAAATGCTTTGTGTTTGAATATCAATAATACAAAATGTATGACAACTATACAAATATAATTTGTTACAATGCTTATTTGAGATAGAATACCTATGAACATTATTTGATTACAAGGCACATTGGTTTTTAGGTATATTTATGCCAATAGCTTTTTTTTAATTTTTATTATTCATATATCATATTAAAAATCTAAAACCAGGATTTCCCTACTATAAAAATATTTTTTGCATAAGAAACACAGTTCTAAGCAAACTGCAAATAAATTTAAATCATGATGCGTTGCTATAAAGTCCTTTTATTTAAATCGTTGACCTATATTGAACATCAAAGAAAAGCAAATTAACATTTGTAGTTGTAAAAATCCTTGTGTATAAAAGCGAACATTTAATATTTTAAGGAAATACCATATTTAACAATAAAATATATTAATGTTAATTGAATTTTCCAGGCGTCAATTTTTCATCATTGTCAAAGAGTTTTTAACCCAACTCTCAGGTGGATAGACCATGCAGTCGTCATCTATATTTCTTTGTCTTAAAAAAATGTTTATTAACAGTGCAGAAACCTCGGAAAGAAACCATCTAGAAAATGGATAACTAGGTCATTCCACGTTACGCTAAATGACAATTTTTAAATTAAAAAATGTTTATATGTTTGAAGGTGTTTAATAGAACTGTGAGCCATTTAGTCAATTACACTAGGCACCTCCTCAATATTGGCATCAAAAGTATCTATAACACTATGTTTAATTTGGAGGTTATTTCTTAAGCCAAAAATGCACTGCGCTACAGGACAAAAAAGTACACCAAATTTGTGTAGAAATAAAATCTTAATGCTAAGCTATCAGACAAAACATATACTACTGACATAAATCTTAGGCAAGGCACCTCAAGTTATAGACAATATCCTAAAGCAAAAAGAATACAAATTAATGTATTAAACAACTGGAAAAAACATATGTGTAATAATTTGAAAAACAGAAAATGTATTCCATTGGTGGAAGCGGATCGCTTTGACCGGAAGGTTGGGCCGGGTTGGGTTGGAGTTGGGTCAAGGTGTCTCGTCAATATGCATTTGAAAAAAGTATTTCTAAAAAAGTATTTCTTCACTTGCAAATTTTTTGCGAATACAAAAACCGAAAAAAACTAAATATGAGCAGTAAAGTCCCTTCAAGAGTTTTATCTCCATGCCGTAGAATGATTTATTGAGATCTTGTTGTAATTGGGTTCGAGCGACGTCTCTATTTGTTTACTCGGCCAGCCGTCAGATTGTAAATTGTTTTCTTAACCTGAAGGTAGAGTCGAGTCAACAAAAAAGTTTTTGTCGACCGCTGCCATCTATGATGCATTCACTACAAACTTATTCAACTTCGTCAAAATGTAATATACGCAAATAAGTTCTTACACATTAGGTTAACATCGATGTGGAATGACAAAACCCAATATGCATGCAGCCACAACCTTCTCCAGCCCAGTTCTGACATCAATTTATATTAATTCCAAGAAAAGAATGGACAGCATTTACATAAACAAGTGCATTGTTCTGTTATTTTGTATTATTAAAATCTTATAAATACTAACATCTTAAAACAAATTGATTGTGCTTTTGCCCACAGTTGATTCATTGATATATTAGCGAGCATACCCTTGACTTAAATCACTGTAATGATTATGTTCTTTTCCCGCCAAATGTGTGATAGTTTTCTATGCACAGTTTTGCAATTTTCACAGTTTTGCTTTTAATTGAAAACTTACTTGCAACAAATATTGGAAATGAAGTTGCAGAGCCGACGAAGTTGGAATTCCTACGACTGAAAGCCTCCATCCGTTGTGAACCTGGTTCGTGCGAGCGAAATAGTTTCAGGAATAATTTCGCGAAACTAAGATTCCGTTTCAGACATTCCTTTCATTATTTCTCAATAGCCAATGCAAAGATATCCTTAGCGGGCTTTCGCAATAATATAACATATATTTATGGTGTGTTTGATTTTACTCGAGACCACAGATTTTTAATAAATAAGATCGATTGGGGTTTTATTACGTCATTAAATTTGGACATTAAACGAAGCAGTATGCAAAGATTTCCTTTCAATTTCATATTCCAAGTTCAAATATTTTCGCAAGACATTCTCATTTCAACAAAACCTAGAAAACAGTTGTTTACTATAAAACAGTTCAAGGCTTTGGATCACAGGCTTTTCAAGGTCCACCGCAGTATATGTAATACAACACTTATAGACAAAAATCGTACAAATTGTGAAAACTATGAATTTGTATCAAAGAAGTTTTTTACATATAGTATTTTTTAGTTTTATCTTTCCTTCCGATATAATTGAGATATGATATATGCTGAGGGTTGTACTCCTAAATAATTAACAAGGAAGCTCTATGTTTGAGTAGTGATATCTTTATGTTAAATTTTGACCAATGTTATTCAACAATTAATATACACCACCACAAACCATAATAGCTTTAACAAGGGGAGAGGGCTCGTCTTCCAATCTAATTTAATAATGTGGGCTGAGCCTCCCTCGAGTACACCCCTGTATGTGGTTAATCAATTATTTATCTTTTAATCTAGACAGGTATAGGCAGTTCTGTAAATGACCTAAATTTCACTGTTCAGACCTAGCTGTTTATATACGCCTGTTGAAAACACGTGTAGTACTATACGAACTTTTAAAAACTGCTATATTACAAACATAGTTGGAAATGAGCCGGTGTCTTCAGGTCAAGAGCCCAGTCCGGCAAATGATTGGAAGCCCAGACTCTGTTCAAGCATAATTCTTATGAATTGGTCCATACCAGTCCCAGCCTACATTAACTTCGAAATATTTAAAAATGCGTTGTGTTCATTGCTTTATTGTTATTAATGGACGTTTACATTTCTAAGTTATAGTACGGGTACTTTACCAGTAGAATTCAAAGTTTGACCTAGGCCCGCAATTCAACCCAGAATATTATTTTGCCTGGTCCGGCACAGTCCGGGCCCACCTAGACCGGCAAACTTTCCCCTTTGCCAATGCTTAGCATTGTAGTATGAGAACATGAGTAAGTAAATAAATTTTCACTATGAATATCAAATATGTTATTTTTAACTACATATATATATATATATATATATATATAAAAATTTTGTAGCGATGTTTTAAAAATAATTATTTCGTAAATTTTGGTTAAAACTTCAATTTCTGTCACTTTTCTTGGTATTTCTGGGAAGAATTACAATGCTTATACAATAATGGAGTCAAAATTTATTCCTTAAAAGCTTATAATCTATGAATATGATACAATGTAATAAATGCTTGGCATTGAGTGAAGGCATCTCGGCACTTAAGTTTTCTCTTAATAAGGAAATGCTATTGACTTTTGTCTATCAAATTACGTCTTTCAAAACAAATGCAATGGAATCGGAGAACCTAGATTGTACGAAGGTGTTAGTGTAGAAGAGAAGATTAGATTAATCAACAAATAGTCACAGACCTTAATATTCTAAGTTCAGCGAATTAAGATTCATTGTCCATATTTAATCAATACAATGTTTCAGTTTCAAACCATTGGAATATTAATGTTTCATTCGCATTTAATGTAAGAAATAATACATGATTATGTTTGCCATTACATTATAATGTGCATGTTCAGAAAAATTGCTTGGATAAAATTTTTCAAAAAAAAGTTTTTCGTAAGTTTTTAAATTTTATACAAACAAAAATGCTGTGATACCATTTTGATATATTATCATTTTTTTATAAAATATTGTACAAAGATAAAAGCCTTAGCGAGTTCTCAAATATTTAGCATAATGTTAGGAGTTTGTCAATCAATTAATAATTTGTTTATTATTTATCCAATTTCTTAAACCTTTGGTTCAAAATCAAATTCTAATTTATAAAAATTGTGTGATGTTAAAATTTCGATAGATGGCGTGCTAAAAATATTTATTCAATGGCAATACAACGTACATGTATACTGAAAGTTAATTTTCCAATTTACCAGTTCAAAAGCTAAACACCAAATTTGCTGGATTCTTTATTTTGCGCAACATTTATAAGGAATTATTTTACATTTGTTTTTAAAGAAGATTCCCAAATGCAAGTAGTGAAATTGTAATGGATTATCAAATCAGTAAATTTCGATTTCAAAAGCTCTCTCATCATAAATGCGGAAATTTCTACTTTCAGTTTGGATAGCGAGCTTTTGTTAACTACTTGCACTTACCCTTCTCTAGAATTCTAACAATACCATGTCATCTCATATTTAAGTTTCAATGAATTGAAATTTATATTCATAATTAAACTTGAAGATACAAAAAATTAGGTTGTTCTGAGGGACGAAACTAATGTTAATTGCTAAAATTCTGATGAAAGAACTTTGAAGAGATAGTCAAACAACATAGCTATCTATTAAAAACATTATTTTGCATATACATGATTTTTTTGACAAGTTGGCAGTTCGCAAATCACATTTAGCAAATTTTTTTCCTTATTGCAAAGGGCTGTACTCATAACGTCAAAAAACACGTCTGTAATTTACATATTATCAACCATCCAAAAACATTTTTCAAAAGTTTTAACTAACGATGACTAACTTCGATACAATTTTTTGAATCTCTCAATATTTAGAATTACTTTAGATCCTTGTAAAGAATATTCTTGCAGTGAGGGAACTGTTTGCCAGGTAAATTCTAAGCGAGATCCAGTGTGTTCATGTAAATTACAATGTATGTTCGGTGAAGAAGAAAGAAGTGTTGCAGTTTGTGGATCAACTGGGGAAACATTCAAAAGTGAATGTCGTATGAGGCAGCAGTCATGTCTTCGAAAAATTCCCATCCACGTTGTTTTGCCGTTCGCTTGTGAAGAATCAAAGAAAGGTAGACATTTGTTTGTTTTTCTTACAATCACACATGTTGCTGTATATTTTTTGATGAAGGAATCTAAAAAACAATAAATAGCTAAAGATTATGCATACATATATGGTTGTTCCAAAAATTCTATTTCAGATCCATGTATGAAACTATCATGTGCTCACAATGCAGTATGTGCACGCTCTTTATCAAGCGCAGAATGTGTTTGCAACGTTCACTGTGAGCCAGTTTATCAACCAGGTATCGTATTCCCAATATTTTCCTGATAATTATTAGGATTTTAGTTTGCGGCCAGTATTTGGAAGGCACAGAGACCAATCTGAGAACCTATGACAACTACTGTCTTTTAAAAATGGAAGAGTGCCGCCTGCAGAAATACATTTCAAAAGTTCTCGATGATACTTGCGCAATCTATTTTAAGGAAAGTATGTGTTTTTTATTTTATTATTAAATCGCAATTGGATACACAAACATGATAAACGCATATACACATACACATTTACTATTAAAACACATTCATTTTCTTTGGTAGTTCTTAAATCATATAAATATTTGCAAATATATTGATTTCACTTATATATTCATAATGAATATCTCGAATTATAAATTTGAGTATATAATAATAAAAGTTTTTATAAATACCAAGGTTTTATTCAAATTTTTTGAAAAAGGTATTAAGATACATTTATGTAAAATTTTTAAAGGAATCACTATTGAAATTGACTAATCTTCAGTGAAGAGCTGAGATCTGGGTCTCCGGAATTTCAAGGTTTTTAAATTTCAAGAAAAAGAACAATATCAGTGCATACGTCTTTTACCCAACTTTTCATCCGATCTATTTTAGTATTATAGTCCAATGTATATCAAAAGTTGTTTGGCTAAACTGAATTATTAAATTCCTTATTTCCCTATGTTTCTATAAATCTCCTCTCATTGTTAACATAATTTGATGAATGTAACTTCTGTATTTATGTTATTGAGGCTTTCTTTAATCATGACTAGGCAATTGGCAAAACAACAAACACTGTTGAAGGAATAGATACTCTAACATACATAGAGTTGGTGTAAAATGTCTAAATGTTGAATATAAACAATATCATAAAATTCTGTTACCTCTGTTGTCTTAGGAACCGATCATATATATTTTGAAACAAGGAGAGAATATATTGCTATTGAAATGCTGCACCAAATTATGTATATATATATATATATATATATATATATAAAGGCTTTCACAAATATGGAAACATCTGAAAGTAAAAGGTTTAGGTGTGTATTTCTACTAATAATGTAACTCATTAAATTTGAATGTAACTTCAATAATAGTAGAAATAGCGAAGTTTGTTAATTTTTGCATTGGTTATCTAAATCTTTTGTTTTATCAAATGTGGCCTGTAGACATTGATTTTTTGTATCCACATCTTAGCTTATTCAACTGCAAATCAGGGGAGCGTGACTACAGTAGGCTACCTGGTACAACTAATGATGAAATTTGAAATTTTTCCAATTTCGGTCCGAGTAAAAGTCTAGGTCGGGTGTAGTTGCACCTGGTCGACATCCAAGAATTGTGCGCGGATCTCAGATCTGCCTCAATGGTAGCACACGATCATCCTCTCCAATGCATAGACGAGCCTATATTTTAATGCATTAAGAACTAAATGCTTTAGGCGTGCCTATATTTTTTAGAACACTATAAGAGTCAGAGCAAATTTATTGCGCATTATATGTATACAATATCTACAAACTAACACATGACAAAAGAAAATAAACATGAACAAATTACTACAAATTAATATGTACAATATATAATAATATAGTCAATGTTTGAGTGGATGTTTGTGTGGGTGCTCAATGTTGAATGTATGTTTCAAATGCATGAAGTGTATTACCGTCCCCTAATGTATACTGTTTTATTAGAAGAAATTGTTTCAATTTTTTTCTAAACTTTTTATAGTTTTTTTCTATTCGCGTTTCATAATCTAAATTATTCCACAATTTAATTGATATGTGATGGAAGCCATTATAATTTTTATCTAAACTAAAAAATTTTTGCGATCGCTCATTTAATTTAATATAGTCATTAAGGAAAAGGAGAGATGTTTGTAGAGATTTGAATTTAAATAAGATAGATAGCATATGCATATGAATTTGATAGAACGGAGATAATATTTTATATTTATTACGATATACTGATGCTTCGTCATGCTTTTGTGCAAAGTTTAGAGTTTTTATACACCAATTAAATGTCTTTGATAGAAGCATACGATGTTTCGAATTTAGGTTAGTTAAAAGAAAAGAACAGTATTGAAAATGAGATAAACAGAAAGCATGTATTAGTTGTTTATGATAATTGCTTGATATCACATTGCGTAAGTGATAAAGATATCTAATGCCTGCAGTCATTTTTTGAATCTTATTCAGTAGAAATTT
>CABFPE010000629.1:185463-212777 GCA_900660155.1 Hofstenia miamia | reverse complement strand
TTGTATATATATATATATATATATATATATATATCTCCAGCTAAATGTTTTTTAAAAACCTCATCATGACATCGTTTCCAATCATAAATCTTTGAAATTTGCAGGGTGGTGTCTGTTTTATTTATCTGCCCCCATGGTGAATATATTAAAGTTCGCATGAATACTGCGGGAGCAATGGCCAAAAAAAGGTTTACTGGGGTATATATATATATATATATATATATATATATATATATGTACAAGGTACAACATGGATAATTTATGTGCATGAACATTTTATATAGACTCATGCATAGAATGCATTTTAGAGCAAAACTTCAACGTTCCTTCCTTCAACGGTTATTCCTACCTAATATTGAACAGTATGGAAGAGAGAATAAATGATGAAATAAGTTTAAGCTTTTTGCCAAAATCAGATGACGGACTGCTTATTTACGCAGGAGACGATGATGATTATCATAAAAGACAAATCGATTTCTTCGCTCTTTATTTATATGATGGATTTTTAAAATTCAGGTAAACCAAAACTTCTGTCTTGTGTTTAGACCTCATACAAACTAGTCAACAATTTAATTACTGTTTTGCTTCCTAAAATTTATATTATAAATGGGACTTGCTTTGAAGAATTAATTTCAAAAAATTCTAAACTATTTCAAAATTTGATAAGCAATTCATAATGATGAAATAAACTAATAAAATGTGAGATTGAAATAAGAAATCCTTACTTTAGCCCTCTCTATTTATTAATCACCGCATGCAACATGACAAACAAAAACCCTTTGGCTGTGAGAAAAAACTTCTTAATTAAAGTTACGTTAGTACTTTAATAAAAATATTGATGCGTTAATAATTAAACATTGTCAATTGTTGTAAAATTAATAATAAAGTAGCAATTACAGGATAAGTTTACTGATATGCTACATTTTATGCTTTTATATAATTATTCTTCACACCTGATAAAGGGAATAATATACAATATATAGAGAGCACTATGTGAAAATTCTTTAATTAATGTAATAAAGTAACTTGATTTTAATAAATTGCCAGTTTTCTTAAATAATTTGGTTTTCTAAAGGATTGCATGGTGCTATATACATATACACTTTTCATCACTAGTCAATTAAATTTGTGGGTTTCAAAAAGGAAATTTATTAAAATAAATTAATGTTTAATTGTAATGAGAAAAGTGAAAAATTTGATTTATTCTGTTTTATTGATTTTATGTTAAATATGATTTCACGCAACCCTTTCTCCGCCCTTTAATAATTTTTTCATTAAATACCATGATTTTACTGTAAAAGTAACATATATCCCCATATTTTATTATTTATTATGCTTTTATAATTATAAAAATCATTATAAAAATTAGTTATGCCTGAAATTCTCTCGATTTTACATACTGGAAATATTACTAAAATTCATCTTCGTATGCAAGATATTATTTTTTTTCAATAGCTTCAACGTTGGTGGTGGTACAGGAACAATCAGCTCTCAGACTCGCATGCAGTTGAACGAATGGCAAGCAGTGACTTTATTTCGAAGTGGCAATCGTGTTCGAGCAGTGATTAATGAAAACTCAGAAAATCAACAGACATTGGATGGCAAAGCACCAGGGAATCTTCAATTTGTGAATACCAAAAGTCAACTTTTTGTTGGAGGAATTCCCACTACTCGCAAATACAGGTAAACAATTTTTTAATAAATAAATTTTATTCAAATCTGCTTTGTTATTTTAACTACTTTCAATCAATTTCTGTTAATCAATTTCTAAAATAGATTCATATTTATTAAAATGGTGTAAGTATATTCAAGGAAGTTTTATTAGCAGAGACGTAGCCAAATTTTAACAACTTAACCAATTTTCAGCAGGTTACTAGTAAGAATTTGAAAATGGTCATTCGTGTATATATGAGAGGGCATTTGCTCAACCAGAAAAATTTTCAGTTGGAGTGGTGTTGAGGTGATATTTATTTGAACCAGAGTTCAGGCCAAGGTCCATGTATCTTTCTGCCAAAAATAAGAAGCAAAGTTTTAGTGAACAATTTATATACAAATGTAGAAGTTACCAATATACCTAGTATATGCGGTACATGCAAAATTGTTCAATGAAAAAGTGAAAACTACTAATTTTTTTTATTTCATTGGGACGCTTCACAAAACAACCTCCTTCACAAAATTTTTTCCAGTGCCTTATTTCTAATATGGAATATGCGATCATAGTGAGCAACTAAATTCATCATCCTATGCAGCAGTATTTATGTGACCTTGATGCAACTAATGAGAATGTATGCAAACTCTTTTTTAATATTCAATGCAATATTATTTTCAACATGTCCTCAGGTACTTTTATCAAAATTTGTAGCCAAAGTAAACAATTAACCAACAAAAATAGCAGTGATCATGTTGTAACAGGTGTGATGGTGGAATTTTCGAGGAAACCTCCATAATCTTAGTTTGAATAATTAAATATTTTTCTGATTCTATGTTGGCATAGCATATTAAATCAACTTCTGGTGAAGAGATTCTCTATTAATATTTATAATATAATTAGGAATGAGCGTGCTGCTTTTCCAAGGAGCGGGAATACCACATATTATTTTGCAAATTTTCTTTATGTTCATATTTATGTGTGATGTGTAAATTTATGCGTTGTGGAAAATGCCCTATTTGAAATTATTAGGAAAATTGAAATTCATTATATATATATATAGTATTTGCTTAAAAGTAATTTATGTTTATTGCCTATTATTGAGTTTTATTGCTTCAAAAGTCTGAAATTTATGAATCAATATTTCATCAAGCAATTTATGTAATAATAGCCTTTGCTGTTGGCATTTTCACAATTTAAATATCATCAAAATCAGAGATAGACATAAATACATGTAATGTTTCTCTATATGAAGCTTTCTTAATTATCAAACGATTTTAACAACAATTTCATTGTTAGTCTGAACTTTAGGCCTTGAGCATGCATTCACATTCCCATTAAGTTATGCTTTGCAATTTCATATTTACGATATTTACATAAATTACATTTATAAATCATTGAAGTAGATCCAATCTAGCGCTGTAATGCACGAATATTCACAAGCAGCTCAAGACAAGTCCAAGCCTCTACCAGAGATGTACTATATATGAATCTGGAAAGGGTGACTCAGTGTGGGGCTTAACTTACAAACAAATTGTCCCCGGAGTAGTGGTAACGTTAAGCATTGAGAATACTAGGTTTCATTATTCTACACATAACTGCACAAACATAAGTTATGGTATTTTGTTGGTTAATAATGATTTAATGAATGGCCTAATTAAAGTAAATTTTTAAGTCCAGCGGGGATTTACCAAAGATCTCTGTTGTGCGGCACAAAAATATCATTTATTGTATAGATCTCGCAATTCTCCAGTATAATGAAATACCTCTAAATTCACATTTTTTTAAGATGCATTTATTGGGTGATATCGTAAAACACTGATGGTGTTTATTTTAGAATTACTGATCAATTAGGACTGCAATCAGGATATCATGGTTGCATTACTAAGCTGAAGATAAATAAAGAAAACTTAAAATTAAGTTATCCTCTTGGAACAGATGTATTGGCCGGTGTTTCTGTTGGTGAATGTCAGAGCAATCCTTGTGACGCCACCACATGCGAAAACGGGGGAATTTGCCTCATGGTTGAGGATGATACAGCGAAATGTCATTGCCCGTATGGCTTTCAAGGTATGATAGCATAATATGTTTGCATTAGTCATTTACAAAGATATTCAACGCACTTACAATTGAATTTGTACGCACTTACAATTTTTGGATAACATGCGTTGCCTAATATTGTAGCGTCGTCTGAAAGTAATGGTTGATTTATAGGAGATGCTTGCGAGCTTCCAGTAAATGCTTGTCATAGAAGCCCATGCGTTCATGGTGAATGTGAATATTTTCCGGAATCCAAAGACTTCGTTTGTCACTGCTCCATTCTTCACTCAGGGAAATTTTGTGAAAAAGGTTTGTTAATGGAAATGTTTATGCTAATTAGTTTCAGGGAAACAGTCAAAAATATTTTTACCATGCAATAATACTTTAAGTATTAAATGTGTATTATAAATGATTTGTATGTGAATGTAAACTAATTCATTATGTTTATTTGGACCGTTTGATAGCTTCCGAGAACTGTCCCTTGTTGCAAACAGCTTAGCTAATTAGCCGACTGGCTCATCGGTTTAGTTTCGGTTTTCTAGGCTGTTAATTGCATATTGGATAATGGCTCAAATCAAAATTTCGTCCAAATATTTTGGTAAAGGGATAGCTTAAATAATATAATTAACCACTAAGAACAGAAGCAATACGGTTACATTGTTCATGAAGAAAAATTTACACATTTTTCAACTATGTGTTTGAAAATTTATTACGGTGGCTTGGGAAGGCTCGTTTAAGTTGCTTATTTGTAGTTAAAAATAGATATCGAAATATTATTGTTCTTCTTTCATTAATTCCTTTTGGACTCTGCTCTATGACAGACAACTGGTGTGATAGTGACAGAATATAGACAGAGAAGATAAAATTGTTATTTTTCCCAAGTTCCTCTTTTCCACCCATGCCTCAAATACATTTGCCATAAGTGTATTGAACGTGCTCATTCATGTGTAAAGTTGCGCAGCGTTAAACGTGCTATTTATGTAGAGTGGATTTTCACAATTCTTAGAATTGAGGCCATTAAATACATTAGAAATTGTATGTGCTGAAAAAAGCACTTAGTAATTGATCACACCCAACCCAAGAGGTACAAGTTGACGTGCCTTTAACTCGACCATTTCTGCCTGCATCCAATATGTGTTGCATATAATCATTTATTTGAAAGTTAACAAGCTAACATTTGAGAGAAAATTTCATTTCTAGGAATATTCTGCCATATATGCGGTTATTGGCAGAACGCGCGATAAAATTAAATTGTAAGCATCAAATGAAACCACGACAACAAACAAAATACCCCAAGGTCTTTAAGTTAAGACATTGGAATTAGTCTTACATTTTTCTGGACGGATCAACTATTGCTTTTATATCTCACTATAGTCAACGACGCCTAAACTGAAAGACATGCATTTCTGAAAACGTATCCAAATTACGAAAATTGCGGGTATAATCTTTAAACTTTTTACAGTGGTTATTAACACATGCGCTATCAATCGCTTAAAATTGATATCGTTTATTTACCAAAGAGTTAGTAGACCTTTAATATATTGATAAAAAATTTAATGTGCAAGGATCTATTAGCCTGCAAATTACCTTATTATAAATATTGTCAAAAATTACGGATATATTTGTGGAGAAGAAGTCAAAAGGACTAACTCAGTGGGTATAGCCACAATCCGGGTCCGGACATTAACCCCTGGAAGTATGCCACTAAGGCCGGTTTAATCATGAGAAACCTTTGGCGACCGGTACCACGCAGAGTGCCGATCTGTGTTGAGTATGATCAGCAGAGTGAAGCTGAAGGCTGAACTTCAGTTAAGAAGGTTGCACCTTTCTCACTTTGGCCAACTAAGGCTACTAACAGTGGTAACTAAGAAAGCACCTGCTGGCTGATATAAAGATCCGAAATTATATTGGGGTGCGCGTGCGTGTTCACTGAATGCGAAGCCTCTAGTGAATATAACTTACCAGTTAAAAGGCATGTTGGATCATAACTACCTGTGACACAGCAAACCTGCCTCACAGGAAGTCACAGCAAACGCTGGCCTTAGCCTATCACATAGGCCAGAGACAGAGAGTTTCTTCTCTGAATGACTGCCCTATGAGACGAACCTTAACTGATGTCAGTAGCAGTTTTGCTAACAGTGTTTCCACTGTGTCGTCGTCTGTCTCCACAACACTAGAACAGACAGGCTTCTCGACCGTTACCATCCCCTTATGTACAAAGTACACATGGTGGCACTTTCTGTACCCTGGTTTTAACATCTGATGTGGGTCCGGAACTCCGCACCCCGACGCGCCCTCTGAGTGTTAGCATTACCCAGGAACTACCGCAAGGAGGTACTCTTTGGGACGTTTTAGGCGTAGCTGTTGTGGTTCCCACGGATATATACATTGCTTTGGACCATTCTGTTGAATATCAAGCCGTCACTTTTCTACCGCCAATATGCGTAGCATTCCAGATTCTAACTTTCTTCTAATACGAATTTTGAAATCCAATTAAAACGATCTTCAATTTCGCATTCATATCATTAAAATAGCTTATGCTCGTACCCTTTTTGTTCCCGGTACTATCTGACTAGATTGCATTTTACCATTATACCTTTTGACATGCCTGATTTTATGCGCTTATTCTGTGCAAGCTTTTCAAGTCAAGCTTACATTTTGCATGTTCTGCACTTGCTACTTTAAATTTTAATCTCAATGCTCCTTAATTTTATTTATCATGATTTCAAAATTCTAAGGATCAGGGATTTATTTTCTTTTTTATTTTGACACCTGTTGGCTTCTGTATCGCAGTTTTGTTGGTATATTGAAATAATTACTTGTAAATTGACACATTTTTATTTTAGTTTGCAGTTGTAATAACATTAAGCTAACAAGTTGCTAGGTTTCTAAAGTTGTTGCCATAGCTATAAATCTAGGACGGAAGACAACATCTATGCACGCTATTGCAAAATAATCTAAGCTTAATACTTACATATTTAGAAATCATCGAATTTACAAACTTTGTTTATCTTCCAGAATTCAGCGGCAATGGTTTCCTCAAATGGAACAAAACAGTTGATATTACTGATGAAATGACTTTTACTATCTGGTTTATGCCTATTCTGCCTTATGGTCTCATTTTATTCAATGGTCAAGAAAAGGACATGCTTGGTGATTTTTTTGCAGTTGTCCTAACAGACGGCTTTGTGGAATTTTCATTCGATCTTGGACATGGACCTGTATTTATAAGGTATCACTATTCAAATAACAATGTTTGTGTAGAAAAGATTGCTATTGGCATTGTTTAATTTCTCAATGTTTTATTGATTCTGAAGCATATCTTTTACGTTCCTCCTCTCGAAGTGAGTGCAAAATCTTTTAAGGTTTTCCCTATTTGTATCTTTGTTAATTCAAGTAACATTTCATTATCATTTGTATCAGGATGTTTATTTTTAGTAGAAATGTTTCAAAAACATACTAAATGGCAATAAAAACGTATTAACTACAATAAGTAAATATATCTTCAGTCGCATTTACTCTAATGAACTAGACAGGGTGTCTCGTCTAAATTTACTTGGAAACTCAACCACTTTAGCACAAATATAACCAAATATCTCAAAGTTGTGTAACTCATTAGTAGAACCTACCGCTAATTCCATTTTTAATTTTTCCAATATCCTTTTTGAAGTTAAACAATGATCCATTTAATATTATATCCATATCAGTTATTTGAGAGAGAGGAAATTTATTTGCACTCGCAATTCATGAATTAAATAATAGTGCATACATAATACATATATAGAAAATAAAGATAATTGTAGAAATTTTGCAGATCAAAACTCGTTAGAACCCTACGGTCCGTTATATTTTGAATTCCCTTGTATAATTTGGGAAAAAATAAAACTTTCTTTCATTCTTTTCTTCTCATAAATTAGGTCCCATTCACGCTCATTTCTAAGTTAATAGTTGGTATTGGCTAACTGCTTTGGAATTAAGTGGTAGGGGAATCATAGTTGGCAGCTGTCATAGCATTTCCATACTTATAGTCTCTAAATATAATTCTTAGAACACGTATTTGAATTGTTTCTAACTTCTTGCTTTCTTCTGATTGATGCTAATGTGCCATTATGGATCAGCATATTCAATGAGTGAGCTTATAAGAGCTTTATAAATATTAATGATTGCTTTGTTAGGGACTTTACTTCGTTTTAATTGACGCAGATAGTGGAGTTTTTTTGTTGCTTTCATTATTATGTATAATATGTGATTATCCCAATTTAGGTTATTTTGTATTAATATTCCTAATATTTCTGCACAATTACTTTGATTCACTGGACCACTTGGTGATAAAACTTCTGGAGGATACTCAAAATTATGAAAATGTGAAATTTTTAATTATTTTGTTTTCTTTACATTAATCACCCCATTGTTTTCTTTGCACCTTTATATATATATATATATATATATATATATAAATATAACCCCCCTTTTACCCCATGGGTACACACTTAAGGAAAATATTGCCCCATACCCGCCCGACCTGACCCTTCCCAGCTTGCCCCATGAGTCGACTCGCCTCACTTCCATTTCTGCACCTGACCTACGCAGCCATTATTAAAGCTGAATAAAATTTTGCAAATTTGTAAATGCCATTTTTGCGTAAAATTTTTCTGTCAGTTGAAGTTATTAATAAATAGTATCTCTTATGCAATGTTGAAGGTGAGTTATTTTACTATTCATATAATTGTATAGTGTTAAAATGAATTTAAACTCCATTTTGAAAAATACGTCAGATGAGGCTCCTTTTGGCCATAAACATTAATAAGCTCATGTTTCACTCTTTCTAATTTGAGTATTATGTTTTTGTAGAGGTTAATTTTTTTGTAATTGTTAGTTTTTTTCATCCAATAAAAAATTTCATTCACCCTATTTATCAAGGTTGCACAAAATATTTGGTGTTAAAATGTTTACTCTATGACAAGTTTGTCACTTTTTTCATGTAAAGTCATGTAAAATATTACTGAGTATTTTTTCAATATCTTTAATAATCCTCTTTCTACATATTATTTGCGCAGTCTTGATAAAGATGAAAGATCCTACAATGCTAGGCATCTTGATTGTGGTTTCTCATCTGCCTATGGGGCCATGAAAGAGGGGCAATTTATAAAGTAACTGATACCGTCCAAGTATCTGACACATGCAAATTGGGAGGAAGCAAATAATGCAAAACCAATTTATAACAGCAATGAAAAAATACATTCATTCAAATGTATTGAACAAATAATTGATAGTGTTCAATGAATGCAGTCCTATGCCCTTCAATAGGCAAACTTGCTGAAGGGTTATCTCGAATTTTTTGAACAAGTGATGGACCATCATATTGCAGTAGCTCAAAAGTGACAAAAAGCGCAAGATTTAATACCAGTTAAATCAACATATAACGAAATCCAGTACTATAGTTTGAATATGTTAAAAAGTATTCAATTAAAATATTTTTCTGGTCATTTTCCATGTAATCATTTCCAACTTCAACTTTAAAGATCTTTCAAGTTTTCGTAAAAACATCACTATAACTAAAAAATTATTAGTTTGGTTTCTTTGAAGAATACGATTGAAACTGTTCCTTTCAAAATAACATGAAATTATTGAAGATTGGTTACTAAATTTTAATTTTCTTGAAAATTTGAGTTGAGTTATTTTGAACTTTGAGAATGTAATCCAATGTATTAATGGATTACTGAATTGATTTTGGTTTTTGAAGACAAAGGTGACACACCATATACTCTAATGGAATTATTTAAACAACCAAATTTATTTTTTCATAATTTAACGACACTTTTAAATATCCCTATAATAACTTGAAAGAACTTGAAAGATCTCTAAATTTAAGTTGGCTGCAGTTTGGGTGCCCCAGGTAGAGTGTAAAATGAAGGGGGGCGTTAGAATTCAAGAAACGATGAGGATGTTGCGTTAATTACATATCACATCCTCTATGGAGATCAGGATTAAACAGATTTAAATGAAGCCAGGCTTGATGGTAAAGCAGGTCTTGTCTAAAGTGCAATTGAATGCATCGCTAGAATTTGTACATGAATTTTGAACTGTATCTGCTCAGTTTCTCATACACTTTGGTTTAAAATCGCCCGAGGGAATCCCAAAGCATAGCATACTTTGAATAGCAATTTGTCTTATTGATTTCCCGCAATAATTTTGTTTTTGTTAATGTACTACATTCTATTTTTAACAGTCTATACTGCAATCTCTTCTATATGTTCTCAAAGCTCTACAAATTATATGTCAAATATCTATCAGCCGGCTCCGGTGTATATGCTCGTCAAACTTCATGCAAAAATTGTGTGTCCATCTCATCAATGTGAATTGCGTAACATTGTGCCATATGCGAAGTTGAGATTCTTTTCAAATATATCTCAAATTCACACTGTTTTTACTTCTAACTTTAAAGTGAATTTCACTTACATTGACAGGGATGCGAAATTCTACGAAACAATGAATATTCTTGTGAAACTTCCTGGAATGCAAAAGTGGTTTAATAACGTTACTGGAATAGAAATTCAACTTAAAAGTAAAAACATGACTAATAAAACTCATTATGTAAAGTCAATGAACTTGTTTGTTGAAGAACGAAGATATGGCGTACTTAAGGCAACATATAACTCTAAATTTCGCTTGCTTCTTTCTCAAAGTCCTCACATCTTCATTGTTAAAAGAACAGTATACCAAAGATTGAATGAATTTGTAGGTGAATCTAAATTTCGAGGATTCGGAAGCTTTTCATTTTTCTAACAAATTTTCTATTCTTGATCTTATAATCGAAAAACATGTAGTTTGTAAATATATTGTAATCTTGCAAAATTTTCGAAAACTAAATTATTTCAATTTTTAACATATTACTGCATCTACTGCATGTACTTATATAACATTATGCTAGAAAGCAAATTGCTGTCCTCAAAAATGGAGAAAATTCATTGACTTGTAAAAATACTCAAGTGAAGTGAAGTCATATTATGTGTAAAAGCCTACGTCATCAAAATTTAAAGATTTGATTAGACATTCCAAGAAGAGTTGGAATTAAGCCAATTATTTAAGCCCAATCCCAGCCCACATCATAAGCATTACTGTATGAATTTGATGGGATAATTTGCATAATGTATTGATTAACGTGTGCATACGCATTCCGCTTTTAGTCCGTCAACTGCTAATTTTATTCTGTTGAAATTCAAATTACATTGTTAGCCTTAATATATTAAACGTGTTGTACAGGGCCGTATGCCTGGGGCCTAGGGTGTTCAACCATTCCTGCATGTGAGCCCTTCCTGTAAATGATTGTATTTGGCTACCGAATAGTATTGAATGTGCATTTTCACAAATGATACTATTAACGACAAAAACTTTCTAAATTAGTTTAATTTTGTGTGTGGATTGACATTAAATTGCTTAGAAATTTTTTTAACTTTTTGATGGTTTTTTTCTTAAAATTGTGATACGCTTTCATCTCACAAAATAATAAAATCTCAAAAATCAGATTACGCGCGTCATTTTTTATTTTAAATGCTTATAATTTAATCATTTGCTTAGACTTTTATGGAAAACCAATAAAAATGTTGCCATTGATAGCATTGAAATGTTAAGTAAAATAATGGCGATTGTTGGCATAAATTACCACGATTTATCAATATTTTTTATTTCTGCTACTCCTATTTAAAAATGACCGGTACTTAAAATTTAATTCTTCTTTTTGAAAATGAAAGTGGTGCTTATTTTAATTTTTATATGCATTATTACATGTTCTACAAAACTACTAGTTTCACTAAAAAATTTTGACAAGTTTTTACACTAATTTCATTTAAAATGTTATTAATTTCATTTACTACAATAATTTATGTAACGTTTTAAAGAAAATAATACTTTCCTGTATATCCAAGCAATATATCCTTTTAAGGGTATTAAATATAGGCAATGTTTGATTTCAGAAACACTCGTTGCTTGTAATGACACAATTTAGATGGTATAACTATTGCACCAGCCAACAATGCAGGGCTGATTAAATTTAGAGAGAATAATTTTTTGCCATTTGCAAAATTTAAGTTTTCAAGTGAATTTTTTCTTTTATTTCAAATACCAATAAACACATTAGGCCTTAAGCACGACCC
This sequence comes from Hofstenia miamia, assembly GCA_900660155.1. Classification (NCBI taxonomy): domain Eukaryota; kingdom Metazoa; phylum Xenacoelomorpha; order Acoela; family Hofsteniidae; genus Hofstenia; species Hofstenia miamia. Next base: position 200,936 of record CABFPE010000629.1, on the reverse strand, counting down.
GGCCCAAATTGCAATGAAGAAAATTCGGCCCAAGCTAGGCCAAACTTGGCCCGGCCCGGCCCAGCCCGATCTAAGTTTAAGCCCAACTCAATGCAACTCTTATTCTAAGTGGGTGGAGTTGGGGTTAGGGTTGACTTTGAGAATTTTTGGGTTTCAACAATTTGTTTATAGGAATTGATTGCCATTATTGCATATTATGAAACTTTCAATCGCTCACAGCACTGGTTTTCTAACCGCATAGCGCATACACAAAGTTCTTTATTAAATTCGCACCCACATAGCTATGTGATTTAATTCAATCAAATATACGCAATCACAATATCAACATGTGCCATTCAATTTTTGTCTAGGTTTGTTCTATTGCAATACCACAGGAAATTTACAATTTGCTAGAAAAACTGTCTAAAAAATTATCCATTGAGACTATATTTGGAAGTGGGACAGATTTACAAACTGCCGCACCCCACCCCACAACTCTTCATCGTTTTTCCATATTCACGTTTTCAACTCTGGTACCCAGTAAATTCTTTAAATGTTCCTGGGTTATTCAATTGACTTTGTAAATATTTTCATAATAGTTATTTAACCACTGCAAAATGCTTTGAATTCATAACGGTTTTTTTTTAGATGAAACATTTTTTCAAATGTCTTCTATTAATACTATTACTAGAAAAATAATAAATACGTAATGAAAATGTGTGGTCATAAATTTCACGTATGTTATCCAGACCAGACCGACTTCCAGATATTATTTATCCGCTAAGAATTTCTCAGGTATTATCAGGAACCGTAATTAATGATTGTGGTTTTAAGGTGGAATATAGGCAATAGCCAAATATTTTCTAATTGATGTTTAAAGCTAATGTTTATTTGGGGTGAATATGAGCACCAGAAATTTTTCTTAAATTTTGCCGAGTTCACTTTCAGCTTGACGTCAAATGCACTGAGGTCAGCCACTTTTATAAATATATTTTTCTGATTTCGAACAATGAATTTGAAAAACTTTTTACGCTAATTGAACTGTGGTAAATTTTTGTATGTAAAAATATCAAAAAATCAATTTTTGCAAATTCTGAAATTACGTACGTTTAAAAAATATAGTGTTTTAACATCTAAGCATCAATTCATAAAGTAAGTTCATTTCAAAAAATACTATTTTTGTAATAAATTATTGCTGTAAAACTTTAGTTCACTTGAGAATCAGTAAGAATTTTAAGAATCCATAAATTGACCTTTATTTGTTAATGCTTATTTGCTGGGCAGTCCTTATATAATATGCGAATATAATCTTATTCAAGTTCAAGCTTTAATAGAAATGCTTAATTTTAGGTTTACCTGCTTTTTCCCATATTGTTTCTTACATTCATCACAAAACTAGGTGCATTCAAGCCCTACTTTAATTTCGACCTGGCGATTGACGAAGAGAAGCAATAAATACTCTTGCAAGTGCAAATTCGGGCAAAATTTAGTCCAAGTAGGCCATGCAAAATTGTCAAAAATTCCCTTCATTTTTGTGCTTCAAAACAATCACAGGGTTCACAAGTAAAGACGTGTATTAAATTTCTATAAATGTTCCATCTCAAAATAGAAAAGCTAGATTTACATTTATGCTTATGTAGTTCTGTATTCTGTCATTCTGACGCCTTCCAATCATTAATTCTGAAATGTGTATCGTTAATTTGCTTATTTTAGTTAAATGTAATTTTTACAATTTTCAAAAAATCTAAATGAATCAAAAAGCTTAGAGATTAATAAAATAGCGAATTCTTTGACTTGGTCAATTAAAACGACTTGTTACATCGAATTCTGTCTTGTGGTCAAGGGCTTTTGTGGCCTCATGTTTGTTTATGTTACTGCCTATCGTCAGACCGTGTTTGCTTCATCCCTTGGTGCATTCCAACTTTGTTTATGCACTTTGGGTGATAATTGACTTTGATCGCAACCATTCATGGTAATTCTAAAAATATTTATTTTTTATTTTTATAGATCGCAAGAAAAAGTGAAAATTGGAGAATGGCAAGAAATTATTGCAGTTCGATCTGGAAATCTTGGGAAGCTAACACTGAATGGAAAATCTAGTTCAGGATCAGCATTAGGAAGCTTAACACAATTAAACCTAGGTGATAACATGTACATTGGAGGCTACCCTAATCTTGGCTTTCCCAATAATATAAAAGTCAATGTAGGATTCTATGGAGTTATTGAAAAAGTTAGTAGTTATACAATTATTGGTTTATTATATATATATATATATATATATATATATATCCGTCCCATGCTCTTCGATGAATCTAGTCAACTTGGCAAATTTTTTGAATCCAACTTAAGCATGATGAAGAATAATTCAAAAGTTATGTATTTAATTAAGCAAATCTCTTACATAGGGATTGACACAGAGACCAACAAATATTTTTTTCATATAGTTTATTAAGTGAAAACTCTGAAATTTTGCCTGCAGTTGATATTGCGATTTTACATTTGTTGTGCTGATTTTTATAAGTTAACAAATGGTAGCATAATTGTTTGTTTACCAAATTCTAGCATCAAAATATATTTCAAATTTTATAGCAACTCCACCTGAAATATTTTATGAATTCTATTAAAAATTTAACTAAAATTTTAACTTTTAGTTGGAAATAAACACTGTTGTATTAATTGGAGAAAAACCTTTGAAAGAATTGGGAAGCACATTTTCTGAAGCCTTGAACATTAAGCCATATACATTACATACCTGCCAAACATCGCAGCCATGTGGATTCAATGCCCAGTGCCTACCTGTATTGGATGAATACATATGCCGATGTCCATCAAAGATGTTAAGCAAAAACTGCAAACAGAGTAAATATAAAATATATATTCTAAATCATACTAAAGTGTAAACAATTGTTTTTCGACCTTGTTTTGGCTATAACTTAATTATTTTTAAGGATGATAGCGAGGGAAATTTAGCCTATTTTTACTAGTGTTACTTTTATGTAACAAATCGAGTTGTCCGCATTTTAAACAATTTTATCCATACCTAGTGTTCAGAAAAACGCGATGAGTCCCGGCCAGGCGCAAGTCAGAGGTTGCCTTGTGATGTTTTCAGATATCAAATATCCTAAAGTTATAAGGGTTTAAAATTTCATGAGGAAGACATCGCAGATTTTGAAAAATTCTTTGTAGAACTAGGTTTGATTCAACGATATTTAATTGAACAAAATTGTTTAGCCAAGGCCAGCTAGAATAGCAGGTCACCCAACTAATACACTGGTGTAAAAACATAGGTAGGCTTACCAAAATATGGCATACACATAATTTTATTTTTTAACATTTTGTTACACTGACAAACAAAATCATTGCTTATATATATATATATATATATATATATATATGCATATATATTAAGTCTGATCGACTGTAGTGAAACTAAATAGTATTTAAGAAGAACTGAAAATGCTTTCATTCTTAAATGTTGTGAAACATTACAGTATTGATCATTATTGTTTATCACATTTACTTCAGAAAACAATAAATTCCGAAAGAGGAATGGCATGAGGTATAAATTTTAAGAACTGATGTCGCTTCGTGATGATTTGTATTATTCTACTGTGAAATATCCAAGGCCTAATATAAACATATGTATTTTTATACGATTGTATTGGTTTGGTGTCCTGTTGTTGTAGTTAAGAATTATGTGACTGCTGCTACATTAGAAGAGAGAATTTTGATTTAAAGAATTTTTGCATTTATTCATGTATTAAAATACAGCAATAATCCTGCATTACTAACATAAAAAGTCAAGAGATATTTCGAAGTACCCTTAAAAATTGAGGAAACCCATACCATGTCGCGTAATAATTGGATCTCACTGATTTTATTTCTGCAGTCCATAATCGCCTATCACCCTCCAGTTTCTTTTAAAAAGGACAAGTCACATGCACATGTAAATGCACTTATTTTTGGGGCCAAAATTACATGTATATTAATAAACTTCATTTTTTGGAGAATCTGATTTTATCAACAAGCTTTGTGAAATGGAATATAACTATTACAAATTTTTCCTTATTTTAACCTTAATCAAGATGTCTGTCATCATTTTGTTGGCATCATCCATATTTTTGTGCTTCAACAACAATGTATATTGTCAATAATAGCGACTTTATGGGAGCATGAAAATAATTATTTAATCCATACGCATATAAGAAAGTTGCTAAAATCATTTATTTACGAAATTTATAGGATTTCTGTTTCCCATGTCTACAACCTCTTTAAAAGTGATGTTGATATGTTTGATGAAAATCTGTTGAAATCTTCTAACTGGAAGACAAAAAATCTGTAAACTTTTATATCTCTTATGTTCTTGTACATTTGGCTTGTAATATAGGGCTCTGCGAGTGTGAAATTTTTGCTTTTTACTTAAAAACATAGATCGAATTGGATCGGATCTGCATTTTGAGAAAATTTCGGATCTGTTTCGATCCAAAAATTTTTTAAAATTGTGTATATTGTACATTTGATAAATTATGCACATTTTTATATTGAATGCTACCACTGTAAGTGTGTTAATAACCTCAATCTAAGTGAAATTTTGTAATTGAATTTCATTGTTCATACAACAAGTTCCGCATTATTTTTTCCAACAACTTATAAAATTGGTGACGAATATTTCAAATCTGAAAATGCGATTTATGTTAGCCGTCACATAAAGATAAAATTGTAAAGCAACGAAAAACATTTGTTTGCATAAACTTGCAAATAGAAAAGCAGAAGAAACAGAGAGAAGCAAGTGGAATACCTTAGTCGCTTCCAGCAACGCCAAAATTTAAGGATACTAATCTAATCCGGGATGTAAGATGTACATACTATATGCAATGCCAAGATCAATTTAGTTTTCAGAAGGTTCGTGATAATTACAATCACTAATACTAAAATTCCATATCTTTGGCATAGCAATATGGTGGAGCAATTATCAATTTCCACTCATAATCAAAGTCAAGTCAATCAGAAAGGAATTCGCTTCTTGTGGCTGGACACCTACAGATAAAAGAAGCAATCTATTTCAAACATTGATGGACATTGGACTAAAATGTTAGGCCCATTTTATGATCGTTGACAAAATATCTTTTGAATTTTTTGGTTTACTTGACCAAAATTGACTGTAGTTGATTGTAGTACTAGAAGAGCATTTTAATACTATTGCAATATTTCAAAATTTAGCATTGATTTTTTCTTCCCAGTTTTCCAATACCTCGGTCCAATCCCGTACCTATACTCCACGGTATATCGTATATGTCCATTTTTGATCTTAACACAGTGTTGAAGCAATTAAATTTTCTATTCGCATTTGAAAAAAAACATAAATATATTTTAAGTCCATGTTTTTTATTGTTAGAATACTCATTTATATTTGGATCCGTTTCTGAACAAAACTAAAATTCTTTGAAAAATTCGGATCGGATCCTAAAATGTTTGATCCGATTACATTTCTGCTTAAAAGAACATATTCTATATAAATGTATATTTTTAAAATGTTTTGGTAATAATATGATCTCAACAAAGTATTGACAAAAGTCCGACAACGTGTGATGTTTCACACGTCTTTAAAATGGTTACGATATTAACCTTTAATTATCTGTGCGCAGAAATTAAATAGGATCATTCGAAGTTTGTTTTCTCAGCATTCAGATAAGCTATTAATCAATTCAATAGCTTATCATAGTGTACTAAAATACCTATCAATGTAAAGCAAAATTCAGGGATCGCGGCAAGAAATTTATTTTGAGGGTGTCAAAAATCCCTAAAAAGACAAAGAATTTTTTTATAGAAGCCTGCTAAATACCTTAGAATGGCCATGTAAAGCAAGGATATAACACCAACAAATTTTTTAGCACAATGATGTTGATAACAACTAAAGAACATCTAAAAAACACAAACTTAACCGCAACAGTAAAGTTCAAGAGAATTTGTAAAATCATAGGTTTTTTCTATAAATTTTCCGAATGTGTTTCTACAATCTGTAGGTAATTCTATAAATTCTTTAGCAGTATCAATTAATGATAGTTGATCAAGAATAGCCTTATTATCATGAAAAATTGATGGAGAGTTGAGTCATTTTGGATCTTTCTTAATCGTAGCCCTGTTTTGATCCTTCTCAGCCCCAAAGTTAACCCATTAAAGGCCAGAACCACTAAGCAGTACTCTAGGCTTATGTTTTATTTTCTTGTGTTAATATTGAACTAAAAATAATATTTGAATAAAAAATCAGAAAAAAACCAATAGTCCTCTTGCTTACAAATGTTGCGTTAACGCAACGTCAGCATATAACAATATCTAACTGAAAATTAATACTTAATTTTTTTAAGGAATTTGCTTATATATGTATCTAATATAAAATGGAAAGAAAAATATTTAATGAAAATCATAAAAGCCTTTTGAGTGGAGACCAACTTTACAAAAAGAACAACTAAACACAGTTTGCAACGTGCAAAATTGATATCTTTTTCTTTTCTCATTTTGATTATTTACAATAGAATGGTTTGCTTTTGGTGCAGTTGGAAAAGACTTCAGAAAAAGTAATGGTGGTCTTCCAAGAACATGAGTCTGTCGTGACTTCTTTTCAAACCTTTCTCATATAGTGTTTTCAATAAAGTCACAATAATTGTACTCCTGAAATGAAGTAGATCCAATGGATTTTCTTGCACCAATTGATGAACTCTCCCTGCATTGATTTAGGCACTGTTTAGTAAATTTACATATAAAGGCCACCATCACTTTTTACTTTTTATCTTTATTCTATACTTTGACACAAATTTACCACGTAGATCCACGCCGCCCATGTGCTTATTGTGTGATAATATCATGAATGGCTGAGTAACTTTTATGTGCTTTTTCACTTTCTGCGAAAATCTTTTATCCCATTGGAAAATCATAGCATTTTACTGCCAAAATTTATCTCTAATGTCAAAGCATTGTGAAAATGAACCTCTGACATTTTTTGAGATCACTTAGTTTTCATCTAACTTACATTTTTTCAGACAATTTTCGTGAACTGTGCTAGAAGCATAAAAAAACTTCTGGACAAATTTAGTTTACAGGAATTATTGAAGACAAAAATTTTGCATTTTTGCAACATCAGCTTCAAGTGATTATGCAATTGGGGAGGCCAAGGCCCCCATCGACGCGATCCCTGAAATTATTTAAGAATCAAGTCCAACATCAGTCTATTTATTATCTACAAAATCAGTTACAAGCAGTGTCAAACTTAAACATTACACTTTTATTAATGATGAATTTCTGATACATCAAGCTGCGACATCAACCAGAATTCGGATAACATTTGTGCACAAGTCTTTCCTTTATAACAGTTTGCTGTTGAGTTGAGAAAGCTTTGCAAAGGAAAGTCTTCTGCATCAATTTTGGCTAATAATCCTGGATACTACAACTTGCGCAATTTCAGTAACGAAATAGATATTAATTGTATGTATATTATTAACATGCATAATTATGAGAGCTTTTGTTTGCGCACAAACTATACAAACCCTTTAACTACGACACCAAAAACGTCTACTAATTACAATGGGGTTTCTAGCGACCTCTAATATAATACTCAGTTTTTCTTACTACCTTAAATTCCAAAATGCATATGACAAGAATGTAAAAAATTCTAACTATAAAAAATACATTCATTTAAAATCATTGTGTGGAGTCGCTGGAGACGCCATGTTAGTTAGAAGAATAATCTTTTTATGTTATGAATTAATGCATTGAAAGTATATTTAACTATTTTAGGCCTACATGAAGTAAGTCAAAGAGCTCTGAGATTTGACGGCGCTACTACTTTCTCTTACAAAAATGAAATTGATACGAGGTATTTTAAAAATCATTTAATAACTTTAACTCATTTACATTAGCCAACGTAAGCAGGTGAAAAATGTGATTGAATTTGATCTCAGAATTGACACAAGATATTCAGTGAACAGAAGCGATGGTATCATAATGTGGACTTCCTTTGATGCAACGTAAGTTTGAGATACATACGAACTTTTGCTTGTATCCCACAACTATTACACATCTGCTATTTTTATTTTATAATTTATAGATTTTTCTACGTACTTATTTCAAAGAATTAAAATGACAGATAATTGACGGATTCAAATAGTAGTGTCTCAGTAATGCACTCATTGACAGCATTTTGTTCTGTATTTTTCAAGATAAATTTGATTAATTTTTTTCTATGTTAACTCTCGATAATGATAGGTGCCTTATTTTCATTATTTTGAAGGCCTAAGATCTTCAATTTATTGATTCACTTGATTGAAATGAAATTGTTTTTTCATTTTTTATTGAAAGTTAAAGCACATGAAGAAAATATTTTGAAATAAATATTTGTTGAATAATAGAAAATTTATTAATAAAGCCATAAAAATTTTCAATTTTCATTAAAGCTCTTCGTTAGGAAATTTCTATGAATGCATTTTTCTCATCTACATTAGAGTGTGACATCACGTAACCTATCAACACCTGATTTCGGGGTTCCGGTCGGGTATCATATTGTCATATTGGGTTCGAATACAAAGCTTAGATTGATTGAGAAAAAAATTACTGATGTTAATCACCGCTCGACTTGAAAAAGACATAATACGTTAAATATTGCGAATCGAAGTCCACTTTTTGGGCCGGAACGGGTTAGGGCATTGAATGTTCTGACCATATCAGATTCGGTTCCATTCTAAGCTCATGTTGTCACTCTTAAACCTGCATCATTTCAACAACTCTGTGTATTATTGCAAAATTATTCTTCAGGAAATTAATGTGTATTTCCTATTTTTCGAAGATGTTAATCATAAAAATTTTATTTTAACAAATTTTCGGCTGAAATATAAAGAATGTTAAATTTGATGAGCTTGAATGTTTTGGTAAATCTTCAAAAGATCTTAAAATCTGTTTCAGACAAATTTATGCTTAATATAAAAACCTCTATCCAGTTTCAATATTGCTTGCATTTAGAGGAGACTATCTCGGAATAACAATTTCTGGGGGATATTTGCAATTGATTTTTAATTTGGGAGCTGGAATGCATGTCCATTTTTCGTCAATGCCGATTGTAGACAACAGATGGCATCACGTACTAATTACAAGGTATTTAATCAAATATGTTATATATTTAGTAATTTCGTAACGCTAGGGAATTTCAAAATTGAATTTTTGATACAGAAAAATAAAGCTATCGAGGCTTGTTAAATTGATGGAGATAACAAGCTTACAGTTTTTCTATGCAATACATTAAAGAATATTTGTTTCATAAATTTTAAATTCTTCAAAAACATTTAGAATGGCAGCAATTTCTTAGAAGTAAACTTTTTAAATGTCAGTTGTTATAGATTGCGAATGACTTTCCTATTAAAAAATAAGATTGAAAAGTCAAGACTTTGTAGAAATAACTTCTATTTTAAGTCTTTTTTCCAGTAGTCATTAGTCAATAACCTCGACTTAGAAACAAATTTAATAGTTTCATTTGCTTAAATTTTTATCTTTCCGGTTCTGATATACTTTTTCAAATATCTGCAGAACTTTATTTTCTCGTTGTTCTATACCATACGTCTGATGGTCCTCAGTAATATATTCAACTGTTCATAGGTAAACATGTGGAGGTTTTCCCGTACTCACTTGAATGCTCATAGGTTCAATTTATAGCAGCTAATGTATTAAAATCTTGAATTAACTAACTACATCATTATATTAAGGACAATTCTAATGTAAGCCTTCCACTTCCTTTTCATATTGTTATTGACAATATAGAAACTACAATCCTAGCCACCTATATCAGCAAGTAGAATGGGTAAAACCGGGTATTGGGGGTATTATCAATTTCCGCACAGTTCTAGTATAAATATGATTGATATTCCAATATCATGAATTAGAAACTCAAATATAACTTCTCTAAGGTCAATTAGGTGCCCACAAGAGAAACTTTCAACATTCCTAACTAAGTAATGATATTAAGTGCTTGAAAGTGGAGCATACATTTATTACTAAAAATTGTTTTGCAATAAATTTGGGTTTTTTCTATATATTAATGAATGATATATATAACAATTTTGTACATCCATAGCTAATACTTTGCACCTATTTATACAATGTTTGAAATCAATTCTGAGTACCTATAACAAAAAATTCTCATAATCTCTAAGTTTATTAAATCCTGCGTGTAGAGATTTCTTCAAAATTTGATTTGCATAAAAAATTTGAAAATTCCTGTAATAGATCGCATTTATTCATGTTAAACGTATACAATATAATTTAGAGAAAATGCCCATTGCTCGATTCAAATCGATAAAGGACTTGTGGTTAGTAGTTCAGCCCCAGAAGCTTTTCATACTTTGGAAACAAGTGGTTTCATTTGGATTGGTAAGTTTTAGTGAAACTAAGATGGTGGTTACTCCTTGTCAATAATTTGAATGAAAATTCCTTTACACTAGAATTACCACAAAATTTACTCATTCAATTTTGTTGATATTTTGAATTTAAGCCTGACACATTTCGATTTGGATTTCAGAAATATCTTTGATATATATAAAAAGTTTTAATAAATATATATATATATATATATATATATATATATATAACTTTCATTCACAATATGAAATAGACATATTCAATTGACATCAACAATCTACTTATCAACAGTTTTTACAAAGAATATAACAAAGCTTTGTTTTTGCTGTAAAGCACTGACTACATACTAGAGTTTGGTATTTGCAACATATATAACACAAGTTGTGTTCTGTATTCGTCATATTTGCAATACTTTATATTGAGCCAAATGACTTTAGGGAAGACATGTAGTTTTCTCTTTGTCAAACAACTGCGTTATCAAATTGAATGTAAACAGATTCTTTGAAATTTTGAAAATCATTCATGCGTTGATGGCTCCCAAATCTAGAATATTACACCAGATTGCTAAAGGTCTTTTCTCGGCGATTTTTCCTATAATCATTGCAACAGAATGCATTGATGAAAAGCGAATATGACTATTTTGCATTTCACTGGTGTACTACTGCCATAAGACGCGGATTGTATGGATAAGAAAGTGAAGACTCATAGAGTATACTTTCTAACTGGACCTACATAGGAAAGGTTAATTTTTAATCGCTCATTCATGGGATTTGCAATTTATAATATAATGGTTAAATTATGTAAGTAGCTCAATGCCCGACTATGCGATCAGATTTACCAACTTGTATACTACGTTCACTTGTTGATATACCGGAAAGATTTTTTCCAAAGGTAAGCAAACTGCAAACAACATGTTTGAAGAAACTTCAACAAGCAGCTAGAATTTTAGCCCATATTTCTTGGGGCTAGTGGGTATGAATTTAATCGATTTTCATCTTGTTGTTAAAGATAATGCTGTTTGTCCACTGTAAGACTAGATTCTGGTGTATACTTTGTTGCACAATTTGCAGAATATTTCTGAAAGATTTCCCAAATAAGAATTTTGGCTGCATACATTTGCGTAGTGAAAAATCTTTTGGGCCATTGCTTGATCCACAAACTCTGCCTACTCTAACACGAGCAAACTGTTTCACCCCTGATGTTTTTTTCATTACATTTTGCCTGGGCGCTCTCCCACAAGATTAACTGGAGTCTGAAATAACAACACAACACGTGATTTAGCATTTTTTCCAAATTTGTTTTGAGTAGGATTGCACCCTAGTGAATCACCAGTGTAATTTGTGTCTTCTTGGCATGATTCAACACTGATATTATTTCCAGAATTATCCGGAAATGCATATATTGCATTCAAAGCAGACTTTCTCATAACCAGGCCAGTTGAAGAACATTTGCTCATCTATAATAATAAAAAATCTACTTTAATTAATGGAAAAACGGTGGTGAACTAGTCAAATGCCTCATGAAAATGGCTTGATTTAAAATGGACTCAATTTTTAATATAAAGTATTCAGCAAAACGCGTGAAAATTTAAGGTAAACCCTTTGCCTAAATAGTGGTTAATAAGTCATTTTTTCTGTGTTTATTAAATGAATATTGAGAACAGTTTTGTGTACCGATTGGATTGTAGTTAATATTGAGTTGATTTGATAAGCAACTTATTGGATAATATGAATTTGATAGCAAACTTGTTTATTTCTTATGTTTACAATAAATTCGTATTCCTCACTGATTCAATTAGAAATTAGTTTTAGCAATCTCAAGATTTTTAAGACAATGTTATGTAGGTGGTGCAGAGCATATTCCCAAAGAAGTTCCATTTAAAACAAGCAGGGGATTCATTGGCTGCTTAAAAAGCTTCTTTATCAATAGCAGAAAACTAGATTTAGTACGCGATGCATTGCATGCAGTGTAAGTGGTTTTCGCTAGCATTCAAACATAAGAAAACAACTGACTATATCTTAAGGGTGCTGAAAGCGCCAAAAAAAATTTAGATCGATTATATTTATATTAATCTATTAATAATGCGCATGCACAAGTAAGAGAGAAAATTAGCACCGTATCTCAAAATTTTAATCATTGCTAAGTTTCTATTGTTTACTTTGATATAAAATGAAACACAGAGAACGTCATAATTTTAAATTAATAGTGCATTGACCTTGCTCTAAAAATTACTAGAACTTTATTAAAATTTGAATTTAACTCTTTTTTGCGGAAATATTTAAAAATATAATACTTTTCTTCAGAATACGTATTTATAAAACATGGGTTTTTTAATCACCAGTTTCTATTCGTACTTTCATATTTGACGCTACACAGAGAAAGTAGCAAAACATGCATTTTGCTTACATGCATGAAACGAAAAATGAATGTTGATAAATTTATCATATTTCAATGTATGCTACTAAATGTGTTTTCAGCAAAGTTTTAGTACCTTGACGTGGTGCTGTCTAAGAGCATAAAAACATTTTTTGAAACGCCTAAAACATTTTTTATAAAAAAACTTTTTTGCCAACCTGGCTTTTCTTCTAAATATATTAATAGATTAATCGGCCAAAAGAAATTAATGGAATTAATCAATTAATCATTTCTTAATCGAACAAAATAATCTAATGATCGCTCATCCCTACTATATTTAATGATATGGCACAAAGATATCTATAAATAATATTTAGAATTTCATTATCTTCGATAACATAAAATTAATAAATTTGAAACTATAGCTTGTAATAATATAGTTAAATCATTTTCTGTAAAGCAAAACAGTATTTTCTGGTTCACTCTTAACAGTTCTTATATATTTAAGCAGATTAATAAATCTGTCATAAAGCGAATGCTTTATATAGCGTAGAGAATTGTTAGTAAACTTTGCAACCAATTGTGAAAAGGATAAATTTCATATTGATAAGAAATGCTACTATTAAAATATTACATAGAATCTAAAAGTTTAGTTAAATACATACAATCAGATTAATTTGTGTACATTTAGGAAACTCCATTATTGTGAATAGCAAAGACATTTTATATTTTGTAAATTTGTGTTCTGTGTTTTTGACTATATTATTTTTATACAATATTTAGCTTCAAATTCCGAAGATCTTATCAAATGTAACCTAGTATATATATATATATATACAAAGCAATGAAATATAATTAATAAACCATTAATATCAGAAGACACGGACGCAAAACTAGCAAACCACAATGAAAATTGTGAAGATCGATGCTCTTGTTTCTTAAAAATGATTGAAATCTTTGCCGCATTTTCATAACTTTCCAGAAAAATTAATGTTAATTAAGTCTAGAAGTTTGCATGTATGCGCTCATACAGCTTTTGCTTATATCCAATTGATCCATTTATGTGCCATGAGGTGATCCAAATCTTAATCATTGATAATAGTGATATTGCAGTGAAAGAAAGATAAAATTGGTCATTTTATTTTACTTGATAATATAGACATGAATTACTAAAACTGCATGAAACTTGGTAGAAATAAAAAATAGGTTGTCTAAATACCAATAATACTTAAAATATTGAATAAAAAATCATTAATTTTGAAAGCATACAACAAACTCAAATCTGAATAAATTTATTATGCATAATACTTTTTAGGAACCATAAGGTCATTGTTCTATAATATGGGGAAATTATTATTTTTTCAAAAAATGGCAGATATAGACCTGGCTAACTTTTTTAACGATACAGTTATCTCTAGTTCTCTCCATAGATAATTCGACTGAATTTTTGATAATAAGGTAGTATCCTAGATATAAACAAATACTTCGGCTTAGTTCGAAAATAACCAAAATTTCTCCGTTTTTAAAAGCAATGTTATCTAAATTTCTCATTTTCAATTTATAAGAACGATTGTATTGGGAAAACGGAGGCACCGCGTATCGTTAAATGTATAATTCTGGTCATTTTTGGACCTAAGACGAAGTAGTTATGTCTATAGCATACTATATTTTATCAAAAAATGTATCTAATAAAGTAGACCACTATTCTAAGTGCATTCGTAAAATACTTGCATTTGGATTAAATAAGGTCATATCTGCTATTTTTGAAATGTACGGGGATTTGATTTATTGGTGTTAAGACGTTATTTTAGAATTTTATTTACTTTTCAGTTGATGTAATAGATGTTAGTCTTACCATGGCCTATTAAGAGGCCATGGTCTTAACACTAGAATAACTTGAGGGTTTTTGCAAATTTAATATACATTTGTAGTTCCGTATTTAGTTAGAGAATTGATAGAAAAAATGCTAATTTTGTTTTTCTTATCCTTTTCTTTCATTTGTTTTTGTTTTCGCTAGTTTTTTATAAAGTGGCCAATTTCGACAACTACATAAATTGAAGGTTTTCTTGATTCTTAGCCAGTTGATGTGAGTAAAAGCTGCAAACATGCAAGTAAATAACATATTTCTCGACCTGAATTAACGTGAATGATTTGTTAAATGATATATCTACAACTAACAAAAACCTCAATTGACTTAAAGCATTTTTCCTAAAATCAAAATGGCTTTCTTCAGTTTTTTTGACATGAGTTACAAGTTTCACGTCCATGATTCTAGAATTCCATGAGAAGACTGAATAGAATTAAGCAGATTAAAGTCGCGGAAAAATTCAAAGCAAACAATACCGACTTAAAGTAAAAAAACTAATCATCCTTTTCATGCAAACCCAGTATAGTACTGTGATTGCTTTAAATTTCTTGATTATTGAAGCTCAAAAATGAAATTTAGCTGAACTTTGATGACCAATATCTTGTATTTGAAGTTACATATAACAGTTTTAGTTTTTGACATTGGAAAAAACTACTGAATTAAATTTCATCTTTCTAATGAAATCCATTAAATATCTTGTAGACCATAAATACATGAAAACATTTTGCTATGGCAAATACAATCGTATAAATAAAAAAATATAGGTTTTGCTATCATGTAATGGATTTGATTTTCCCATGTCTTGAGACTTAAATAATTATAACACTCTAGTAAAATAATTATATATATATATATATATATATATATGCATATA
>CABFPE010000629.1:164396-178625 GCA_900660155.1 Hofstenia miamia | reverse complement strand
GGGGGGGGGGGGGCTAGCGCAGCTAACAATGCAAAATACTAATTTAACTACCTACATAAACTTCAATTTTATATATATATATATATATATGCATGTCTGTTTTAAATTCTGTACACCTCAGCAAATGTAAAGAGGAATAGACAGCAATACTATAGGAACTATCGGCAAGTTCCATTGATCAGATATTTCCTGGCAGAGTAGATAAAAGAAAGCTATAAGCAACATGCTGATATTTCGGTAAAACATATTCATTGCGTGTCTTATTGCCGGTTGATTTTTCATATTCATCATGGAGCGGGTGATTTTTGTCTCTAAAGATTTTCTGAATAATTGATTCAAATTGACTTTTAAATTTTTCGTTAATGTAATCAGCAGATTTTCTTTTTTCAATATAAATGGTCTTCGACCATAATTTATGAAGTCTTTTGAAACATTTCCTTTGACTTTGCTTGAACCAATACCTCAGCTGGATATTAGTACTTAGGACAAATATAAGCTTTAAAAGCATAAATTTGCTTTTCTCTATTTAAACATTTCATAAAGAAAGACGTGCATTAAATTTTGTAATTTGTTTTCCTCAATAAAATTTACATGTTCCTCACATCTTAAGTTTTTTCTATGCATAATCCAAAATAAGAATTCTTCGTATAGTTTCTTTTCAATCAATTGTTGTATTGTAGTTTATAACCTCTTTCATTGGATCTTTTCTAATGTTTGGATGCGCTATAACAATCTCAGCTGTTTTCGATACATTCATTTTTAAGTTTAATTTTTCTGATGCCATAATTTAGGCTTCTTTGGTAATACTCAAAATCGGCAATTTCAGTGTTCTTACGTATTTTATAAGTAGTCCTTGTATCATCAAAGTTTTTCGATGTATAACATTGGTTACGATTATTGTCCAATTCATTATTATAGAGATGTGGTTCGTCTCATCAGTGAAAAGCATTCCACTCTAAGGACCAGTATGGGGCACTCCAACCACCATATTAATTCCTTTTGTAAATGTTGTTCTTTGTATTTGTTGATTCCAGTTATGCATGTATTCTTTTAGCCAAAAAGCTACCCAAACTCTTTCCTTGCCAATTCTGTTAATCAACTTATGTTGCGTTATCGTGTTGAAGGCATCCCTGTTATCAGAGAAAGTAAATCTCGCAAAGGATGTGTCGTTGGCATTCAGAATTCAGAAATTTGTAGATGTAGTGCAACGTATATATAACACATCCGTTGTTCCTCTGTTCGTTCTAAATGCAATTTGATATTCATCCCTTTATTTTTCATTTCACGTATTATGTATATATCCGATGTATATTTATCTAAAATAATGCTAACGTAAGGGTAACTGTGATAGGTCTAAATTTGTTGATATTTTCTGGACATAATTTGTTTCAATTTTCGTTTTTGGAACTGGAGTTATCAGAGCACGTTTCCATTTTATTTGATATGTCAAAGTTCTAAAATATTTGTTGAATGTTGGTCCACAAACTTCACTCATCTTTTTGGAGAATGTTTTATAGAACCAATTGGGTATTTCTGACATACCAGGTGATGAATTAATATTAATTTTATTGAAAAGCTGTTGAACTTTTTCCTTTTAAACATGGAGAAATTCGCTTACATCAGTGGAGAGGAACTCCAGGATTTCATTCTTTTTCGTTTGTATTGATTGAATCGACTGAAAAAATTATTTAGAATTAAAGCTTCATTCTCTTTTAGTTTTTTATCTTTTAATAATTTTTCTAAATTCTCATCCATCATTTTTTCGTTGCGAAAGATATGGTAGGCAGTTGTCATTTTGGTTCTTTTCAATATATCAATAATTTGATGATCCAAATTTTCAATTAACACATTATTATTTCTTCTTCTAATATTCTTTGCCAATCTACTTTGTAAAGCATTTCGTGAATTGCTCTCTTGATGATTTTGTTTTCTGACCTTGTTACGTATTTTGACATTGCTTTCCAATTTAGACTTTAGCATAATGCTTAAATAATACATAGTTTTTACATAGGTGTATTACATGAAATATTGTAAAAGTTTGATTTTGTTAAATAGCATACAATTATTTGACTTTCATTTGGGAGGAAAGTATAATGATTAACAGGATTCTACGCATTGAAACCTGTTGAGCAATTTAAACAACTTTCGATTGCATCTCCTAATAGAAAAATACTTAGATACTTACTAGTACAAGTTTAAAAAACCTTAACCAGTGTTTTATAACATTCTTTTATTTATTTGGGGCAGCATATAAATGTTAATGAACATCATAACAGAATAACCACAAGGAATGTATGCAGAACGGCAGTTATTGCCAATAATTTGACATCAATATCTGAAATTTCTATGAAAACGTTGGGTTTATTTTTAGCCCACGTTTTATTGACATAGGTTAATAAACCTCCGCCTCCACTTTTATTGTAAACATTGTTCAAATTTCTATCTAGCCGAAACATGTGATAATTTTCAATTTCTTTATTCACTATTTCAGATTTGATTTTAGATTCTTGCAGCATTAAAACATCGTACTTTTCATGTTTTAAAAAATACTCAAATTCACAAAATTTCGACAACATAAGGTAAAATTCTGATGCTTTTCGAGGAGCTAGATTGTTTGTTATTAGTTAGTGAATTTGGCGGACATTAACCATTTCTCATTTTTCTTGGAATGTAATTTAAAATTAACAGATCGCAATTTTCATCTGCTTTCAACTCTGTTCTTCCTGGAAAATTGACATCGCTGGTTTCTAAAAATTTTTCAGATGAGCACTCTTGGTTTTCTAAATGGCTTGAATCTTACCTTTCAGATAGAACCCAGCAAACTGCTAGCAATGTTGCCCAATCTCACCCTCTTGAGGTACAAATTGGCGTTCCTCAAGGAGGAAAAATCTCCCAACTCTTATACATCTCCTACACTGCTGATGATGACGACTATTCATCTGATCTTTACCAACAATTGAAAAATACGAAACACTGTGAATCCACGTATGCTGATGACAATTTCGAAACCTTCTAGATCAGCTGCTTAGACCCTGTCGGTGACTTCACTAGTGCCCAAACTCTTCTGCGCGACACCATTCTTCCTCATTTTGACAGCCTTAACCTTGAATTAAATCCTACGAAAATAAAGGAACTGGTGTTCACCAACAAAGGTCTTCGAAACCAAGACCTTCTTGAAGTTTTGGAAATTCCTTTCGACTAAAATTGTTGCTACCCTGAAAGACTGGATTCTTGGTCATATCTTGGCATAGCGCTTGACAGTAAGCTGTCCTTCAACAAACACATATCTGATGTTTTATCAAAGACATCTTATATCACAAACTCGATATGTTATGTTTGGAGATTTTCCTGTAGTGATACCAGAAAATATATCTTTATGTCTTACATACTACCCCACATTACGGTGCACCTGGTTGGTTTTTCCTTACCTCCTTTAAATCTCGTTCTAGAATACGTCGTTTTCTTCGACACACCGCTTGCATCCTTAATCTGAATCTATGTTGTATGATTGATCTACTAAACACAACTATAAAGAAAGATACACGCAGATTTTTTGAGAGGATTCGAAATGACATGTCTCACCCTTTGAATGTACGCTTACAATGTCCTAGCAGTTCATGTTACCAACTACGCAATCCTCAATTCACTGATGATTTTATGCCTACTTCAAGGTATGCCAAGTCGTTCATACCCATAACTTGCGATTAAATAAATTTCAAGAAGCTCCCAGTGACATTGTAATTTTTAGCTGTTCCTCTGCTAACTTTCCCTTTTAAATTTTCATGTAGTACTTTTGTGTTGTTGAGAATTGTACAGAAAATAAAACCTCTCATTATTATTATTATTATTATTATTATTATTATTATTATTATTATTATTATATATTGGCTTCCAGTGTAAGTGTTAGTTCTATAGACTGTCGTCGTTTCATTAAGGCAGGATTTTCAAACTCTTGTTCTTCATTACTTAGTCCTCGAGATAAATATGCAGGTTGCTTCAATTCATTGTAATCTTTAAATTTATGAGTATTACCCAGAAAAACTTTTGCTTGTATCGGCTCTTTGAGTCGAACAAGTATTGCCCACATCCTGTTTTTGTTGTATTTAACTAGCCGATACATATCAGAGATTTCATTTTCATCAAAACTTCAATTTGAAAGAGTTGGATAACATTGGTTTTTCCCCTTCTGTTCTTTCTCCTGTAGAACTTTTATCACTCTCGGGAATACCTTTTATACGAATTTCTAGATTTGAATATGTTTGTGATCCATATGACTGTAATCTCCATTTCGGTAATTGCAGACTCTACATTTTTTAACGTATTTGAGACCTCTTTCTTATAACTTTAAATAGAGCAATTGTCGCATTGCCATATAAACTCCCGTTTATTTTAATAAAACCATTTAGAACCTCCCCGATGTTTTTAGTTTTTCAAATTTCTGTTCAATCTTATTTGTACATAGATTACATTTCATTGAAAGTTTTTCGTTTGTGCAATTTGCATACATTGTATGTGAACTTAAACTGGTGAGCGTCGCTTGTTTATTGTCACAGTTTATGCAGAATTCAAAATAAATTTTCTTTAACTTTAAATATTATACAGGGTGGAGCATAAAGAACGGATGTTTTTTAACTTCCTCGAGTTTTGTAGGTATAAAAAGCCTTAAAGTTTGAATAAGGCTTGAAAGAAGGGAAAATTAATGCACTTTCCATGTGTGTTAGCCATGATATCAAAACAATAATATTTCATACAAAAATATATCATGAATGAAAAAGCACATCAGTGAAGTGACGACCATCCTCCTGAATGCAAAGGCGAAGTCTACGTTGAAAGCTGTAGACTGAATTTCTTAACATTTTTTTCGAAACATTTCGAATTTCATGTCGAATCAATGGCTTCAGCTGCTCGATTGTTCTGGGGTTGTCTCTATNTTGAGTCGAACAAGTATTGCCCACATCCTGTTTTTGTTGTATTTAACTAGCCGATACATATCAGAGATTTCATTTTCATCAAAACTTCAATTTGAAAGAGTTGGATAACATTGGTTTTTCCCCTTCTGTTCTTTCTCCTGTAGAACTTTTATCACTCTCGGGAATACCTTTTATACGAATTTCTAGATTTGAATATGTTTGTGATCCATATGACTGTAATCTCCATTTCGGTAATTGCAGACTCTACATTTTTTAACGTATTTGAGACCTCTTTCTTATAACTTTAAATAGAGCAATTGTCGCATTGCCATATAAACTCCCGTTTATTTTAATAAAACCATTTAGAACCTCCCCGATGTTTTTAGTTTTTCAAATTTCTGTTCAATCTTATTTGTACATAGATTACATTTCATTGAAAGTTTTTCGTTTGTGCAATTTGCATACATTGTATGTGAACTTAAACTGGTGAGCGTCGCTTGTTTATTGTCACAGTTTATGCAGAATTCAAAATAAATTTTCTTTAACTTTAAATATTATACAGGGTGGAGCATAAAGAACGGATGTTTTTTAACTTCCTCGAGTTTTGTAGGTATAAAAAGCCTTAAAGTTTGAATAAGGCTTGAAAGAAGGGAAAATTAATGCACTTTCCATGTGTGTTAGCCATGATATCAAAACAATAATATTTCATACAAAAATATATCATGAATGAAAAAGCACATCAGTGAAGTGACGACCATCCTCCTGAATGCAAAGGCGAAGTCTACGTTGAAAGCTGTAGACTGAATTTCTTAACATTTTTTTCGAAACATTTCGAATTTCATGTCGAATCAATGGCTTCAGCTGCTCGATTGTTCTGGGGTTGTCTCTATACACGCGGGACTTCAAGTAGCCCCAAAGAAAAAAATCACATATCGATAGATCGGGAGAACGCGCTGGCCAATGGACGTCACCAAATCGTGAGATGACACGACCTGGAAACATCTCCGAAACTTGCCTCAATGATGATCGTGCCGTGTGAGCCGTTGCACCATCCTGCTGGAACCACAGGCTTTTCATGTCCAGTCCCATTTCTTGAAGTTGTGGTCTGAGGAAGGTGTTTAACATTTCAATGTAGCGAGCAGATTTGACAGTGACCGTTGATGCATCTTCTTCTGAAGGCGTCGACTCATCGGAGCATTGTGTTTCGACTTGGGATTGAGCCGTGTTGATTCACCTTGAATTTGCGTCGGAAGAGTCGCTGGACGTTGATGATTGAGCTATTATTCCTGAGCTATTCCTCTACAGCAAACGCTCGATGTTCAACGCTCCAACTTGTCATTTCGAAGATGTGTCACAATACAGAGGACATTATTCGCCGCAAACGATGAAATAGCCGATTTTGAACAGTGCTCACTCGGTTGTGAATGGAAGGATGGATAGATTACACAGCACACATTAAACTGCATGTTTCACTCTATCATTCAACACATTAAAGCTCAATATAAGTTTAATAATTGTTAAGTTATTCGATTATGAAAAACATCCGTTCTTTATGCTCCACCCTGTATATATTGTAGTCATTATTCAGTACCGTATTAAGTTCAAATATTCTGGCGTGATGCAAATAATGTGTCTTAGACATTTCTGAAAATGGTTAGGGTTGTTTGAAATTAAGGTCTACCGCTTACACATGAGCTATGCATGTTCAAATTGATGCGAACTTTACAAAAAAATTATAAAATTTTGCATTATGTTTAGTGATTCACTTTAATCCAGTATTTAATTAATGAATCTATCTTTACTCTTAACTCATCAAATTCCGATATCTATATACACTGAAATATTGCAAATGTGTATCAATTTAGCTTTGGAATTTATGTTTTAAATGAGTTATGGGAAATATGCAAATTTCTAAGAAAATAAAAATCTTTACTGTAATCTAAAAATACAAAAATAAAATAAATATTTATAAATGACTTCATCTACAAACTATATTTGCTTTGCATACTGCACTAACATTCAATATTCTTCTCTGAAGTCAAGTTTTAGAATCCAGTTGTTTTTCTGCTGTGCATATAAGATAGGAGAGGTTTGAATGTTGGGGATATCCAGGTTTAGATTCGAAAATATTGTTGTATTCCCAATACATCCCTTTTGAAAGAAACCAAATTCTTTTATCTCTATACACAAACACATTTTCATAATCATTTGGTAATCCATCCCATTGAGAGGATACCTTCTTGGGATAGCCATTTGGTGTTCCACGTCCTTTTATATACCGGTAATAAATTTTATCTAAACAGCAAGCCTTGAAATATAGTTTTCTATTTCAATTTAATTGTATATTTAATAGGCGTTTTTCAATGCATAAAATATATTTGTGAGAAATATTTGATTGCAATTTTGTTTGTTTATATTGCCATTTGACACATAGTTAAACTGACATTCTGCAGGAATATAAATTCGGGAACTTCGAGAAATACTCTCAATTCAGTGAAAAATTGTTTGCAATTTTTCTTCAATTGCTGGAAATTAACTCATGATTTAAACATATTCTTTATATTTATTATAGCCTTTGCCAAATTATTGCACTAAATTGCGCAAGGTTTCATCGTTTAAAATGTCAGCGATGATTTAAATGCTCATATATCGAAGTGATCCAGTAAAGATAAAGATTTCTCAAATGATTACACACATATATGTGTATATATATATATATATATNTCTCCCGAACTTGCCTCAATGATGATCGTGCCGTGTGAGCCGTTGCACCTTCCTGCTGGAATCACATGCTTTCCATGTCCAGTCCCATTTCTTGAAGTTGTGGTCTGTGGAAGGCCTTAACATTTCAATGAATTTGCGACGGAAGAGTCGCTGGACGTTGATGATTGAGCTATTATTCCTGAAATATTCCTCTACAGCAAACGCTCGATGTTCAATGCTCCAACTTGTCATTTCGAAGATGTGTCACAATACAGAGTACATTATTCGCCGCAAACGATGAAATAGCCGATTTTGAACAGTGCTCACTCGGTTGTGAATGGAAGGATGGTTAGATTACACAGCACACATTAAACTGCATGTTTCACTCTATCATTCAACACATTAAAGCTCAATATAAGTTTAATAATTGTTAAGTTATTCGATTATGAAAAACATCCAACCTGTACTTAAAAGAAAAGTAAATAAACTCACGGAAGTCTTTAATAGAGAAAAAATTTGAAGTTTAGAAACTGATAAATTCAGAAAAAATTCAAAAACAAGTCAACTTTGAGGAGCGAATCAAAAACCGGGGCCTCCTGTTTGAATGCCCAAATATATATATATATATATATATATATATAATATATATATATATATATATATATGTATATCGATATATATATATTTAATTCTATCAAGAAACTGTATGGATCAGTTGTATGGTATCCCAATAAAATTGATAGCTTGTCTAGAACAATTTCCAATACGGTGTTCATGAAGAATATGGAAACCACAAAGAAACACTTAATAAAATTAATCTCAAATTAGCTTTTTATGCTTTTTTCATGGTAAGCTATTGCTAACTTGCAAATCATGAATTCGTGGTCGAAAAATGCAGCAAACGTCTAATTGAAGGTCTACACTTTAGTAACTGACGAACCTCATTAGATTATCTTCAAATAAAATTGGCAACAGCTTTAGTGTATAAAATATTAATGTATGATATTGACAGTTGACTTAAATTTTATTAGTTATTGAGTTGTATTCTCCACCTTCTGTTACATTGATTATATGTCGGGCAAAATTCATCTTAATTAGCATAACCTTAACATTCTTTATCGTTGACCTTCATGCTATGTTTATTACTACCAGGACGCTTAAAAATCAATAAAGTCAAAATGAGTCTGTATTAAAAACATATTGAAAAATTTGATTAGAACTGAAGAACGTGAATTATGCAACTATTGTGTATGCTTGCAACACAAAAAATCAAAAATAATTGAAGTCTTAGATATTTTTTCAAGGCAATCATCAGTAAACCCAAAAATAGCAAATACATCTTGCTAAATCTTACTTAATTTTATAAATTTTGAAATAGGGTTTTGTGGGCGGAAAAATATTGTGTGCTCGTGGCTGTCCGTTCCTTTTTGTCCGATAAGGCAAACATAGCAATTCATTGTTATTACTTAACGTTTTGTTCTTTCTCAAACCGAATTTTTATTAACATTAGAATTTTTTGATGAATCAATTCAAGCTTTATACCCGCCAATTCGATCTCACTCTCTACTGCATATGCACGGTAGTAAGTATCCCTATTTTTCAAGGGGACGTCCGATCAATCGTGAGAAGTCTAGTCACACCTAAACTAGTGTGTTACCGATCCAATAGAAAATGCCAATAGTTCACCATTTAATTATAGATCAAACAATTATGTTATGTGACACGGCCATCTATAGAACTAACAGTTCCCGAGCAGCATTTCATTGATTGAACACTGAATAAAAAATTCAAACTAACACAAACTCTCAAGCAGAAGAGTAGCATTTAGCTTAAAATTAGGAAAAAGTTATTATGTGTTACATGTTAAATGATTTTCAGAAAATCATCATTTTAATTGCATTCTAACAAATTTTGAATTTGAGAGAGAGAGAGAGATATTTATTTCACCTTAATTGCAACCAAAAGGTTGAAAAATATAAGGTAATAACTATAAGCTACCATTTACAAACATATATTTATATATACATGTATGTCTATATATGTTTATATATCTATCATTTCCCATATGTAACCAAATTCATTGCTGCTATTTGACTATAGACAAAACTTTTCTCCATTCTGGAAGTTCGATGAGGGAAAGAGTAATCACGAATGTTACCTAAATTATAATCTAAATTCCGTATGTTTGGCACAAAATGACTCAGTGGGTGATTTTCTTTGTTTTGGATTTTTTGCCAAAGTTTAGTACAGCATGAATTCCGTCGATCACTTAGAGATTGACACTTGCTGATAAGACATGCTGCTTCATATTTAAAATTTGGAAAAATTATCCTCAGAGCACGCTTTTGAATGCGTTCCAAATCCTTTGATTGTTCTTTAGTTATTGCGTTGCTCCAAACGGGTGAACAGTACTCTAGAATAGGGCGTATTAATGATGTGTAGATTTGGATTAGATGAGATGATGGAATATCAACCCTTTTAAGAATTCGGAGAAAATGCAATCTTTTGGCGGCTTTTTTAACCATGTGCATAATATTTTCTTCCCATGTGAGATTGTCTTGAACTACTAATCCAAGGAGTTTAGCTGATTGAACTCGCTGAATACTATCATCTGTTATTTGAACTTCAGATGGCAAGTTAAAGTTATGCAAGGGACAAATAGTAATTTCTTTTGATTTTATTAAATTAAGTTGCATAAGCGATTTGCTGGCCCAATTTTTCACTTTGTGAACTAAACATTCAGATTCTGAAGGACTATCACGCGAGCAAACTTCCCAGATTGTTAGATCGTCCACATATTTGACTCTGTTGGGCCAAAAACTCATTAAAGAGTTAACAAAAAGTATAAAAAGCCAAGGTCCAAGTTTGGTTCCTTGAGGTACTCCTGCATACAACGTATTCCACAATGAAAGTGTTCCGCAAGGTAAACGAACTCTTTGTTGACGACCAGATAAAAAGCTTATGATCCAGTTGCATGTATAGTTGCTAACGTTAATTTCTCTCAGTCTGTTAATTAATATTGGATGACTAACTAAATCAAAAGCCTTTCTGAAGTCAATTAAAAATATTCGTATGTATTGCCCAGTGATGAAATCTCATTAAAATAATCAAGAAGTTTCTGTTAATTAGAATTATTTATCTTAAAATTTGCTACAGACAATACGCTTTGCATCATTCAAACAATTTCTAAAATCTCATTGGCTAAAAATACATTTAAAATTATAACATTTTACAAAATTCATTAGTTGAGAAATACTTGAAAGTAATGTAAGATATTTCTTTATAATGTAATTAGAATTATTTTATCCTGAAGTTTAGTAAAGTTTTTTGCAATACTTAAACTACACGCGGAACTTTTATTAAGAATCAAATAGCATACCAGTTATCAACAATGAAATGTGATACTTTAAGATAATCTTAGAAGTAAAGTACCTCCAATCAATTTTCACTCTTAAATGTATTTCTAATTCCCATGCATCAATATACATGTACATGTGTACATATTAAACAAATTATTAAACTTAAACTAACAAGGTTTTTGTATGAACAGTAAACTTAATGAACATTCATTCACTAGGAACACCTAAAAGTTTTCTGATTATTTATATTAAAAACGCATTTATCATTTGATGCTTGTCATTGACAGCTTGAAATTTTTTAAAAACAATAAAAAAATTTTGCTTTTGAAAGTAAGCCTTGGGTTAAAGTTAAGGAAGAGATTTTAAAAGATGACGTGAAACAAGACAAGAAACCTGAGCTGAAAATAATGTAGTCCGGACAACTGTCTAGCATAGCCAGGTATGTAATACATTCAAATAGTCGGTCCTATTCGATCCTTTTAAAAATATTCAGACTAGATCCAGACCATTCAATCAAACAAAAAATTCTAATGGAATTATCAATAACAGTATAACAATGAGATTATCGCAGAGTGTAGTCAGAGGTTGTTCATAGTGTTCGCTCACTCCTAGAAAGACAGCCGTTTTCCGTAAAAAATGAATTATTCTGTCCTCAAAAATTTCATAATTTATGCTATTCTCTTGCATAATAATAATTCACAAAGGAGTTCGTTGTAAAGCGAACAATATTATTGACGTCCATGACTAATATATAAATTTTAATGCCACCAATATTTAGTTAGAAAAATATATATACTGAGCACTGCTTTCAAAACCCCAGATGGGCAGACCAGATAATTTTATACTAATAAGAAAAATATGACTTAAATATTTGTTCGATGCTCTGATAATAACTTAATATCTGTTAAGAATTCATAGTGTAATCACTATCACTAAATATTATTACGAAACTTCATTTTCTCAACAGTAATGAGAATTTAAGGGTTGAATTTTTAACGTGCTTACTACAATATATCAAATTGGCAAAAACGCTCAAGATTTTTAAAATTTGACTATTAAACGGTCCGGACATGATTTATTCGATTCAGTCTGGGGAAAGCAGACCATTTCCAACTCTGTATGAAGCAATTTTAGTCAAACAAATAAAACGTAGTTGGCAATAAAATCTTTGCTTTGAAGAATTTTAATGTTTAGATCTTTAGTCTAAGAAATATTAACTGCAAATGAAGTTTATTTTCCAATAAACAAACAGTTTTTCTAGAATTACTGAATACATAAGAATTATAATTCTTTCCCATGCATACTTAAAGCAAAATTCATCATATTCAGAGATGTAAATTTTTGGGATTCCTCAAACATATTTTTAGTTGCTGGTTACTCTTGGAGGGGGAGGGGGTAATTCAGGCATACATTACGCAACCAACAGCTGTAAATCAAATCAAGATGTAAATCTTAGGCGATTGCTTGCACTATATATAAATATATATATATATATATATATATATTGTGAGGCGATACCTAGTAAAAAGCCGTGAAGTCGAGCATCTCTGAAAATTTGCTAGGGCGGGAAATAATCTTAAATAATTCCATTCAACGTAAATTACGCTGTTCATTATCACACGTAAATGCTTTATCATTGCTCATTCATAGACGGAGGCAAGAGTGGATATTATGGCAAAGCAAGGAGTACCAATTTATGTATTCCCTAATGAAGTAAACCAGCTTCGTATTTGGTTGAGAACACTTCCTAACATTATTCATGAACAATCTGTAATTAAGAATATGGGAGTTTGTGGGTTACACTTTCTCCTAGATGTACCAAAACGAAAAATCATAGGTATTTCAATCTTATTATTTTTGCATTTCAATTGAACCGACACGTTGTTTCCTACCCTGCCAATGATATTTAACTTAACCACAACTTTTCATTAAATTTCTTATGTTTCTACTATTATAGTAATTAATTCTAACTACTTTAAATAAACTGTTAATTATTCAATATACAAGTGTACATTTATTCATAAAACAACATTTCTCAAATCAGCATAAAAACTGAAAAAGTAAATCGAAAAATTGAAATATTTGCTCGGATTTATGGGCCCACCCCGGCCCAATGCAAAATATCAAATATTCGGTCCAAGCCCGGTCCGGCTTTTACTCCACAGATAGTTTCTTCTGCCTCATAGAGGGCCATAGGCACTACACTATGAATTTTTGATATTAGTATTTAGAGTCCCTATAATAATACTTTTAAAAATTACATCAACTCTGCTAATCGGTATTGAGTGACTTCTATTTTGGTGGATTAATGATACCAATTGTTCCTTCATGTCTTTTTAACAAAGTAGTATTTAAATTACTTTTTACTTGAAACCATCACGCAAGTCTGCCAAAGTCTACATGAGTTAACTTTGGTCCTCATCTGCGACCATCTACGCATCAATCAATGCTTGTTTACAATGCTGCAAGATGTGGAAGAATATCCATGGCTAGGAAAGCATCCCTTTCTGGAATTATCATATCACATGTACTATTTTATCTATTGAATGATCCGTCCCATGCAATCAAGTCGATCAGGAACAGTTGGATTAAGGAAAAGAATATAATTTTAAATTTCTACAACATGGAAGAAGATTCTCCATCTGAGTGGAATCATATTGAAAAACTCTTCAATGTGGAATGTGGAAAATTGTTGAAGCAGTCTGCCCTTACAAAATCAGCTATTTCGCCAAGTAATATTGAGCAAAAGATGACTTAAGTTCTCCAACCGATATCTGCCCAAATTCACAATATACTAGTCTCATTAATCGCGGATTACTTTCTTATCCTAGAGTTGAATTGGTTGTGTTTGTGGCATTATGCCTCAAGTTTTTTTCAAGTGCAACTGATTTAGGCTCTACGTTTTGCAGAACCAGACTGCAGTCTAGTTTTTAGGAAATACCTCGTGATTAATTTCAAAGAAGTAAACCACTATTTTTTGAATAATTTTTGTAAATTAGTGAGTGAAGGATTGTAATCTCACAAATAATCAGAGAGAAAGGAAGATAGATAAGTTTGAATGAACAAATTCATAAATATACGATTTGATATTTATTGAAAACATATTCCAAACTGATTTTTGTTTTTAGATGGCTTATCTTTATGTATTTTAAAGGTTAGGATTTAAAATTTTTCTCGCCCTAGCTAATTTTAAGCAATTCTCGACTTCATGGCCTTTTACTAGGCATCGCCTTGATATATATATATATATATATATA